>NQII01000329.1:168478-205323 GCA_002778355.1 Clitarchus hookeri | reverse complement strand
TTATTACATCACATTAAATTTACTCCTGAGAATCTAGTGAATTTCCAAGACGGATTATTAATGACAGCCCAGATGTGCATTGAAGGTCGCCCGCCTGCCAGGCACTAGAACTGCGTTCGTTGGAAATACATTTTTATTTATTATTTATTCTAACGAAAATATGAAACGTGCGTCGAATGTTTTTATTCGCGAAAAGAACGCACATTTGAGACGACGCGATGGCTTCCCAGACGCCGCGCACTTTAGAAACTACGTCTCGGCGTAGCTGCGAACGACTTATTGTGAAGCGCTGTATCTCTTTCCATTAGTGTCAGATTCATACAGAAGTAAAGGCTGTTCGTAGTAAACTGAGCACTTTTGAAAGCCCTGCTTAATAACTACTTATATGCACATTGTGTATTGTTCCGCCATATGTAGATTTGACATTGTCACGGACTTTACTAGTGCATCGGTCAAGTGAAGCTTCGAAATTATTAGAAAATTAAATATTTTATAAATTGGTTAATTTACACGCTTAAATGCACTTAAAANAAGTGAAGCTTCGAAATTATTAGAAAATTAAATATTTTATAAATTGGTTAATTTACACGCTTAAATGCACTTAAAATATCATAAAGCATAATAAATAATTTCAGTATTCACAAATGTTAACATCGCACTTGTAATTCAACGTTTAGACATGGTATTACTTGCCCTTCATCGTTACCAACTTGACTGGGTTCAGGCCACTTAACGTGCCTGTTAAACTACATGCAAGTAAGGGCAGTGACGTTTTTAAGATGTAGATTTCATAAGTNGCAGGCCACTTAACGTGCCTGTTAAACTACATGCAAGTAAGGGCAGTGACGTTTTTAAGATGTAGATTTCATAAGTACTCACTTTACTGTGAACAGCCTTTACTCGAGTACTGATTGTACTGAAATTTGTTGCAGACGTTCCTCTCAGTCCCGTGGGTACACGCACCGCGCGAGAACACCGCGTAGCGTCGATGGAGTCCTTGGTGTGTGCGGCAATGTCGCCCTTATCGCTTCCGCACGCCCCGGCCTCAAGCTCCAGGTAGACTGGCCCCTTAACAATCTCCGTTTCCAAGAGATACACGGCGCCCTGCGAGCTCGCACCCAACATTATTCTAAGACACGGCTTTGGAAATGCGTAGCGTACACGGTTCAGTAGATCGTCGTAAACTCTGTAAAGGGGGGCGCATTTATTAATTTCCCAATTCAGATCAGCAAAACTCTATAATAGATTACTCTCAATATATGATTAAACGTCTAACACTGCTGTAACATTAACGAAATTTGTAACATTCTTGGCTATGCTCCATGCCATACGAAAGAAATATAGGTATTAAAAAATCCAAATGGAACTTATGACAAAAATCTTATTGGCGTATACGATACAAATATTAGCTAATAGTGTGGTTTGCTTTTTATACCTCCCCACAGCCTTATTGGATTACCTATCTGTATTAAGATGGCATGTTAATAAGTGTAATTGCTTTTTTTAATGAAAAAGCCTACTTTGCGTCATTCTTGTAGAAACTTGAACGTCGTAGAGTCAAAGAGAAGACGTTGTATTGCTTGTTGCTTACAGAGCTCTACAGCTCAGTGAGTTTATGTTATCCAAGTTGGACCACGAGTCGCAAGTGTTCTCGCAGTGAACGGATCCCAACACAAGTGCGGAGCGGAAGTGCTTTCAACGGCTCTCCAGCGATGGCTCTGCTCAATGCCTCACTTGTGGGATATTTCCGTGCGGCCTCGGGCTCCAGACCGAACCTTCCCGAATAACTCCGAAGGTCATGGCGTCGACGTTGGTAACGTTTATTCCACAAGGTCTCTCTCACTCACACACTCTCTCTCTCTCTCTCTCTCTCTCTCTCTCTCTCTCTCTCTCTCTCTCGGTTTGGGAAGTCCAATGCTTTTAGTTGGCAACTAAACATTTTCGCCGCCAGAGTGCACTGGTGTCGCAAGTTTCCCGTCGTGCATGTGAGTAAATGGGATGAAAGCCGTCCTGGTGACAGGGTTTAGTGACGTAATCCCATACAGGATGGACCGTGCAAAAGTACACAAATGCACACTGTCCATGACTGGGACTCGAATACGGGGCACAGCGTACCGTAAGTCAGTGTGCAGTCAACTACGCCACGGAGATCGACTTACGACCTTCGTGTGACAATGTAGGATGCGAATATGCTATTTCTAGAAATCTCACGCACGCAACGTTTTCAGTTGCCAGTAATTCTTTAGCGATTTAAGAGTTGCTGATTATTACTGGTGCCTGATATTACTTTGTTATGTTTGATGGAACAGATCTAAGTGACTTCGATATCTTTACTGCAGCAGAAACGATTAACCTGTGGCTACAGTGGCGAAGAAAGCTTCGTACAAACTCGGCATTGTTCGTTCCCGAAACCCGAAGACATCGGAAACATGGAGATGTTCCGTATTTTGTATTTACGTAGCTCAGCTTCGGTTTTCTTCATTACAGATTCGGTTCCTTTTTTAACTGCAGATTTCCGAAAACTGTCTGTGAATGTATGTAAATTTTAAACAGTGCATCTGTTCAGATCGACAACCACCTTGCATACAATTGTGAAAAAAAATATATCTAAGGGATTACGATCAAAATAAAGGATTTAAACCAAAACCAAGGAATTAAAAAAGTTAAGTTTTTTGAGACCAGAGGCTAGGAGCTGGGTGAAATAAAATTGACTAAAACATGAGTTCAACTACGGAACACTTCCCATCCTTCAATCCTTTGCAAACCAAACTCAAATCTTGTTCATAAAGATTTTAATCATTTTACCATTCATTTTTTAAACAAATCGTTTAGGTAAAATTGGTTTAAAATCTTTTAATTGTACAAAAATCGCATAAGCAAATTTAGATTTTAATTATTAAAAAATTTTAATTTTGTAAAATTTTTGATCATCTAAATATATATTTTTTAATATTCTTCATATTCTAAATTTTTGACACGATTTAATTATTTTATTTAATTATGATTTTTTATTTATGTAGCACCTGCAAATAAAAGGCTATTTTGAAATTCATAAATAAAAGAACTGGAAAAGGAGGAAAAAAAAGTTATAGCTAATCCGGGAGGGAAAAGGGAGAAAAGCGAGAAAAATCATGGTTTTATTGACATGTACAGAAAACAATGATACGGTGCCGAGATCCTTCCCATGTTGAAGGTCCAGACGGAAAACCCGTACTGACGGAACATTTCAAGAGACCAGCATTTTAAAAGCATAGGTAAAATAAGCACGATATTTTTCAGCAAAGTTAATGTGAACTATTTGTTATATAGGAGTGAAAGTACAGACTGGGTTGGGTAGGGTTGGGTTATAGAGTAATTAACTTTGTGTTATTTTGAATATCTGTTACCTGAATAGCATATAGAGATTTATTTTCGCACAATGCTTCCATGAATTAATATATGTATTTAAATTTTTGCAGTTATTATCTAGCCTAATATCCTGTACGCTGGTGGCTATTTCCCCTGGAATAATCTACGTTTTCGTCTTCATTATTTTAATTATTTTGAACGCGACGCTAATCGCAGTTTCAGTCAAGTGTCAATTTTTTTTTTGTAAAATAGTATAGTATAAATTTTTTAATATTTTATTTGATGACAACGAAGTTTGTTCTTAATTTAAACCGAAATTGTTAACCACCCGCCATTCCCGTGATTTTATCAAATAACTTTGATTTACCGCGGCGCAAGTTAGCGGATGTGATCGCCGAAATACTGGAAGAATGGAAGAGCTAGTTTATATTTAATAAATTGTAAATTTCTTAGGAAAAAACAAAGCGCTAGGCCGTTGAACACGATATTCGATTTTCAAAATAACTGGTAATTGCGAAACGGTTCTGAAGCTTGCAGTTGATAGTAAAAATAGTACAATTGCTTTACACTGTGGTACAGATGTTGCGTCATTCTGATTTACGAGTACTTCATTGCGAGCTGAATTTGGTTTTGGTTAAGTTAAATGCATCATTCTATACTAACTGTGATGTGTCGGTCAACACATGATATGCAAGTAATTACCACAATGTGGAAAACCAACTGTGTAGTACCTTACGATGAACATGTATAGTATATTCGCTGTATCTTCACACTTTTTGAGTCAATCTTTTGAAACATCACCCCATGCATGACTTTATTGGTTTTTTTTTTCTACGTATGTCCCTTATCACAAGCGTTGTTAGCATAAAAATGCCTTATTTTTGGATAAATTGAACGTTTACTTATATTTTATCTATAAATTATAATATTTAATTTATACTTCATTTAAATTTAAAAAAGGGAGAAAATAAGTGTGTTGGTAAGAAATAATTTTCATGCAAAAAATAACGATGAATAGACTGTAATATAAATCTGTAAAATTAATTATAGCGACATTTCCAACGGATTATAAATAATGTATGAAGTCACTATCGACCCGGAAGGCTCTCAAGGCAGCGCTACAATGCGCACGGTAGTACAACCAACTTCCTACAATGCTTTCACATAAGTATACGCGGCTTGTGGTTAATTGAGCAGTATCTAAAGCCCTGCTTAGTATCTACTTCTCTGTTCATTTTGTATCCTCCTGCGATATGTAAAGGTAACATTTACGTTGACCCACTCACTTTATTCGTGCGCCGATCAAATGTAACTGTGAAATTGTCAGAAACGTAAATTTGTTACTAATACGCCAATAATTACACTTGTGCACATAAAACAAACGAAAACAAAATTAAATCATTTCATCGTTCACAAATATAAGCGTCATACTGTTAATACGGTGTTAAAGACATGGAACTACTTTGTCTAATTTGCTGCCAACTTTACCACGAGTATTTCAGTATTTTATTCAGTGCTTACGTTAAAATATATGCAGTTTCCAACAGCAGTAATTTTTTCGAAGGATAATTACAAGAGTGTTTGGTTAACCGTGGAGAACTCATAAATAACTTTGCATAAAGTTGGCTGCTGGTTAATTAAAATATTGTTCCCACGTGGAAGATGTACAAAGCAGTAAAGTCTAACACGTCACGAAATAACAACGCTTATTTTATACGTATCTATACAGCAATAAAATATCAGCAGTGGCATATGAATTGGCGTTTTATTGATTTTTGAGCTATCTTTCTCGTGTCGTTCACGTTTTACAAACTTAGAGAACACCGCAGTGTCAAACCAGTGAATTTAAGCAAATGTGGGCCCTTCCAGCTGATATTTGTAAAATAGGTATATTTCGAGGACTTTCTACCTGCAGTGCTTTAGAACATCTCATGTACTCTGCGGGATATTAATTCTAACCGGCGCTGGTATTCTGCAAAGTGGCGGTGGACAACAGGCCCGCCGAAGGAGAATGACGGAACAAGTTTTAATTTCCACGAAAGAAAGAGTGTGAGTTAACACAGCGAGCTGAAGGCAGCGCTAATGTGCAAACGCAGATCAATTAGCGGGCCCTGGTTGCCTGCGGGAGCACAGGCTTTGATGTCCACTTCTACTGCCATTCCCGAAGACATTTGCTCCAGTGGCTTTGCAACCTAGTTGACTATCTAGAATGAAATTAAGTTTACAGGATTCATTTACTAATAAAAGCAAAACAATATTTTGAACAAGTTAAGGTGTTCTATTTGCCCTCATCAAGTCCTGCTGTGAAACATGTCTGTCTCCATGTAACGCATTTTTAAAAGTCTAATAATGAATAATTTCTTACTTAACTACATATTAATATGTAACAACCAGTTTCAAAAAGAAAAAACCACAATAAAACTGCCTGCTACGTTTTTGTTAACATTGTAGATTAAGTGATCAAATTGTTCAGGATAAAATGTTTAGTAAGTATACAGGTAGTATATTAATTAGACCAACAAACTTCGGCTAAAGGTAATTCACGAAAAAATAAGATGAAAACATATAAATATACGACCTACGGTCTACAGTAAATACCAGAGGAGATACATAGCTTTGAAGTTGAACCTGAAACATCGGTTTATTACAAATATTGGAGAAAATTGTAAGATGGGATATTGAGTGTCTGGATAATGGGTAATGGAACATAGATATGTAAACACCACAACACCTGTCAGTCGCTGTCATAAAATTATTTTATGAAAATAATCACTTTTACTGCCCTCCATGATGCTGTAGCACACTTGGAATTTAAAAGATGTATTGATAACTTGCATGTCACAATTAACTTGACACGTTATCCAGACACTTGGTGTTTCATCTCCAGTATTTGTAATAAACCATTGCTTCAGGTCCAACTTCAAAAATATGAATCGCCCTTAGGATTCACTTTAGACCATAGGTCTATATGTTTTCGCCTTCTCTTTTCGTGATTAACCCGCAGTCAAATTTTGCTGTTCTAATTAAGATATATTCTGTATACTGTTCCATGACGATTAAGTTACAAAGCGGTCGAGTTTGGAGCTGAATCTCAGACCAATTTATAGAAATATTTTGAAAGAGAGAACTGAAAAAACCACCGTGCCAGTTTCTCTATGATCATTTCTTTCCGACAATAACAAAATTGCCCTTAATGAAATAACATCTCTTTCATTTGTTTCAACATACTGGCTCGAAGCAACCACCTTGAATATGAAAGGTTATTGCCGAATCCAAGCATGTGAGATAGAGGATGCATTCAGCGGGAAAAGCTCTGCAGCAGTGATTTTACGTTGCATGTCATTCAGCTGCATCTCCGCTGCTGCAGACGATAAACATTGTATGAAGTGTAAAGATAGTTTCAGAAATATTAAAACATTATGTTGTTGATGGAATTACGTATATTTCTCTTGAAAACGAAATTTTCACACACTAGGATGAAGGTGCGCGAAATATGGCACCATTTCTGCGTTCTTATACAAACTTACGTAATTATTATTTTTATTACTTTTAATTTTTAATATTCTCACACCATGCAGCAGAAACTGAACAAACAAACGCTGTTCTAAAAAAAAAANAGCACTGCTTGGAGCAATAACTGGCAGCGCTGCTTGGAGCAATAACTGGCAGCGCTGCTTGGAGCAATAACTGGCAGCGCTGCTTGGAGCAATAACTGGCAGCGCTGCAGTATAGCTTTGCCAGCTGAAGGCACCCAAGAGTTCCTTCGAGCGAACTTCACTGCTAAATATTTCCGTTTAGATAAATGTTTACGGAAATGTGCAGTTAATATACTGAAACGCGATCCCTAATTACAAAAAAACGGATCTGAGCTTCGTAAATACAAAGTAAGGGACGTATTCTTATTTTCTACAGATTTTGGGTTCAAGAACGAACAATGCCATGTCCATACGAAGCTTTCTTAGCCACTACTGTGGCTGTTAAGTTATCCACGCCATTTAGACGTATTCCTTCAGACATCAAAAAGTAGCGCCAGGTTCCTGTAACAGCAAATAATACTCAAGCACTTCTAGAAAATGAAAGTAACAAATGTAACATTTAAGAAATAAAATAATTAGACCCCATATTTATACAAAAAGATCATATGTGAGTGCTAGAAGTCGTTGATTCCGAAACTTTTGGTTTGTGTTTAAATTTAACTCAAGAATGATATGTTTTAACTTTATTAAACTACATTATTATACACAGTAAAACGCCCTTATTGTGAAAATTATTTTACTCTAGTAATCTGTTTTTGTTTGAACCGAAAGTATAGAAAAACTATCTATAGTTGATTCACGGTTACTTTCCACTTTTGTGAAGCCCTGCTAAAGTTCTACTTCCAGGATAGTCCTCCGCCTCATGCAAACAAAGCGTAACTTAAGCCTAGAAAATTACATCAAAGGGTCAACGCACCGCATTCGTGTGCACTCAGTGTAATAATATTTTGCATAATAACTAAATCTTACTAGCCATTACCAACACACCTATTTTCTCCCTGTTTTTATTCATATCAATTAGGAATGAAATTTTTATCATTTATAGGTATAATATAAGTAAATATAAAATGTAACCAAAACTACTGTACCTTTCTGTTAACACAAGTACTAAACTCTTAAGATACATGCCATATTTAGGAAAGAAACAAACACGTCATACATGGGGTGCTTTTTCAAATGTTTGTTACAAAAAATGGGACGAAACCGCGAATAGACTATAGGATATTTACAGAGAGGTCCGCGAATTCACGGGAAGTTCTGTGAAACCTACGAGAAGTCGGTTATTGAAAAGGTAACGCGTCGGTAATTTGACGAAGAGTTTTGAATAATTTTGTTGCCGGCACTTTTCAGTAAAACTATTAAATTTTGTTAACAGTGTTCAAAAGTTCAGTCGGGAGTCTGACTTGGAAACGCAGAATGTACGGCGACAGCTCTGGCTTCAAGGAAGTGCGCTCGTTGAGAGAGAGTGGAGTGTGTTGGGTGGCTCTTCTCAACTAGGTCATGAGAGCCGATGAGGGTGAAACGAGGTGGAAATGGAGCAGCGGTGGAATACAAGGGCGGGTGAAACGGGAGATCCTCTAGAAAACCCACTGACCAGTGGCATAGTTAGTCATGATTGCTACGTGCGAAAACCCGGGAACAACTCCTCGGGCTCGTTGAAATGAGAGAGATGACGCCAGCTGAAATATGTCATGTACGGAACTTTAGTGAATTGCTGTTCGTGTGAGAGTGTTTCCTTATGGCGAATGTAGAGGCCGCCAAGCAACTGTAAAAGAATGAGGCATGGTTATGCATGGAAAGGCCAAAACGTAAGGGATGTCCTTATCATAGTTAGCTCCGAACCACTTGAGAACTACTCGTTGATCATAAATTGCCTCAGGTCGGGAATGGGCGCGAACCACTACTGGACCGAACTCGTGAGCATGTCATCTTATAGAGCACAGCCACGGATAACCATAGTGGCCAGTGAAAGTGCTTGTTTTTAGCAGTTGTGCGTATGTGAAGTCACTAAGATCACCCAAGTTCATTGGAGCTCGAAGCGATGTTGTTCATCAGCAGAACTGGCATCAAGATGGCAGGTGAGTGGATCTTAACGTCTCGTCAAAGGCGAGGGCATTGGAGCTCGAAGCGATGCTGTTCATCAGCAGAACTGGCATCAAGATGGCAGGTGAGTGGATCTTAACGTCTCGTCAAAGGCGAGGGCATTGGAGACTTCGTTTATGTCAAAGTCTTTGTGCTGTGGGCGAAATAAGNCTCGTCAAAGGCGAGGGCATTGGAGACTTCGTTTATGTCAAAGTCTTTGTGCTGTGGGCGAAATAAGGTTAAGACTGGACTTGATGGTGAACCTACATTATCGGCAAAGATTTGGTACTATACTATGATATTAATGTTCTTGATCATACGGATATTTATAGAATACTTAATTAACGATGAATGGGTCTACAAGACATACTAGCCGGTTAAAATGCAGCCACAGCAGGAGAGGAAACCTGTAGAGTAGTGGCAATAAAGACTCAACTAGAGCAGGCTCATCAACATCACAGGAAGAGACCGCATTGGAGTTCCTTTGATGCNTGTTCATCAGCAGAACTGGCATCAAGATGGCAGGTGAGTGGATCTTAACGTCTCGTCAAAGGCGAGGGCATTGGAGACTTCGTTTATGTCAAAGTCTTTGTGCTGTGGGCGAAATAAGGTTAAGACTGGACTTGATGGTGAACCTACATTATCGGCAAAGATTTGGTACTATACTATGATATTAATGTTCTTGGTCATACGGATATTTATAGAATACTTAATTAACGATGAATGGGTCTACAAGACATACTAGCCGGTTAAAATGCAGCCACAGCAGGAGAGGAAACCTGTAGAGAAGTGGCAATAAAGACTCAACTAGAGCAGGCTCATCAACATCACAGGAAGAGACCGCATTGGAGTTCCTTTGATGCAAGCATACTTGCATACTCTATGGCTGCGTGAGACTGTGCAAAACGAATACTTTGTCGGGTTTGTCAGTGCAAGCTGCGAAATATTCGCAATTTTCTAGGCTACCCCACGGAAAATCAGTCTCCAGGTGCTGAAATGACGAATGGCATTCTGCCGTATTGCTGGAAAGTTAGATCGCTTCGCTGGCGCGTGTGGCTAAGTTCACGATGCATGCAGATTTAACCTCTGTATTCGTATATATTCTCTATCTATGCATATGCATAGCATGCCGGCATGGACAAATGAGCAACGCATGATGGTCCTTTTAAGTGAAGTTCAAAATGCACTGATGAGAGTGCAGAAAAGCTAATTATTTTCTCCTTTCCGAAATCTTTAAAACTTTATTTCACACAACTAAAATAAAAATAAAAGCAAAAATGATTGAATTTGAGCAAAATTCGTTTTCCTTATCAGTACTTGACATTCTGCCATTTCCTCTCATTGGCACAATCATTTGAAATTACATTAAATGAAGATTGTCTTGAAATTCAACCCTTTACTTAAATCCTTAATAAAAAATAGACACTTAATTTTTACATGTTTTAAATGTATAAATATTAAGTACTGAGTAGATTAAATCACTTTTCTTTTTCACATGATATTGAACTTCCCAGCATGAAAGTGGCACGTGGTGAAATGGAAATCGCTTTCCCTCATCCCCCAGATGATGTTAATCAAGGGGTGAGTGACGTCATCTGCGACTACATGCGCAGGAGCAGGTGACGCCCACCCCCGCCTCAGCTCCACAGGTACCTCGTGCAGTACGCACGGCGCAGGCTAAGGGTTGGTTGTGGTGGAGGGGGTAGTTATCCTCCTCCCCCGGGGAGGGAGTATCGCTATGACCCGAGGCGGCCTCGCCTATCGAGCGGGCGGGGAAGGGCGACCCAGTGCCACAGAAGGGCTCCGGCGCTCGGCGGGTTACGGCGCGACCAGGCGCGGGGCGGTCCACATGGCGCGGGCCAGGTAGGCAAACCTGCACGCACACACGCTAGGCAACCTTACACACACCACAGCAGCAACTCACTGTGCGGCACCCTCTTAAGGCTCGACTTTACCTCTCATGCAGATCTTTTTCGTTTTCCTGTCATCGTTTCAGTTTCAGAGCAATTATTTAAGAATTTCTGACTATACGAAATTTACATTACGAGTTGTTTATAATTTTTGCACTAAATTTTTCTACTTCTGTGTTATTTGGTAGCTGTAAAAATGCAGGTATGTATTGATATTTTAATGTTTATATATTACTGTGTTTGATAAAAATTTATATTGATAGCATGTTGTTTCAATGCTACAGAGTAAGGCAGATAGAGTAACTTTTATAGTATCATTTATTTTTAAATGTTATTTTACAACCAGAAGGAAATGAAAGAATCTGATATATTGAGTGACGTTAAGCCTTAAGAGTTGTGGGATGACAATTTTTTCCTGCTTATAGCAAATATTTTGCCAGAATGACGCATGTCGGGGTATTTACCATGTCATAAATGTTTGCAACTTATTGGGACGCAATATATGCTAATGAAATAAATATTTGATATTGCCTGTTGCTATAATATCCTTAAAGATTTTCTATTGGTAAATGTTAACAGAACTGTGATTACCTACAATGGAACATGTCCCGTTGCTACAGGTCATCGGCTAATTTTGCGAATTCATACAGTAGCATGTTAATGCCTCAAGAACGTGGGGATTTTGTGTCGATTTAATGAACTAACCACTGTTGTTTCAACGCACGCCGGATAGCTCTGAGTTGGTAGTAAAATAAGATATATATCGTGTGAAACAGGAAGGTCTCTTGCCGTGGCAGCTGTCAATCCATTAAGCTATTGTGGCTTACGTATGTTGAGGACCGAGAGGTGCCACCAGAATCTTGCAAAAGTGTCTAAGTTAATAGTTATATGTTGTACAGCTGTGCTCAGAAGGCTAAAATTAAGGCCGGATCCTGAAGAGAGAGAAAAAAGGGGAGAGGGGGGATGGCACAAGGAACAGGTCCCCCCCATAAAAACCAAAATTGACATGAGATTATCCTCTGAATGTTTTAAAACTGAAACAAAATATTATCATTGTTTAAAATAATGATTTTATTTGATTGACTTTATACTGCTCCCTATACAGCACCCTCCTGCCATTCCACAGTTCGAAAGTCTATACCTGCATCTGTCCATTGGAAAAATTACCTCCCCCCTCTAATTAGGTGGGCCACGGTGGTGTAGTGGTTAGACTACTCACCTCCCACCAAGGCATAATGGGTTCAATTTCTGGTGGGGTCGCTCCCGGATTTTCGCACATGGGAATCGTGCCGGACGATGCCACTGGTTAGCGGGTTTTCTCGGGGATCTCCCGTTTCCCCTGCCCTTGTATTGGAAGGCTGCTCCTCACTTACCTCTATGTTAAAAGCCGCCTAAATCTCTCCCCTCCACCCCACCTCCTTCCATCCTTAAAACGAAAGGCTTGGTCCACTCCTGGATAGACGCGATGGCATCTCTGTAGTTTGAGTGGGTTCCGAACCACCGAGAACCGACTCTGTGCTTGTAAACGTAGTCGTGGTGGATTCTGGGCGCGTAACATTTCTGGCTCGTCCTCTTCGCGATATAAGTGATAAGTGAGATGCCTAAAGGCCGTAAACATTGAAGTTCACAATGGATTAGTTATTTTACCTTTACGTTATCCCTGTGACCGATTTTTTTTTTATAAAATCGTAAGTGTATTTACATTGAAGTTAAGAATGCCTCGTCAGTAATCAATTGTAATCCAGTGCTACTAAATATGCTATATCTGGGACCCCAAAGAAGGTTAGTGTCTGAACGTGTATATTTGAAAGTCATGAGCAGTTGTTATAATATTTATATCGTCTGATCCTATGAGCCAATAATCTCATTTCTTACTGGAATTGACCCCAATTTTCACTTACATATTTTCTTTAATTTCAGAGTTTTTTCAAATCGCTGATTTGTTTATCACTCAAATACACGCAAAATAAATTAAAACTTCAACGTTTGTTACAAGCATGGCATGACACAATATAGAATGCCGACATAAGTTATTAGGAATAAAAGTTAATCCCTTGAATCTGATTGGTTTAAACTACTTTACATTTGCTTTATGCTGGAGAATGATTTCCTCGCACGGAAAGTTTAATTTGACGTCGCTCTTAATTAAAAGTGCATACACTGCTACGTTATATATTCCTGCAAACAAGAGTTCGTTGCTCTGACCCCCCCCCCTCCTTCCTTATTTGTAGTGTGCACGGTTACGCGTATATCAGTAATGAACATTATGGGAATACAACGTTGTTCATAAAAGGTAAAAATTAAGTGTATTCAGAGAAAAACCAAATCGTGAAAATGGTTCTTTTTTAATTGCATGTAGGAGAGTATAACCCCGCGTACGTCATTCAATCTGTGATATTTAACTGCGTGTAATGAAGTCGCACTGTTACAGATCTAATTAGCACCGCACAGCGCACGTAAGGAAGCACTGCACGTAGGGGCGATGAGGCGCTAGGGGCGCGTGTTAGTCTCACCCGTATCGCTCCTTTGCTTCTGTGCCTTGAACGTGCAGACAAACCTCCCGTACACTGTACCCATAACGACAACGCAAAGTTAACGCAACGAGCGCCATGTTAACTTAAATGAGAATTCGCATTAAGTGAGCGAGACGACAGACGGCCGCCGTGCACTCCACTCTCTCTCTCTCACTTCTCTCCACGAGAATGAGCACAGCGTACACTGTAAAAAGTTTTTAATTAGTAGTTTTCAGAAATTTCTCTGGAAACTAGTTTCCAAGATTGTTTTTGTAGCGCTACAAATAAACGAGAGCAAATTTTACAGCCAAGTTACTGTGGAATGTGTAAACCTGGAGTTGGGTTTCAACAGACAAGTTCTGTAAACTTCAATTTATTAGAAACAAAGACATGCATGAACGATTTCGTGTGTTTCACGAAACAGTTGCTGTAAAACTGAAACAGTTTTACACATAGTAATACAAGAAGATTTTTGGCAAATAGTTTCCAAACCGTCGTTTGCAAATCGCATACAAATATTACTGTGAACTTATCACCCGTTGCCGTGGCTGACTGTTTTCTAGAAAAGCAAGTTATTACAAAGGCGCTGCGCGCCATACTAGATAAGTAGTGGGATGTGTCGGCAATGCGCCGACAGCTTCTCTTGTGTCGCGGTCTGTGCTACTGTACTCAAGTAGAAAATATCTGCGTATGACGATTCCTTGTGGCACTCGCTTACCGTGGGATTAGTGTGTGCGCGAGACACAGTAAAGGCGAGCTTCTTAGGCTGGTGGAATGCGAGTTTGGCACTACGGTTTTGCAGTGTAAAACACGTTTTAGTGCTTTAAATTGTTAAATATTGCCCTTAATATTTGTTATTCTTAGAAAACAATAACTTATATTCAATCTATATATTATTGTGGCTTTAACTTTGTTTTCACGCAAGTACACAGCGAATTAACATGCCTAAAATTAAAACAGTAAAAAAAAAAAAAGTTGCCTGTAAAGTCGGTTTTACGGGCGAAGATTTTACGTGACAACGTAGTGCTGCGCGCGCGGCAGACCGATCATAGTTGAGTGGGAGAGAGACGCAAGGCATTCGGCGGGCCTCTCTCTCGTTCGGTGACTCATCGTAACGTTACCGAGCGTTACACTTTTTCATAAGTGACTCCCAGCCGCAACCTAATTTAAGACGTTGTCACGTCAAAAAAAAAAACTATTTTAAATTGGGTGTTACAAGTTATTTTGTACGCGACGTACATATGTGTGTACCTATGTAGTTTCTCTAATGGTGTTACAATTAAATTTAAGAATCGAGCTCTTCGCAGAGAATAATTAAGCCAGAACTATGCAGGCATTCAAGCTCTCAGTAGGCCTCTATAAATCTTTTGGTATTCATAACATAATTCTTTTTAAAAACGCTGCAGATTTCCCTTAGATTTGTTCATATTTAATGAATGTATTATGACTGATTTTGGTAGCAGTATTTGTTGTTAGCTACTCACTAAAAACACAGCTGTGAATAATTAATTATTTACACATTTTATTGGCTGTTTCATAAAATAAGCCAAAATGATATTAAAAAAGTTGAATAATTTTATCTGTACTGTAATTTAGTGCAAGCTGTTATCTTTTAAGGCTGTATTTTCGCTATACGAAAGTTAAAATAAGTGAAAAAAGAATACGATAAGGTGTTCAGGCATTGATGAGTTAGTTATTTTTCTTTTCTATAAACAAAATTTCACTTTGGAAAATAATTATGCCGTATTGTATAATTATGCCGTATTGTCATAATTCTTAATCCACTATGACATCTTTTGTGCACATCCATTTATTACAGTTAATCGTCAATATCTGAAATTTTATGTTTCGTGAAACATTAACAAAAAACTAAACCATTTGCTACAATAAAATACATTATTAGAATTAATGTTCTTAAAATACACGTAACATAGCCTTTTTATTAATTTTATATAAAATTTCTGTTTTGTTGAATGTAAATACGGCCTTTGTCATGTTAGTTTAAATTTTTAATACTTTTTGCTTATGACTTGTAGAATATATATATTTTATATACACTGCTTGAGTTTAGAGTTTGAAAGATATTCAGTATGTCAAAGTTCATAGCAAAATGGTAACAATCTTGAAATGTTGGCAGCTATTCGTATATACTCGTTATAAACTATGCAAGCAAAAATACTCAATTTTTTTGAAGTTTAGTTGCTTAGCAATGTTCAAACTTGACTAGTTTTGACAAATTTGAGTCTCAAAAATTTTAAATCTCAAATTAATAATTTTAACTTAAAAATCTCATGTCTCTTGAGATTATTGGTTTTTTTTTTTTTTTTTTTTTAGACATATATTGCTTACTTTTAGGATAATAAAATAGCAAGAGCATTATTTTTAAATTATTTTTATGTTTGTAAGCTCCTGTGCATCAAGCCTAACGACAGAAGTGCAGTTTTATTTTGTTATAAAATGGCCGACTACCTTAAGTAACATGTTACACAGACGTAGCTCGTAACCTTTTACATTCTCTCTGACTCGCAGAGACGATGTCGATAAGTCATTCGATACGCGTGGTCGACCTTCAAAGCTCGCTTGTTTCTGCGCCTCACATGCGTTCGATAACTTCAGTTTGGGAGGACCAGCTCATTCGTATTCCTTGTGTAGTTGGCTCGGGAAATGAGCAGCTTTACTTATCTGAGCAGATAAACGCTGGTTCGTCTGTGATGAGGACGGTGAAATCACTCCCTCGTTGCAGCTTGTTGGAACAGTAAAACGTAGTAACGCGTTTGGAAACTGCACCGTTCGATTAGAGCAGAACCTGCCGAATGACGTGCTTTTGAAGTATGACCCACAGGTAGCCGACATCCCCGGAGAATGAAGCAGAATAAGTCCGCGGCTAGGTAGATAGGGCGTGACGCCTCGTCGACAGCAAGGTCATTAGAAGCGGAGCAAACTGCTAAGAGAAGCTGGCTTGCACTAAGAAACCAGCCTTGCACTGAGATTTAAAAAAAGGCGTATATGTTTTAATACATTTTCAGCTGCGTCCTCTACGCCAATACAAATGAAATATTTAGGCGCTGTAGTATTTAAAGCAGCCATGTTGGTTTGAGAACGTGTTCAGTAGACGTGTCAAACTCAGAGTATGTGTGGGCGCTTTATCTCGTTCATGATACCAAACATTAAATTAAAGAATGTTCCACGCAACATTCGTGTTTACGAAAGACGTAGAAATGATGTGATTAATAATTTTTTTTAGAATTCCTTTAAGTGTAGTGGAGANACATTCGTGTTTACGAAAGACGTAGAAATGATGTGATTAATAATTTTTTTTAGAATTCCTTTAAGTGTAGTGGAGAGATTTGGGCGGCTCTAAACATCGATATCTTGAGAGCCGAAGAGGGTGAAGTGAGGTGAGTATGGAGCATCACCAGAATGGAAGGGTGGGGGAAACGGGAGATCCCCGAGAAAACAGCCGACCAGCGGCATCGTCCGGCACGATTCCCACATGCAAAAATCCTGGAGCGACCCCACCGGGAATTGAACCCTAAGCAGCCTACGTAGGTGGGAGGTGAGTAGTCTGACCACTACACCAGTACCTGCAGTAATTTCGGNTAAGCAGCCTACGTAGGTGGGAGGTGAGTAGTCTGACCACTACACCAGTACCTGCAGTAATTTCGGATACGACGGAATTGTATGCCTTAGTGCAGCGCGGAAATAGTATTTATGAGGCATGTCTGTGAGTAAACATTGACACCGGAAGATTTAATGTGACTAGAATTTACAGATATTCTTTTGGTTAGGAACAAACTTCACGAACATGCTGTTTTAAGCGCAATTATTAGCAAATTTTAGGGAATATAGAATTTACACAATACTTAAGAAATCTGTTCTTACGTATGTATTTTGTTTGCGGTTAATCGAGACATTTGGAAATATACCGTTTAAATAAATCTTTTTCCCTCTGAATGCATAAATATAAAACATAAACTGAAATACTGTTAGTAATTTTGGCAAAGAAGCAAAAAAAATAGTAGCACATTTTTACGTCGTACTAAAAAAAAAAATGATAGACGCATCATTAGTCATTATGTCCATGAAAAATGTTAACCATTTTACTTGTAGTGGAAGAATACAAAGTGGGCTGAAAGGTTAAAATGTGTAGGGCTTTACAAAAGTCTGGAAGTAACCGTCAAACGCATATCGTTGAAGTTAGGTGACATATTTTGTATTAAATATTCATAAAAAATTAATGGCATTAAACGAGACCTCCAGTCAAGCAATGACAAGTGGAAGGGGTAAATGAAAGAATACCTTCTCTGCCCAAACCCTATCAAGGTTACTGCAAAACAGTGCTTCCACGGTCAATTTTTGTGGATGTGAGACCGAAAAGTAGTGCGTTGGTGCAAATAAAGGAACTTTCTGTTCAGAATGCCGGTTTGGCATGTTCAGCACTAACTGAAATAGTGTGAACTCTAACATATTGTTACAAGACTCCATAGGGGCGCATGTGGGTTCGTGAGGGGATGGAGGTCTTAATAAAAATTAAAAAACTAAATTTGATTTTTGAAATTTATTTACACGGCTATTATTTACAACCTTAAATTATCTATCTCCAATATAGCTCCTTTTATTTCTCAGTGAGCCCAATATTTAATGTATATCTCAACTCTAATTAACGTCCTTCTCAATGTATATGTTTGCTTATAGTCAATTAACTCACACTCATCATTAACACATGATCAGTCTGTATGTTGCCATCATTTTAAATGTCTTACACTCACGCGTCCAGTTCAATAGTCCCACCTGCCAGTCGCACTCTTCACTGCACCGATGCTCGCAGTCGCAGATTTTACTCCCGCTGGTCACTCCCATCGTCACTCGCTGCTATTCTGGCTCGTCATCTACCGCTTAAGGTCGTCAATCGCCCAAACTCCCGACTCCATGAACTGTCGGCTCGGAGGCCCGTCACGCTTAAATGATATCCCTTGCTCTGATCTGGAAGGTTCATCGCACCCCAAGTCACACTGGCAGAAACTAGGTCTTTAACCAGAACATTCCTTCAGATAATCTCAGCAATTCACACAGCTGAAGGTCAGGAGCGCGGGAGCCGCAAAAGGCTTATCGTGGCGGCATGCAGAGAAATGCGCGGCGGGACGCTTTGCGTAACAAGATACGCGCTTCTTGGATTATCGCTCGCCTGACCTTCAAACATTCCTTATTTCTTGCGAGCAGGACGGGGCAAGGGAAGCGATAAAGACCTGCGACACATAACAATATCAATTGGATGCAAATGCCAATATGTGCGTGTGAATACCTGGGAATTTCGTAAGATATTCCACTTTCCTTTCGTTGTATCTTAATTTCGCTTATTCTCACAGAAATCNTGAATACCTGGGAATTTCGTAAGATATTCCACTTTCCTTTCGTTGTATCTTAATTTCGCTTATTCTCACAGAAATCACCAGATATACTATAAAAATAGTTGTTAATTACTCTCTGTGTTCGAGTATGTTTGCTTCTCATACACCTATTACACTAGCGATACTAATGTATAAATATTGTGCAAAGTAAACATTCTTGCACTCAACCTTTGAAAAAAAAATCACTGCTCTTTACTACATAATATGCTACTGTACACAGTGGCATGCCGGCCTTCAATTAAGCTGGCANAAAAAAAAATCACTGCTCTTTACTACATAATATGCTACTGTACACAGTGGCATGCCGGCCTTCAATTAAGCTGGCAGGAATTAATAAATATAACGCGAAGACTTGATGTATTGCAAGTACAAGGTTTAAATATATTGCTACTGACATCCGTGTATCGTGTTTGTTTAATCACTTTTGATCACTTTTTGAAAGTCCGAAAGCCCTGCTTTAGATCTACTTGTGTGCGCATTGTGTATATCTTACACAGTATTTTAAACTAACATTGCCACGGGCTTTAGGACTTTATTAATGCCCAGTCAAGTGAAACTATGTAAAATTATTGGAAAGAAATTATTTTACAAATTTACTAATTCTTACACTTGCATGCATTAAAACAACAGAAAGCCAAATAAATAATTTCAGTATTCACAAATGTTTACCTAGCAATTTCAATTCAATGTTAAGACGTGGAACTACTTTCCCTCGGTCGTGTGCGCCAGTCAGCGTGCGTGTTAAACTGTACACAGGTAGGAGCAGTGACATTTCTCAAAGGTTGGTTGCAATAGTGCTCACAGTGAACAGCCTACACAGATCAGGGCCGGAATCTGCACATTATCAACACATTTACAATTTTAAAAATCCCACGCGTTTTCACTTGAATGGCGTATGAATGTCCGCGGCGACGCTAAACACGCATACAGCGGGCGGAAGGATACAAATTGAGAGGAAAAGTATATCGTACGCAGTGCTTCTAACGCGTTCACTCACCTTGTCGAGGATGTGCACACGTTCCACGTGAATGATGTCTATGGCCAGTGCTGTACGCAGCAAGGCACCACCGTCCTGTCTTCCCAGTGTGAGTTACGGAGAACTCTACGACACGAATGCCATCGAGCACGCGGCGAGTGCAAGTGCTGAACACTAGCACAGCGCGTGCCAAAACATTGCGTGGTTGCAACACTTGAACTCGCAAATTAATGCGTGACTGAACGGGTCTTTAGTCTTTGGGTTAAAATTGCATCAGTTCATTATTATCACTCTCGTATTTTATGGTCGCGCGATAAATTGTTAATAACATATTTTCCAAAGTACGCACCTTGCCAACAAGGCTATAAAAATATTTTAATATATGGGATTTTATAAACGAGACAAAAGCGATAAATCGTTTTCCATTTAGCATACTGCCGTCGTGTTTAAAGGTGCTGTAACACAATGTGCACGGAACTTTACTAGAAAACTCTGTGCGGAAACAACTGAACAGTCTGCATTCTGCTGTGGAATCTGGTTACAGATATCATTTGAGAAATATTACAAATGTGTGTGAGAGTGCCAGCTTTTGGACTGGCGTCTCAAGTAAAATTTTAAGGTAAAAGATAAGACTATAAAAGTATGTTTTGAAAAAAATAATCAGGTATGAAATTCCCTGGAGAGAGATCTCTAAATCTTAACACACTGAGTGCGGAACAGATTTGCAGCATCCAAGACGACGAGATAGAAGCGAGAACCTTTATGTCCACCGGATCATGAACACCAGTTCTTTCGGTGTCTGTATCGCCACTTACCATCGTCCTTTTGGTCCAAAATACACCATACGCTACACTGTACGGTGCAACGTTCATTGCTGGTCCGGCTGCTAGCATACTTTCCACTTGAGATGGGTCGTCACGGCTATTTGATGCACCTGTTACAAACTGATACGGATGCAGACTTGTCACTGATACCAACTATCTGTTACTTTCAATATGAGACAAAGGAATTGCGGAGTGCGCCGCTGCTTCGCCAGTGTCTCGAGGAGCCTTGTCAGGTGCGCTTCGGGCAGGCGTGTTACCGGCTACTCGCGCTACGAGGTACGTGTTGTGAGTTTGTGTCTTGTGTGCTGTATGTTACAGTGAAAGAAAGTATCAACAATGATAAGAGCACGCTGTAAGACATTTTCTGGTAAACTTCCTCAACTGTAACGGAAGTTTTTAACCTATACATTNTAATGATAAGAGCACGCTGTAAGACATTTTCTGGTAAACTTCCTCAACTGTAACGGAAGTTTTTAACCTATACATTGTGTGGAAATAACACCACATGTCAGACTGTAAATATAGGAATGTTGAGCGTCGTTACTATACAAGGATGGTGACTTACCTACGTATTTGACTGTTTCCTGAGCAAATTTAGGGACGGCACCATGGATGTATGGGAAAATAGTTTGCCATTCGCACTTTCTCACTATTCGTATACATTGGTATGGAAGTTTTACGAATAATTTCTTAGAGTGCATAATGAAAGACTTCATTTGCGCAAAAATGTTTCGGAGGAGATGATGAACTTGCTATATGCAAATCGCTTAAACGAAAACTTATTTGTAGATTAGCCTATTTTTTTTTCTTTCAACAAAATCACTTAACTGTACAGTCTCCAAATCTAAACCAAGAAATTGGATTTCATCTTAACCGCACTTTTTAAATACAATTAAAACTCTATTGTATCAATAATACATGGAACAGCGGACGCAACACACTGGCGAATGTCAAACTGATACGTAGCTGACACTATGGTAGAGTACTCATTTACAGTATTTGATACAAGTGGGTATCAGATACAAAGTAACAAGTAAACGAGTTGATACTCTGTGACCCACCTCTACTTCCCACCACTTCACGTTACGTTCCGGAAAGGACAAATCCATGTCAACCCTCTACTCTTTGCTTTGCTATTTTCAAGTGGCAAAATACGACTCACATTGCCGCGTACTTCCTTTCCTTTTCCGCTCCAACGTTTTTTTGCCAACGTTTGTTCTAGGTCTTCATAATTCTTACGTTTATTTTCCCAGATTGTAGTAAATATTTTACTGCCACTCTGTGACACATTGACATGTTTTCCCTGCTCGCATGCTATTGTCCAGGCTGCACGTTCGTGCATTATCAGACCTCAGACGTTTTCTTTTAACAATTCCATCCTTATTTATGCGTTGCGAATTTTAAAATCTTATCGTATTAGTTGTTTCTTTCCCTTACAAATCATGTCGAAACAACGAACAGGCTGCAACATTTAAATTGCTGCTAGACGTTGGGACTACGGTGCTATTACAACCTTCGGATATTCTCGGGTTCTCTCGGCAGCTGTACACCGACTTGGCCGCCAGTGCTGCGCATGCGCATGTGGAATGGAACGTATTAATTTTGTCCGATAATTTGCAGCGTTATTTCCTAACTCCTTAACAGAGGCACCTTAACTAGTCTAGGCTGTTAGGCGAATAGCTGTCCCTATAGTTTAAAGTTACCTAAAGTCACGTATAATATTACACGATAGGTGTTTCCATTATTTTAAATAATCTATGTTGTGTTATATTCGGCGAGAGAAGCCGACCACGCACGACAGTTGCCGAACTAGCGACACAATCACAGCGGCTAGACACAAATAAACATTTATAAGGATAATTTATAAACTGAAGAATAATATTTCTAATCTTCCAAACCAATTTACGGAATATTTCTTTTCCTTTCCAATTTGTATGTAACAATAAAAAGATAAAATGAGACCTTGAGGTTACCGCCTACCTGGCGCTTGAAATACGTTACAGTTTTAGAAATTCACGTTTTTCTCCAAAACTATTAAACATCGGTCCTATTTACTGAACTGCTATAATAACACACACTTCAGACGATGGCTGTAGAGTACTTTCAAGATGTCACGCACATTAGAAACACCATTTTTGAGTCCTTCAGAATTACTAAAAACGGCTTTTTCAAAGCGCTATATCTCAAAATATACGCGTCAGATACATACAAAAATACTCAAGGGTCCTCCATTGAACTTTCCTACAGACTTTCCACTAATAAAATTATAGCGTCACCGCTGAAAGTCCCATAGATACACGCTGTGATACGAGAGCACTGTAACCCAGTGTACAGTGCACGCCAGTGTACAGTGCACGCTAGTGTACAGTGCANCACGCTGTGATACGAGAGCACTGTAACCCAGTGTACAGTGCACGCCAGTGTACAGTGCACGCTAGTGTACAGTGCACGCTAGTGTACAGTGCATACCAGAGTACAGTGCACGCTAGTGTACAGTGCACGCTAGTGTACAGTGCATACCAGAGTACAGTGCACGCCAGTGTACAGTGCACGCTAGTGTACAGTGCATCCCAGAGTACAGTGCACGCGCGTGGCAGCGCCACCCTTATTGCTCCTGAGCCTCTCGGCCTCAAACGCGGGCAACAGGTCCAATCAGGTGAGAGCCTTAACATTTATAGAGCACCTACAATTCCAAAGTTGTGAAAATTAGTCTCTCTGAATGGTGACGTTTTATCTTCACACTTAGGTGAGTCAGCTTCACTGTAGTGTAGTCATCCCATGCATAAAGAAATATGCAGATGACGTTATTCATATTTGCCTGTACTTGCGGACTGCGGCCGCCCAGATAAGCTAAATATATTCCTCGGCGAGTATTGCTTATAAAGCAGGTCACGAAGTGTTGCGAATAAAAACCTGTTACGCTGGAGGATTGCGTCTAACATTGGTCGTCTGGAAACCTTCGCTGTTAGAGGCTGACGATCTGGAAGTAACGAACGTTTCACAAGCTCTCTTCATGAAGGTACACAGACAGATAGCAGTACAGGTTTATAGACCTGTGCATTTGGCGTTATTATTTTGTGGCAGATCATATTTTTTAGACACCTTTATACTACTAAGGTTTATTCTACTCTGGTTGGGAAGCTCAATGCTGTTAGTAACATTCTTCGCCACTAGGTAGCACTGCTGCCGGATATTGTCGTTTTGCATTTAAGTAAATGGGATAGCTGTAATTTCCATAAAATAAATGCAGTTATTTAAAATATTCTGAGTTGTTTACACTTTACGTAAAGAATAAACTTTGTTCTTCGCACTAGTGTGTAAATATAATGAAATATATTCACATAGTGTTAAATATTCTGTCGTGAATTTGATTTAGCAAAAAGTATTCTTACACAATTACCTTATTTTAATATCACGACTGAATCGAAAAATATAATAGTGAAGGTTTTCCTGAGTAGTTTCCGTAAGCGAAAGAAGAAAAGTACAAAGTTTCTTTTGATGGCGGCTGTATTTTTTCGCACTTCAATTCGTAACGTTTTCCCATTGAATTAAGTCTGCTTATGAACGCCGAATGCCGATCACAATTGTATTTTTATTGGTTGCTCTTGTAAACACCATTAGGGGGTGTGAATAATAGTTACGGAATAAAATTGATGCTTGAAATTTGGTTGGGGAAATTATGTATTATAATTCGAGACAAACACTAACATTTACACACAAATAAATTGAATTTCTCAATTCACCAGCAGCTTAAAGGCGACCTCTTTGGAACACCAGCGCACCTAGTGGCGGAAATTTTCCCTATGCTAAACTCTCGCATAATAAACCTCGTTTCGTTCATAACCTGAGTAGAATCAACCTTGACATTGCTTTCGACAATATTAAGAGTACATAACCCCGGGGTTATTATTATTGCACTTGCAAGAGCTAAACAAGTAGAGAGGAAAATAAATCCTTTTCAGCATTCACAAATGTTTATCCAACACATTTCATTCAAAGTCAATACGTAGTGCTGCTAACCCTCCGTCGTTACCAACGTTACCGGGCGCATGCCGGCAAGTGTGCCTGGTAAGATGTGTGCGAGTATGGGCAGTGACATTTTTCAAAGATTGGTTTCAAAAGCGTTCACAAAGAGCCTATGAATGCGTGTTTTATGTAAGAGAGACCTTGCAGCCGCTAGTGAGCGGTCGTGGTACCTACGTTCAGCAGTGTTTTATGTAAGAGCGACCTTGCAGCCGCTAGTGAGCGGTCGTGGTACCTACGTTCAGCAGTGTTTTATGTAAGAGCGACCTTGCAGCCGCTAGTGAGCGGTCGTGGTACCTACGTTCAGCAGTGTTTTATGTAAGAGCGACCTTGCAGCCGCTAGTGAGCGGTCGTGGTACCTACGTTCAGCAGTGTTTTATGTAAGAGCGACCTTGCAGCCGCTAGTGAGCGGTCGTGGTACCTACGTTCAGCAGTGTTCTTTATTTCATAGGACATTTTTCACCCGATGTTCAAGTTGGATCAAAGTTGAGTCGTGGGAAACCGGCAAAATAGCGCCAATGGCCATTAAAAAATTCTGGTGTATGACAACATCGGCCGTCATTAGGAAATTGTGAGGAAGATTATCCCTCAACGTAATCCTTTAATTACGACTCCAGTGTTTTGATTCATGGTACGTACCTTCTCGAATGACATCTTGTTAATATTTAATTATGTTGAATAATGTTAGGAATGATATTTGTTGGAAAAAATTAATGGTCCCGTTTACATCAATATACTTTCAATGGTTGCAATTATTTAGTTTTGTTATTTAGTATAATGTTTGGCTAATACACCGAAGAGCCAAAAACACTGGTACACGTGCCGCAAGACGACGTGGCATGGACTCGACTAATGACTGAAGGCATGCAGGATGCAATTGAAACCATGAATCCTTTAGGGCAGTTCACAAATCCAATCTCCACCAATTTGAGAAAGGGTTGCACGTCTGTCACGTTTAATTATTCTCGTCAATCGTCGTTTGTCCCGTTCTTTCGCGATCTTTTTCCGGCCGCAGTGATGTCGAAGATGTGATGTTTTACCGGATTCCCGATATTCACGGTACACTCGTGAAATGGTCGTATGCGAACATCCAAATGTTATCGCTACCTCGGAGATGTTATGTCCCATCTCTCTTGTGTCGACTATAACACCACGTTCAAACTCACTTAAATCTTGATAACCTGCCATTGTAGCAGCAGTATTCGATCTAGCTGCCGACTGCATCGCGTTACTCTGATTGGTTCCATACCTCTGTTATTTGCATACGCACGCCTATACCAGTTGTTTTGGCTCTTCAGTGTACATGCCCTTGGTTGATTGCAACTGCTGTTTCTAGTGTTATTTCGTGCAGCGTACAGCGTTAAGTGCACAACTGTGAGAGCAACTTTCACTGTAACAGCTTGCCGGTAGTAAGCGGAGAATGGTCTGCCGAATAGGAGATAATTACTATCGCAGTGTTTCAATTAAAAAGCTCAGTCAAACAGTGATAAGAAACAAGTTGCTTTCCGAAGTTTTACAAGCAACCCCGTTATCTTATGGGTGGTCTAGCTGTTTTCTCTCCTTCCCCGTTAGATTCGGAGCCCGATTTCGTATATCACGATAAAACACGCGATGATTCTTCTTAAATTTTAAATATTGATTATGACGTCATGGCAAATTCAGCCGATACTGTCGCGATAGCCGGAGACCTCCGATAATTTCAGTGTTAGAACTCTCTCATGAATTTGTATATCCGTTTAGAATCTATAGTCCATTATCTGGACTATAGTCCATTTTTTGAAGCCCTGTTGAAGTTCTGTTTTCAGGATATTCCTCCACCTCATGCAAACAAAGCCTAACAGACTAAAAAATTACACCAAAGGGACTACTCGCTGCATTCGTACGCACTCTGTGTAATAGCATTCTCCATAAGAACTATTACTTACTAAGCATTACCAACTTGGCAATTGTTTTCTTTTTTATTTGTATTAATTCTAAATGAAATGTAATTTATAGGTAAAATATAAATAAAATTTCAATTTAATAAAAAGCAAAGTAATGTTATGTTATCATAAGTATAAACACCTTTGATACGTGGCATATTTAGGAAACAACCAAACACGACACATATATGAGGAGATTTTTCAAAGGTTTGTTTCAATAAGTGTGAGGAAACCATGAACAGACTGCAGCGGGCATGTTTCATGCTGATCTCTAACTTCATTAGCTAACTTCCCCGGAGTTCCGCGGGCATGTTTCATGCTGATCTCTAACTTCATTAGCTAACTTCCCCGGAGTTCCGCGGGCATGTTTCATGCTGATCTCTAACTTCATTAGCTAACTTCTCCAGAGTTCCGCGGGGACTACACTTCTCCTGCGTTGCAATGGCGGGTTAGTCAGCAAAACACTTCGGTTAGGAACCTTNAGAGTTCCGCGGGGACTACACTTCTCCTGCGTTGCAATGGCGGGTTAGTCAGCAAAACACTTCGGTTAGGAACCTTCTGGGACATCACAGTTTTCCGATATCTTATTTTCGTAAGTTTAAGATTATGTTGTGTATGTGGCATTCTGAAGCGAACTCTTTAGAGCCTACGATTGGAAATGTACCGCGTTGGGGAAAGAAGGGAATATCCACCCATTACTCGGTAATNCCGCGTTGGGGAAAGAAGGGAATATCCACCCATTACTCGGTAATGCGAAGTGCTGAATATAGTTCCTTAGAGATGTTTGCGTTTAGCATGTTACTAGTTTTACATTTTTTTTTTTTTTTGCTCTCAGCGCTTATTTTGCAGCTTGTAAATGTCTCAGTCGGGGATACAGTTTTATTACTGTACTTAACGAGGATCACCTAATTAGCTGTGAGTGATTTTGCATTTATATCGATTTTCTCGCGATTTTACTCAATAGTCGTTAAGAGTCGCGTGCTAACTAACGACTTTAAGATGAAATTAGTTTAAAATTCAACGAACGCTATTTACGGGAAACACGTATATTTAACGCGCCGTTTTACTAATTGAGGAGGCTATAACGCATACTTGGATTGGATAGGATTTGCTTAAACAGTTGTTCTACAGATTTCAAAATAATTTTGTAGTCGAATTCGTTTGGTTAAAACAATAGAATCCAAACCTTTAGTATTTCACAACTACGTATTACTTACAACAATTTTATGCATTTTTTCTAGCAAAAAAGGACTATTCAATAATAATGATACCAGCACATTAACTCTAAAGATAACAGCACACCATTTTTCTCGTTTTAGTTGCATGTTCTATGGTGCAACCATGATACTTTAACGGAGCGAATGTGTGTATATAGTTTCAGATANGCTCGTTTTAGTTGCATGTTCTATGGTGCAACCATGATACTTTAACGGAGCGAATGTGTGTATATAGTTTCAGATACATCAGTTTAAAAACTTTTTTTATAGGTTAGAGGACTTTGAAAACAGGGACATCCCCTCCTTGTAGTTAGTATAAAATTCAAGTATACTTTTTTTTTTTTTGTCTTTCCCTTGACTTGAAGTTTGTGAACTGTGAGTATAAATTTCATTAGCAATGTTTGCTTACATTTGTATGTACTAGGAGCGTTTTACTGTGGCATAAATAAGCAAGAGTATTAGTGTGTAGATCCATTGAACCATTGCGGGATAGTTTTATCAAGTACGTTTAAAAGACTTGAGCACATTCCTATTATTAACAAAGTTACTTCCTTATTTGTTTTGCCAACTCAGAGTTTATGTTTTACAAAAATGAATATCGGCGATTCGCGTGCCAAGAACTAAGGCGGCTTAGAAAAAGAAAGAGAGATCCAATTGCGAATTTATAACGAAGCTACGTAGCCTTGAAGTATATCTAGACACGTAATCTTCCGACGAAACTCGCTGGCCTCACCCTAGTTGCAGTCTGTGTGGGCGCTGTAATCTCTTGCTAGAAGTTTAGTAGACTGCATTTACATTTATCAACGCGTGACCTTCGTGGTTGAACTTGCTAATATGTAATATTACAGCTCAGAATAGATAACCGTACAGAAGCAAAATGACGTGGCGGGGTTTTTTTTCATGTGGGCGTACCCAATTCTCTGATTGGCCGCGCAAGGCTCTGGCACGGACCTCGTGTCTGATTGGCTACAGCGTGCTGCCTATTGGCTAGGCAGGCGGCTGGCAAGCGAGTTACGAGGCGCTGATTGGCGAACGTCGTTCCGACACGTTGTTGGCCAGTGCCGCCATTTTGCTGGCGTGTGCAACTGGAGTCTGCAGGACAAGCGACTGTGAACGTATAGTATATTCGCGGTTTCTCCGCACTTTTTGAAACAAACCTTTAAAAAATCACCCCATGTATGCCGTGTTCGGTTGTTTCTTAAGTACGCTATGGCGTGTATTACAAGCATTTTATACTTGTGTTGACGTAAAAGTACCTTTTGTTTGTTTAAAATTAACTTCTACTTACATTATGTCTATAATTGAAAATATTTCATTTATAATTATTACGAATAAAAATAGAGATAAAATAGGTGTGTTGGTAATTCCTAGTAAGAAATAGTTCTTATGCAAAATACTATTACACTGTGCCCTAGATGTGGAATGCCTTTGCGGCTACATGGAGTAACAGGCGGTCCCCCGCTCAAGCACAAGCCTTGACCGACGCAATGTAAGTTGGAGGTCAAGCATACCTGCGCGGTACGGCGAAGGCAATCAAGGCTCGCGCTACCTGCTGCTTGGAACACGCTGCGCAGTGTTTGGAATACTCACTTCCCTACGAGACTTGTAAACGTGAGTCCAGTGTGATGATCTGCGGAAAGAACACACACATCAGACGTCGGCTGCTAACTGCTTTCAAGACTTCACGCACATGAGAAACACCATTTCACAGTACTCCAAACAGCTTTTTCAAAGTGCTGTATTTCAGATAGTCCACGGAATATTCGATTGACGCTTAAAAAAACTGAAATAGAAATTGTTATTTTATTGTCTTGTGCAGAAAAAAGTGCTGAGTAACATTTCAAATGTTTACACCATTTTAAGCCCGAAAACCGGCCGCCATCTAAAAAAAAAAATGGCTGCAAATTTAAGATTTTTGCACTTTTCTTGTAAATAGTGACCCGTACAGACATTTTACAAGAACGCAAAATTAAGGATAGGTATTTTATCTTAAAAAGAATTATGATCACTTTTTATCTAGGACGAATGGTTAAGAAGTTATCTTAATGTTTATAAAGTGAAATATGGAAATGTAAAGCGAATTTAATTTTCATTGAGCCAGGGATATTTACCACATTCTCTATGAGTTTTCAAGAGATCGGAATAGAAGGAACAAATAATTGTCATCTCGTAACATAGTAAATAATTATTTTTACAAGTACTGCACAAAAATTAATATTACATTTAATACTTAACACGCATAAAATTGGATAACATACTTGAAGTGTTCTTGGAAGTTCTCGGTATCCATGTTCGTACTGCAACTCTTTGTGGCAACCATCTTCAAAACAGTTGATATCTGCTATGGAACACATCAAACCAATTTTTTTACAGCTGCATTTCATGTTCAGGTACATTTGTACACAATTACAACGCACAACTGACAACTATAAGGCAGAGGCAGAAGGAAGTTCACTGGTAACTGAGTGGCACACACTTAGTGTCTATCCCCACTCGCATGACTCCACTCACTTCTCTTCTATCACCCACGCACCTATTTGATAGCAAACACGCAAACAATGAATCTTCGTCGCTGACTGCGTTGGAGGAAGCCTTTCTGTGATAACAAAACACTTAGCAGAACTTACTTTGTCCGTAAGAGTTCTCTCACAAAGACTAGCTAATGTGTCGTTTTTGTGTCTACCAAACAGAACGAGCATTGCATCTTCTTCAATCGAGGCTATGACGTTTTTGCTTCAGTGGAGAGTTCTATGTCAGTTAACAGCTTCTTGAATGCTTTCTGCTTCCCAATGCCATACACTCTTTATGCACTGTCACGTTTAGCAAATGCATAAATAGGTAGCAGGTTTCTACACATATTGAATCCCAGTTTCTCTCTCGCACCATAAATATCAAAGAGTGGTCTTTTANATGAAAGTGGTCTGATCAGAAGAACAAAACGTTTTTGCTTCAGTGGAGAGTTCTATGTCAGTTAACAGCTTCTTGAATGCTTTCTGCTTCCCAATGCCATACACTCTTTATGCACTGTCACGTTTAGCAAATTCATGAATAGGTAGCAGGTTTCTACACATATTGAATCCCAGTTTCTCTCTCGCACCATAAATATCAAAGAGTGGTCTTTTAGCTCCAACTCTAGCAACGTCACTGCGGTAGCGCGAAAAGAAGTTGTTTGACTTTGCAATGGAACAATAAAAGCACAAGCAGGTCAGTGTCTTCTCCTACTACTGTAACATTAGCACTTTCACTTAATTGTACTGCAGTTATGGTAATATGGAGATAGGTATCTCCGTTGGAATGTATCACTGTGAATCCTTCTTGTCTCAAATGAACAGCTATGAGCTCAATAACTCTGTGTTTGTTGATACTGTTCGACAAGAGATAATATTTATTTCCAGCAAACTTCGTTTCAGAATGGAAATGTACCGTGGGGTTGATATTGTTACCTGCTCTACGTTCATGAGTGAGCTCTTTTGATGGCTGGCCCATCATAATATCCACCGAAGATTATGTAACCGGTGCTGTATCTTCTGGAAGCAAATTGTGCGTAATACATAGCGATGTCTGAAAAAGTAGTTCCACAACGCCATGCGACTCGGTGAAGTAAAGATCCTCCATCGAGTACATGATTATGAGGTACTTCCGGAGAAATATCGTGTCCATTTTGCAATTTGAGATGTTTTGCAATTGCGTAGTTTGAGGCAGTCTTATTTCCTGAAGCAGCGTTGTGATAAACTCAAACAGCGAATGAGGGTAACCTCAGGGCTCGTATTGAAATGCTTTATTAAGAGTTATGCTCACATTTTGTGCTATAATTATTAGCCGCTGAAATAGCCGACCTGGGTCGATGCTGATATCTTTGTTTACTTTGTAAATGGATCCAGAGGAGAGTGTCTTAGCTCGCTTCGAACTAAATTTGTAAACTGTTTTTCCTTGCACGTCAAACTTCTTTTCCTTGCATGTCAGTCACTATCTTATTCCCAATTTCTCGCAAGTCATGACATTTTCATGACTTTCCGCGGACATCCCAGTCACAGTGTTCTGTAGATCATTGCTCTCAGTTTGGAATGGTGAGATTGGGTGAAGGCATCTTGTTAACAGCTTCCCTTGATATTCTCGACTCCCGCAAGTCTTTATGATACTCACTTGTTTCAAATTTCACAGACGTTCTGCATGGCGTCATGGTATTTCATGGCGTCATTGTATTCACAGTGATAGTAAACATAGAGCCCTTTGTCTATAGGAGAAACCGCTTCCTCTTGTTAGGCCACCAGTACTCTTTACTGATATAATTAATACCTGTTCAATTGCTAGATCTGGTGCTAACACAGCCCATATTTGCCAGTTCTTCTTATGAAAGTTCGAATGAGGTCTGGGATTACTAACTGGTAGAGAGCATATTTTTCACATGTAGATAGGTTGATTTCAGATAATTATTGTGTTCAGCTGCTGCAAATACAGGAAGAGCCTCTTGAGCTGCCTCGATGTGTTGATTCCAGTCACCTACCCGATAGTCCAGAACTAACTTCAGAACGTTATTACCATACTCATGCATACCAACCACAACATGCCTTTTTTTATTTGTTCCTTACCCCACAATATACTTGTAAAAAAATGGTTTGATGTGTGCCATAGCAGTTACCCGTTACCAACGTTACCAGCTGCAGTATGAACATGAATACCAAGAACTTCCCAGAACACTTCAAGTACGTTATCCAATGTTACGCATGTTAAATATTTAATTTAATATTCACTTTGTGCAATAATTATTTACCACGTTACGAGATGCTAATTATTTGTTCCTTCTATTCCGATCGCATTGCAAACTTATAGAGAATGTGATAAATATCCTGGCTCAATGAAAATTAAATTCACTTTACATTTTCATATTTCACTTTATAAAATCAAGGTAACTTCTTAACCATTCGTCCTAGATAAAAAGTGATTATAATTCTTTTTGAAGATAAAAGTACTATCTTTAATTTTGCGTTACTGTAAAATGTCTTTACGTGTCGCCATTTACGAGAAAAGTGTAGAAATCTTAAATTTGCCACAATTTTTTATATTTGGCGGCCAGTTCCCGGGCTTAGAATGGCCTAAACTTTGGATATATTACTCGGCAGTTTTTCTGCACAGGACAGTGAAACAGTCATTTATATTGCAGTATTTTTTGTGTTAGGGATATTTTACCACTATACTCCCTAAACTAAAAACATACGCTTCAGATACATACAAAACTACTCAAGGTCCTGCACTCAACTTTTCTACAGATTTTCTAGCAATAAAATAATAGGGTCACCGCTATTTCCACGCAGTGCAACGAGAACACTACGCGCCGGATGAGAGCCTTGAGCTTAGCGGCTATGGCGCAATTGATGCGTGTGGCAATGTCGTCCTTATCGCTCCCGCGCTTCTAGGCCTCAAACACGGAAAAAAATCTCTAGGTAGATGGGAGCCTTAACAGACGTTTGTTGGTACAACTGGCGAGTTCTACGTGGACAAGTAAAGTAAAGGCGCTGATAAAGTAAAGGCGCAGAGAAAGTAAACTGCAACAGTAAATAAAACGTTATTATCCCTACTGTTGCACATACATGTTTGACCTCTAGTCTGATGGAAGTAATAATTTCTATACAGATATTCACCAAATGTTTAAACTGATACAGTCCATTCGCGCTTACCTCCAACTTTTCTGAAGTCTTGATAAAGTTCTCATTTCAGGCTATTCCTCCGCCTCATTGAAACAAAGCTTAACTAAGTCTTTAAAATGATACCAGAGGAATAACGCACCGCATTCTTGCGCACTCAGTTTAATAATAGTTTGTTTGAGAACTATGTCTTACGAGGAGTTACCAACACACCTATTTTCTCTCTGTTATTATTAGTAATAATTATATTTGAAATATTATAATTTACAGACAAAATACTAAGTACAGGTTAAATTTAACCAAAAATAAGATGCTTGTATGGTAGAAGTATAAACACTTGTGATACATAACATACTTAGGGAACAACCAAGCCCATCATACATGGGGTGATTTATCAAAGGGTTGATTCTCACAGTGGGAATACGTGAATAGGCTATNTGTGATACATAACATACTTAGGAAACAACCAAGCCCATCATACATGGGGTGATTTATCAAAGGGTTGATTCTCACAGTGGGAATACGTGAATAGGCTATAACACAACTTTTAAATACATACGCAGACAATATTTTTACTGCCGCACTAAAATGCGTAGAAGTGGGAAGAAAGAGAGAGAGAGAGAGAGAGATAGATAGAGAGACCAAATTTTAGTAATGGACGAATCACAAGCGTAACAAATAATTCCTCGGCAGTGGTCTAGAAGAAGAGATTACTGCACTCACATCTCCCTCACGACGCATAAACAACGCGAGTTTACGAGCGCTCGTGCTCCGCGGATCGAGTCGCATCACATCATTCGGTATTGGGGACGATATCCTTTAATGGGTCATGTTATTCTCTTCTGGAATCTTCGAGACGTCTTCATGACAAGTGGCCGCCGTCCTTTATTTTCTCTCTTGAAATAACGTGCTTGTTTTGAAACTCTGCCTAACGCAGTTTAAAACGCAGCCAGACGCCTTGCATGTTATATTCCATCGTTGCGCCCTCGGCTACTCACGACATACCACGTCTCGACCGTAGAATTGGTGTGGGGAAGGGTTCGAGTCCTCTCATGGCATCTGTGCCCAGATCCCAAGCCCCGAGTAGAGAGATTTGGGCGGCTCTTAAAATCGAGGTTTTGCGAGCCAGTGAGTTTTAAGTGAGGTTAGTATTAAGCAGCGCCGGAATGCAAGGGCGAGGGAAACGAGAGATCCCCGAGAAAACCCGCCGACCAACACGTCCGACACGATTCCTACATATGGTGTAGAAATGAGATATACAACTCATTTTTAGGGGATTGTGGGAGGGGGGGTGCCGTGACCATGCGTACAGGTGCTCGTATCGCTAAAACGGCTAGTCTGAGCGAGTTCGGACAAGGCCACCTGTGTTGTTAATTGTGGTATGAAGATTACGAATCCGCCTAGATAGGTCTCTTACAGCCTACGGTTACAGACGTACATGCATAATAAGGGTGGTGACCCCTAGTTTTGTAATGGCGGGGTTGGATGGCGATCACAATATTTTTTTCTGCATGCGTATCTCCACGCACAAGAATGGAATACAGAAGGAGAATATTCTATTTGGAATAGTCTTTGATTTATTGTCACTTAACATGTATCTCAACTCCGTTTACGTTCAAACATATGAGTAACAGGCAATACTTTTTCCAAAGGTTGAATTGAAAAAGTGGACGCATGTCATAGAATAGCTAAGTATACAAATGTGAACTGGTGTGGAGATTCCTTTGATGTGAGCGTGCCCATTGACTGCACGAGGTTCTGGTAGGAACATTGTGTCTGATAGTCTACTGCGTGTTGCACGAAACGTTCCCTGTTGGCTGGGCTGCCGGCTGGTGGGTAAGTTAACAGGCGCTGATTGGCCAATGAAGCTCCGACATGTTGCTGGCTAGTGACGCCATTTAGCCGACGTGTGCGGCTGCAGTTCCCGGAATAAACGGCTCTTTCGCTTCTGTATTCTTAAATTCTGGAAGGGGGCGCGGTGGTGTAGTGGCCAGACTACTCACCTCCCTGGCCAACCGGGTTCGATTCCCAGGGTGGTCCCTCCCAGATTTTCGCACGTGACAATCGTGCCGGACGATGCCGATGGTCAGCGGGTTTTCTTGGAGATCTCCCGTTTCCCCCACCCCTGCAGTCCGGTGCATTTAACCCTCATCGGCTCTCAAGACCTCCATGTTAAGAGCCGCCTAAATCTCTCAACTCAACTCAATCTAAGTATAACACTCGTATATATATTTATAATTTGTAACACGTAGTACCATAAAACAATAGTAGACTGAAAGAGTTAACCGATACGGACCTACACTCTAAATTCGAATCAGTGGAAAACAACTGAAACGCAGTGAAATTCAACTATTAGAATCAGTGGAAACGGTTCCACTTAGAATCGACAGCTAACTGGCGCGGCGAATTAAATATCTTTAATTGAATTTAACCAAAATCAATACAAGATAAAAACTATTTTCGATTGTGTAATTTAACATCATTTTGAAAAAAAGCAAAAATAAAATGTAGCGTCCAGGATTTGAACCCAAAGTCTCCCGATTCTAGACTTTTACGTTACCAATCGCACTACCAAGCCAACTATCAGGGAGAAAATATGTAGTATATTCTTGTTGTTGGAAATATGTAGCTTTAAATTGTATGTCCCTTATTTTCGTTTCAGTTGGATTGGTAACATTAGGATTGTTAAAACAAATACAGTAGTATGCATGAATGCACTTATCAATGTGGTTTAAACCTTCAAATCGAGCGCTGTGATGGTTAAGTGAAAACGAAATGAGAATAGATGTTCAAGTTGCCTCATAAATTGGTATTATAAAAGACAAAACTCCCTAAGCATACATATATGAGTTATGTGTTATTTCATTTGGTACGTCTTGTTTAACTGATCCACCAGTCGAAAAACAAATCACATAAAAACAGCAAATTAAATATTTAATGAATCAGTGGGAAATGTTACTATATTAATAAGTGAAGGAAAACTGGAAATTCTTTCACTAATTGATTAGTTGCATTGATTGAAGTGACTGATGAATAAGTCAGGTGCCGTTAAATGATTTAAACAGTTAAACCCTCACTGCTTCAGATTTATAGTGTAGTGTTTCAGTTATAAACACACAGCATAGGAAGGTTACATTTGGCGGGTGCTGTACAGTGCATCACTCAATGCCCATTGATATTTCCTTAGAGTACCTGATTGGTAAACTGTGCAACTGTTCTAGAATGGTTCATATCACTGTCGCTGAACACAAAGCCTGCGATAACGAATCAAACGCTGTTTCGGCTAAAGTACAGCGCTTATAAAAAATATATTGTTTGCAACATCTGAAACAACCAATTACATTGGGTCTCAGAGGGTTAAACGCTATTTCTAGCGAGGCCGCACAACTTTCCCAGTAAAGGGTGTATTAATCCTGTCCTGCGCACCTCTTCGTTCCAGGGAGG
>NQII01000329.1:72772-168457 GCA_002778355.1 Clitarchus hookeri | reverse complement strand
GGGGGGGGGGGTACATTGCTATTGCTCCACGTTTACTGGTCGGGGAGGTTGCTGTAGTTTTGGCACAGGACCTCTGCAGTATTGTCGCGTCATCCGTCGTGCAGTTATGATCCTGCTGTCTGTACATCAACGTGCACCAGTGCAACGTGGACACCATTTTCGCAATGACTTTGTGAAGGTTAGTGACAAGTTTAAAATTGACAACGAATGATTTTCTCGCATGCTGCGGTTCATTAGGTGCATATTCAAAACAAAAAAAAATATATATTCTTCTGAAGTAAATTTTAAGTAATGTTTTTAATTCCCGCGACCGAAGTTGCTTAGGTTTTACACTTCCGTTTATTTAATACGTAAGGCCTGTCCTTCCTCTGCGATCAGCTTGCCGACATAAAGCGGGAACATTTACAAGTACAGTATGATGGCAAACGGAATGCAAGTTTATATTATTTTCATAGGATTCAGGATCTAGCATCCAGCACTTTGATAACTTCATTTTGGGTGGCCAGCCGAGTGGAACAGGAGAATGAGTTCTGTATGCGGCGGCAGCCAATGAACAAGTGACTTCTTTTAGAGTAATATAGAGAACAATGAAGTCTAACTCGATGCCAGTCTCTAGCGCGAAATGCAGATCTCTACTTATAAAAAAATCCTTCTGCTAGAGTGTGTGGCCAGAGCATAGCTAAGGACTCTGAAGAGAAACAGTCGCGTGTGTGCCTTTCTCTCGGTGTGGATCAGCGTCTCCAACAAAATCTTTAGTCGTTGCAAATAAATTCTTTCTTCAAAATATATCGCACGAAAGTAAACATCTTATTTTGTTGACAAATGTTTGCTTAAACTAAATTTTTGTTTTAACATACTGAAAAAAAGAAAATATTGGTTTATCACAAACAAAATTCTTTTAAATGAAGTATTATGCTTTGCGAACAAATTTCGTTCATTTGGAAGGACTGAGGTTTGGTTGTACCAATAAAATATCGTTTAGTTGAAACAAACGCCACGCAAATAATATTTGGTATACTGAAAAGATTCTTTTTCACAGTGGAGATATTTTTCCCTTGTGCTTCTTGCTTACCAGACTTCGGAGAGAAATTGATTATATGATTGTGTAAGGAATTTATATCTGGGCAATATAAATAAATAACTGGAATGCTGTATGACCATGGCACCGTGCAGAAAGTGTGAGGGGCCTCCATCGTAAGCAGTCGTGCCAATTATAATTTAAAAAAGGATAATGGAATATCTTAATGCAAATATTTTTTCAGGAAGGCAATGAAAGTCTGTATTTTGTTACCGATTCATAAATTTGGTTAGCGAAACATAAATCTGGTCGTTGTATAATTTGAAAGTGTTAAAGTCAGAGAAAATGGCTGTAAGCAGTCCTCTGTTTACGATATACTCTTCCGTAAAACTATGTTGTTAACTATAGCGTTAATTCAGTATCTTTTCTGAAGCGATTGCTGTATTAAACTCCTACAGTCACCGCTCATAATTCCGAGGAAAAGGAGCACACGGGAAGATTGTTTGTTATTTTGCGTCGCCATTGCAACGTTACCTTACGGTCGGATGTGACCTTGAGGAGGTGACATTTCTTAACTGTAGTCCATTCACGGTTACTTCCAACTTTTATGAAGCCCTGCTAAAGTTCTAGTTACATTATATTTCTCTGCCTCGTGCAAACAAAGCTTAGCCGAGTCTAGAAAATTACACCAAAGAGACATCACACCGCATTTGTGTGCACTCAGTGTAATTGCATTTTGCATAATAACTATTTATAATTAGGTATTGCCAACACATCTATTTTATGTCGGTCTTTATTCATATTAATTATAAATTTAAAAAATATAATTTATGGATAACATATAAGTAAAAGTTCAATTTTACCAATAAAACAACATTATGTTAACACAAGTATAAAATGCTTGTTAAACATGGCACATTTAGGAAAGAACTAGAAAGTCGTGCGTGGGGTGATTTTTCAAAGGTTTGATTCAAAAAGTGCGGAAAAAACTGCTAATGGACTATAGAGAGGCCTCTAAATGAAAAGAAACCGTAACTCCAGTTCTACTCTGCGTAGTTTCCTGTTCTGTATTCGGGACGAGAGTGCGTGTTACGGCCTGCGGTTTCTCCTCTGTCTACTTAGCCATTCCACGGCCTTGTAAGGATCGTGTTAGCAAAACGCGGGCGCGTGTTTGAATGCCTGCCTACATCCAGGGGCGGGCGGAAGCACGCAACACCTTCCACGAGAGAGAGAGAGAGAGAGAGAGAGAGAGAGATAGAGAAGGCCAGCGCCATGTTTCATTACCACAGGCCCAGCCCCTTCGTCCTTCTCACCGTACTTCCCCCGGGCGACCCTAGTCACCCAGTTACAAGGTTCAGCTCTGTATTTAAGTGAGAGAATTGTATCTGTATTTATGTTTGTTCCAACGACTGTTATATGTAGCTGTTTCGTAATTGACTCGGCACTTTTTTAACAAACGCTTAGTTTCTTTTTTATGACATTCGTTTATCATTCCGCCCCATATACAAACTAACATCGTCATAAAACTAATTGCTTCTTTACGTACATCAATCAAGTCTCGCTCCGAAATTTGGCAGAAACACAAATATGAATAATAATTTCCCGTCAGTCTTCATTGTAATATGCAAGAAAAATGTATTTAATTCCATNCGAACGTCGTCATAAAACTAATTGCTTCTTTACGTACATCAATCAAGTCTCGCTCCGAAATTTTGCAGAAACACAAATATGAATAATAATTTCCCGTCAGTCTTCATTGTAATATGCAAGAAAAATGTATTTAATTCCATTGGTCATTAATTAAAATGTTTAACTTTTAATAAGACGTTAAAAAGCCAGAATTACTTCGCCTAAACGTTTTTGCAACTTTATTTCAAGTGGCTTTGTCACTCTTTACACTGAAAATCGAGCAGTTTTGGGTACATGGAACGTTTAAAAACTCAAATAAAGTACATTTCAATCCCATAGGAACAAAAGGCGGTATAGGTTATCCAGAGTTGTGAGAAATCAAGTGACGCCGATTTCGTTTTCAACCATATAATAGCGGAATAAGATATTTTCTTTTCTTTTGCAAAATTACCCAAAAAGTTTCAATACAAATATATAAAATATTATTAAAAACACTGATTAAAAAGATTACAATGAATGATATTGGGCGTAAATAAAATTACATAGTAAATGCCAAAATATAAACAAATTGCCCATTAAAATTATACTAATGTTTATAAATGTTCCCTCTACGAAGTCCACCCCATTGTTCTCTCTCGAGCAGTGTTCAGGCCAGGGTATATGCAGGCTAGCCATCTCCTCCAGAGTTCGTGACGTCAGGTGTTGAGGAAACTCCATATAGGTAGCGCTAACCGTCTTGCAGGCGCACTCGCGCCCGATGACGTACCAGAGGCATCGCACCATCTCTAGGCAACGCAGGCCCAAGTGTTGAAGAGTGGGCGTAGAGGCCCTCGTCGTCGTGCAGTCGACCAGCTGAACGCAGCGTGGAAGCCAGGTCTCGACCTGCCATACCGCACCGCCGGGCGTCAAACGGCGGCATAGACAGGTATGCTAATAACCCAGCCGATACCCCTCACAGGACACGTAATTCAGCAGAGCGTAGTTCGCGAACGTTTGTGCGGTGTTTCCAGGCACACCGCCACACTATTGTTTTGCCTTTATTATTTTTGAGATAAATGCTGGCTGGGAATTCTTTCTCGCACTTCATCCTCGTCACAGAGTACTCAGCGCGTCGCCTGCCTAGCGCTTGAACCGCGTTGCAGAGTGTTTGAAATCGGCGTTTTATTACAGAACCATTAAGCTAGTAGCCATTAGATCAATGTACTAAAAGACAAAAAACTTCACACGAGGTAGTCATGACATCATGCACATTATAAATGTTATTCCCTGGCCCTCCAACATAACTAGAAACTATTATATGGACCTGCACTGACCCTTGCTGCAAACTTCCACCAATAAAGTAATAGTGTCGCCGCTTGAAGTTCCGTAGGTACACGCAGTCGGAGGGAAACACTACACGCCAGTTCAGAGTGATGTGCATAGGAGCGAAGGGGCGCTAGGCGTGCATGTCAGTGTCGCCCTTACCGCTCCAGCAGTTTCCTGCCTCCAAGTAGGCGGCGCCCCTAAGATAGGTTGGTAGTTGGGATTGACGTCTGGTTGACAGCGAAGTCACGGAGTAAGTCGCACAGGGAAGAGATATTGGGGAAGTGAGGGAAGAGGTAGGGAAGAGATTTGGGAGGCTCTTAACAGCGAGGTCTTGGAGGGTAATTGAGGTGAATACGGAGCGCATCGCCGGAATGCAATTGCGGGGGAAATTGGAGATCCCCGAGAAAACCCGCCGACCAGCGGCATCGTCCAGCACGATTCCCACATGCAGGTATCAGGGTGTGACCCAACCGGGGATTAAACCAGGTTCGCCTTGGTGGGAGGCGAGCAGGCTAACCGCTCAGTCACCGCGGTCCCCATCGGGGAAGGAGTGGGGATGAATTGGTCATGGCCTTTGCTAAGGACCCATTCCAGCATTCACCTGGAATGATTTCGGGAAACCAAGGAAAACTGAAATCAGCGTGACTGGACCGGGAATCGAATCCGGGGCCTCCCGTTTGCGAGTCTAGTTTGTAGGGACACCCGACTTTAGCGAAAATATTTCAGAACTAGTTGTATTTCAAAAGTCTTCAAGTCATCTCTACTCTTGCGGTTGAATGACTTACTTGTTACGCGTCTCATGTGTCTGCCCGTGAAATCAGAGATGTTCGTAATAGGAGTAATCTAATTGTGATTCGCTAGTCAAAGAAAGAATTCTTGTTGCACTAAAACACGCGGCCAATAAGCGAACGAAACCTGCTATAGTCGATTCACGGTTACTTCCAACTTTTTTGAAGCCCTGCTCAAGTTCTGCTTCCGTAATATTCCTCCGCCTCATGCAAACAAAGCTAAACCAAATATAAAAAATTACACTAAAGGGACAACGCACCACATTCCTGCGCATTCAGTGCGATCATATTTTGCGTAAGAACTATTTCTTACTACCAACACACATATTTTCTCACTGTTTTTGTTCACAGTCTCTGAATTATAAATGGAATGTTATAATTTATAACTAAAATATAAGTAAAAGTTCGATTTAACCAGAAATAGGAGACTTTCATGTTAACACGGGTATAAAACGCTTGTGATATAATATAAATTGAGGAAACAACCAAACCCGTTGTGCATGGGGTGATTTTTCAAAGGTTTGATTCAAAAAGTGTGAAGAAACCACGAATATAATTATAGGAGGTTTGCAGTGTATTAATATATAGCAGGCGCCAAACTCATTTTTCGAAAATAGGGTGTCCTACCAATGAGTTACCACCGCGCCGCATTGCTCGGTCAATGTGTGTACGCGAAGGCAAGAAAGTGCATAGCACTCGTCACCCCAAGATGGCTCGCTGAAGAGCCTGTTAATGGGGTCGGCAAGGCAGTTAGACGTCGCGGGTTGGATGCAGAGCAGTTGAGAGATTGGGAGGGGGGTGGGGTGGTCAGTCTGGTGTCGTGTCGGAGGGAGGCTATGACAGTGAGGTCTGCACTCACCTTGTGCCAGTTTACCAGAATGCCGACCTCGTTCGACATTAGCGTACACCCCCTCCGTACACTGACTCCCCCCCCCCAACGTCCCGCCTGCATCCCCANAGGGCATATGACCACTCCTAGAGTACTAGGGGCCGCGGTGGCTGAGCGGCTAGTGGCGGACCGCGATCAATACCCAGCAGGGGCACTCCCGGATACCCGCAAGTCGGAATCGTGCCAGACTATTCCGCTAGTCAGCGCGTTTTCTCGGGGATCTCCCGTTTTCTCCACCCTTTCATTCCGGCGCTTCTCCATTCTCACCTCGTTTCACCCTCATCGGCTCTCAGGACCTCGTTGTTAAGGGCCGCCGCAATCTCTCAACCACTGCTACTTCCTTCTTCGTGTTGCTGGCCAGTGAAGCCATGTTGCTGGCGTGTGCTGTTGGAGCTCGCCATACAAGAGCTGTTTCACTTCTGTATTCCTTAGTACTCTGTGACGTAGCTGCAGATATCACGCAGTACTTAAGAGTCTTGGCCACGAAACAATTTATTTTATATTTGTACCACATACTATTCAACTTTTAGACATTACCAGTAATAAATATTTTCTTGCAAATAAAAATAAGCACATATTTTTCGCATTGACAAACGTCAAAATCAAAATTATAATGTATTATAAATGTACAAATAATGAAAACCAACTTACGTACAGAAATGAGACGTTAGAAACTGAAAGAGGATACCAAAAGCTACTTCAAAATGACTGTAAAACCGTACAAGGAGATAATTTTCAAATTTAAAATTAAATAAAAAGCCTGAAAATAAAAAGAAATTCTTGCATGTTTTTAATTTGTAGTTGCCCCTGAATTTTTGTATAGTCAATATACCTTAAAATTAATTAAGAGAAGATATTTCAATTGCCTTATTAAATTTTCTGCAAATAGTTTGGGTTACTTTATTTGTACATTACGAAAACTGTACAATTTTAACTTTGATATGTCATTTTCCAAAAACCATGCAATCTTAAAAAATTGTTATCTGAAGAATAAGTAGTCACTGATAATGTCTACAAGTTGAACAGTATGTCGAACAAATATCAAATAACAAATTTTTTGCGGCAAACTCCTTTAAGTATGCAGAAGGGAAATATCTGCTTTTAGTGCGAACTCCAGACGCACGCGTCAGCAGATTGCAGCACTGGCTAGCAAGATGTCGGAAAGCCTTTCACAATCAGCGCCTGGTAGCTTCCTTGACAGCCGGCATCCTGGCTATTAGGGAACTTTTCGAAGTACCTCGTAGCCAGCCATAAACCACATGAAGTTGCTGATATAACTAATGAGCCTACCTCCCTTAACGGGGGTGCAATTAATTAAAAAAATATATATCTGTTAAGCTGAGTTAATAAGTAGCAATTGTCGTCTCGTTGAAAGCGATATCATTAGAGATGAAACCAGAAACATATGCAACAGTAGTGAGACAATTACAAACATACACGTGCCTTACTCGGGACTCGAACCCAGAGAACCTGGTGTCATAAGCTAGTGTGCAATCAACTGCATTACGGAGATCGGATTCGAAAATAAACTTCGAATTAAATCAGTCTAATGTTTCGAATGAAAGTATTTACTAACGTAAAATATTTACAGGGCCTTCATTTTGAAAATAGGTGACTGGGCCACTTGAAACATGTAAGTTTACTTGGCCTGCCGTAGCGCTACTTGTGTGAAGAATTTGGTGAAAACAGGTTGATTTGTTCCATGAGTTATGGCATAAATAATCCACTTTTTCATGTGACAATCTTCATAATTGGAGGACAAAAAGTTATGTGTTAGCACACTCGATGATTGTGTACTACCAGCATACAAAGTTAAGCTAAAATCGATTATATGTTTTCGTATACACAGCACGCTAAAATATAATGATATATAGCCGCTTTTCTGGAAATAAGTGTCTGTCACACCAAATTTGGAAATAATAGGTTGATTGTTTCCAATGTGGGTTTACCTTAGAAAATGGCAGAGAAAAGAAGCTCTGTATAGACAAATTTTATGATTGTAATTGATACTGCACGCATACAAAGTTCAGTTGGAATTTGTTTCGTTAATAAACGATACTGAGGTAAAATATTTATGAAGCCATCATTATGAAAATAAGTTCCTGGCCTACATAAAATATGCCATTTTACACCACCTGCTGCAGTGCAAATTGTTTCCCAATAAATTACACAAAAACTTTATTTATTCGAGTGGCGCTGTCTTACAAAATGGCGGATAAAAGATACTTCGTGTGTATACAGTTCTTCTGCCAGCATACAAAGTAAATTTTGGAACTGATTACATTGTTACAACGATATAGCATTCCAAGCTATAATACTTATGTAGCCACCATTTTAAAAATAAGGGTCTGACATACTTAAAATATACCAATTTACATTGTCTACTGCTGTACCATTTGTTTGCCAAAGTTGGTAAGAATCGGTAAATTGTTTCCCGAGATATGTCATAAAATAATATTTATTCGTGTTGGCGCGATCTTAAAAATTGGCTGTAAAATATGCTCCGTATATAAGCAGTTGATAGTTGTAATATCTACTGCCAAAATACAAAATGATGTTGCAATTGATTACCTGGTTTCGACAATAAAACATTCTAAGCTAAAATATCTATATGGCCACCATTTTTAAAACAAGCGTCAGACATACCTTAAATATATTATTTAACAGCACCTGCCATAGTACTACTTGTCTGCCAAATTTTGTAGAAATATGTTTATTGTTTACCGGGATATAAAATAAAAACTTTATTTATTCATGTGGCACTATCTTACAAAAGTCTGACAAAAATGGCTGTGTTAGCATTTATGATACTTGTAATATATACTTTAAGCGTACGAAATTTAATCAAAAGTGTTTAAAGGGTATAGTAGATATACCAATTAAACCTACAATATTCATATGGCCTCCATTTGGAAATTAAGTACCTAACCATGTTCAATTACTTACGTTAACCTGGCCTGTCACACTATTACTTGCATGCAAAATTGGATGAGAATCGCTTTCATAGTTATCAAGATATAATGCAAAATCTTATTATTTTAATTTTTTGCTATATTACAAAATGTCGGACTAACAAAAATATACCTTTCAAAATTTTATGCTTACACGATGCTCTACCAGCATACAAAATTTGGTTTAAATCGGTTTAATGGTTCCCGAGATATTACATATCATAAAAAATATTGAAATGGCCGCCACTTTTAAAGTAAGTGCCCGGCGTGGCCAAAAACTGTAGTAGTCAAGTGTCCTTACTAAGAAATATATATGTACTGAGTTTGGTGAAATTCGGTTGACGCGTTCAAAAAAAAAAAAGAGGATACACGCGTGCAGGCACACGCGCTCACACGCGCGCGCGCGCACACACACACAGAGGAAAGTGATCTCATATGTCTTTCCTTCCTTTGGAAAGTAGGCTAAAAAAGGCCTGTTACAGAGATTCGCGCAGCCAATCGGAGAATGGGTAAGTCCTCGCTAAAGGAGCAGTCACTCCATTTCGTCTCTGAGTTATTATTTACTCTTTGCCCACGCCATTATATACGAGTATATACTTACATACATACACATAGCAGTAACCAGTATTGGAAATCGCTTACCCACAAGAAAGCGGGAGGCCTCGATTGTGAAGTGGTTAGACTACTCGCCTCTCACGGAGGCAAACCGGGTTCGATTCACAGCGGCGTCACTCCCGGATTTCCGCACGTGGGAATCGTGCCGCACGATGCCACTGGTCGGCGGGTTTTCTCGGGGATCTCCCGTTTACCGCGCCATTGTATTCCGGCGCTGCTCCATAATAACCCCGTTTCATCATCATCGGCTCTCAAGACCTCGATGTTAAGAGCTGCCCAAATCTCTTCACTCACTCACTCACTTCGCAACGAAGCTACCTGACGACGTTACGTATTCAACTTTACTTCGTACAGTTCCGAACACAAGAAACATTTCTTCACAGCACGTACGCTCGTGTACACGGCGGATGAGTATGTTAAAGGGTGAATCATAAGGCGAAAGTGTTGCGTCTGGACCCAAGCCTGCAAAGAAGGTCCTGGACACAGGTAGCTATCGATTCCACGCACCGTCGGATTTGTTCGGTGTGAGATATGGACCTACTGGCCCCAATCTCGAGTAGAACAAACGGCTGATTCCTGTGGAACCAGACTCACCACAGACACGGCTACCCAGGAGACTTAGGACAGTGACATGCCCCGCGTCACACCCTCATAGCTGGCTTACTGTACGTTACATGTAACATTACTTAAGTCTATTCGCGGTTCCTGCACACTTTCTGAACATAACTTTTGAAGAATCACCCCATGTATAGCGTGTTTGTTGTTTCTAAATATGTCGTGAGTCACAAGTGTTTAATACTTAAGTCAACACAAAAGTACCTAATTATCGGTTAAATTTAACTTTTACTTATATATTATCTATAAATAATAATACTTCAAGAATAAAAACAGTGATAAAACAGTTGTGTTAGAAATGCCTAGTAAGAAATAGTTCTGATGCCAAATATTACTAGACAGAGTGTTCTCAAATGCAGTACGTCGTCCCTTTGGTGTGATTTTCTAGACTCGGTTAAGCNGCACCGTCGGATTTGTTCGGTGTGAGATATGGACCTACTGGCCCCAATCTCGAGTAGAACAAACGGCTGACTCCTGTGGGACCAGACTCACCACAGACACGGCTACCCAGGAGACTTAAGACAGTGACATGCCCCGCGTCACACCCTCATAGCTGGCTTACTGTACGTTACATGTAACATTACTTAAGTCTATTCGCGGTTCCTGCACACTTTCTGAACATAACTTTTGAAGAATCACCCCATGTATAGCGTGTTTGTTGTTTCTAAATATGTCGTGAGTCACAAGTGTTTAATACTTAAGTCAACACAAAAGTACCTAATTATCGGTTAAATTTAACTTTTACTTATATATTATCTATAAATAATAATACTTCAAGAATAAAAACAGTGATAAAACAGTTGTGTTAGAAATGCCTAGTAAGAAATAGTTCTGATGCCAAATATTACTAGACAGAGTGTTCTCAAATGCAGTACGTCGTCCCTTTGGTGTGATTTTCTAGACTCGGTTAAGCTTTGTTTGCACGAGGGGGAGGAATATCCTGGAAGTGGAACCTTAGCAGGGTTTCAGAAAAGTTGAAAGTAAACCGTGAATGGAACATAGAGACGATGGCTTATCGCGGGGGAAGTTGACTGTTTCCTGTGTTTCAAGGCACTCTGCGCGTCGCACAATATTCTGTCGTTATTGGTTGTAGTATGTGCATGACGCCACTTCTTCATTTCTTTAGGCCAATGAGAATCATTACGCTCTAAGACTGAACCGTTAAGTTAAGCGGTTGTCACATAGTAACAAGTTGGGGTGACTTTGTGAGACATGATCTCACATTTAAATGTCCCCCCTATTTCAGTGGGATGTTTCAGACATTCAGTGGGGCCAATTGAACCACTGAACATTACAAATAGCCTCTTTGAAATTGAAGGAACTGTAAATAACAGTAAAAAATCCTGTGTCACAAAGTCNGAACTGTAAATAACAGTAAAAAGTCCTGTGTCACAAAGTCACCCCCCCCCCCAAATGTTCAAGGTCATCCTCACTTACGGTATGATTAATCTATAAAGTGTCAAGCCGAATAAAAAATTAAGTCATTCATAAAGGAAAGGAATCGACCGTTGCAATGTTTTGGAAGATATGTTGGCCCAAAAATGTTTCCACGACTTCCCAGTGTCCATAAATATAACCTTTCCAGACAAACTTTACTTTTGCCCGTTCAGCCCCTAATAAATTTACCATCTCAAGTGTCGCAATCCTTAAAATTTTTGACGATCGCTGTACTTGCATCGAGTGTGCAGTGTGCTGCGTGTTCTTTGATGTCGGCATCAACCATTCTCAAACGAAAGGTGCAAAAACCATAAAATAAAATAAAAACTTTTTTTTCTCACAGCTGGCGATTTTACGCGAAAAAATTTGAGTGCACGGTAGACTTCAATATTTTAAGCACCCAACAGCAGTTTGTATATTGCCAATTGGTTGCTGTCGTATAGGAAAGGCGTTTTCATATTTGACCGGGCCACTCAGAATTCGGCAACATCGGCACGGCTCCTACGTGATTCGTGTTGTTACGAGTTGTGGTCAGACCTTTAGCTGAGCGGCCTGCCTGATCACACCTTCACATATTTATCACGCGGCCAGTAAACGGGGACAACAAAGCCGATATAGGGCAGTGTAGTCCGTGGGCGGTGTCTTTTGTCGTCGGGCCAATGGAACGAGAAGACCACTGAAGATGGGCGTGTCCGGCCGTCGACCTGCGCCATCTTCATCAGCCTCCGGAATCACGAACAAGGTGGGGACTCTCCAATTAGGCTTTACTCAGAACGTGGCTGGTTAAATCTTTATAAAATAATATAATTTAATATTCTAGCTCCCCCCCCCCCGGTTCATATTCAAGCATATGTATATTGAAATAATATTGTACAACCTTAATGTTAAATAAACCTCTTTTATATAGTGTTCATTGCATAGTTCTTATGAATAAGTTGTTTCGTCTCTATATCCCCGTTAAGGATAAATATCAACAAAAACATAACAGCGTGCCGACATTTAACACGTGTCAAAAATTAATTCAACCAATCAAGATAGGTAAACGACCCTTCACGAAATTTTACTACCCCTACCTATTCATCATTTATTACTGTGTCAACCATAAATATGTTCAACACGCCCTCGAGCATGTGCTCGGGGACTGAACGGGTTAATCAGCTCGCAATATTTCAGGGTCTTGCAAGTAAAGTAAAATAAAATATTAAAAAGCTCGATTGACATGACGAAGAAATTTTATTAAGTAATCATTATTAATGTGTGGCGACAGGAACAGTTAGCAGGACTAGAATGCTTTAAACGTTTTGTGGTTTCCATTTTATTTATATTTCAGGGATTTCAAGGCCAGACCTCATAGACGTTCGTGTACTCAGACCAGACGTATAATGCCGGCTGGCTGCTGGCTACAATAGTGTAAGTTCGTGTAAGCCTGTGCATATTGCATTCTGCTTTATGTTTACTCCTGCATTATATATTTTCATGATTTGTCAAACAAGCCTCGTCGGTCAATTGCAAAAGTATCGCAGATTTATGAGTGTTTTAACCCAACTCATACCCAAATGGATGCGTAAATTTGCCATGTTTCTACCAACGCGAAAAGATAAAACTTGGGCCCCTGTTCTTTGCGAAAATATTTATGTGGAGGCTAGACTTCAATATTCTATGTGCACTCTTGCACGCTTCATTTGACCATAGGCTGCTCGTATTTGTGTGAAGACAGTCTGTTGCATGGGTGAGCCAATCAAAATTAAGTTTCTACGATACTGACCTCCGTGATTCGCGGAAAGACAGACAACAAGCGTAACAATTGAAATGATCCAATCACGAAAGTGGTTCCGAACTAAAGTTCGTTGGGACACAACTTAACCTGAAATCTTTTCGCGTAAAACAGGTGCCCCGAGATATAACGTTTTAAGGGTGATTTATTCCGACACTTAACGTCGTGACTAATAACAAGGTTGGAATGAAGCTGGTCTCGTTCGATCGTGCATACGACCACGATGCGAGCACGACCTTGAGTGGGCACCGCGCATGCGCCAGGCACTGGTGGGGGCCCGCGGCGACTGGTGGCAGTTTAGGAAAATTCACGGGCAATATACAGTGTATCGCTACTACGATGTGCCAGCGCGCTGGTGTTTGGCGCCAGAAGAAAGGTCTCGTCTATACCTGCCGATTTAATCAATAACAGTTAAGTATCTCCTGATACTTTTATTTAATTTCTATATCACAAGGAAAATTACCCGTTAACGTACGTTACTCACGTATAGCCCACAACCGTGTCCCTGATTAGGGTTACCAACTGTTTTCATATTTGCCATAAGGGACACTTCCAACAACTCGACACGCAACATCTGACCCCAATAAAATGATCAAGCTAAGCTGTTATAAAAAACGAGAAGTTTTAAAAATTATTTATAATGTCCGAAGTCAGTATTATACATCAGTAAGCAGTTTCTCTGAACATATACAAAAACAGAATATTAGTTGAAACTGTAGTCATATTTTAGTGTGATTTGGATTTCATCGGCTTTGAAACAGACGACAGCAACACACACTGTAAGAAAAGGTAATGTACATATCTCGCCATGCGATACTTTCACGAACGCACTTGTTGACGAATACCTACTATTGGCGTCTATTGTAACTATTCGAGACCATTGCATTATAGTAAACGTGCCTGTAATGGCGGAAGTGGTAAATTACTTACACTGTGTGTATTATCATTCAATTTATTTTATAAGGTGTGTGAGATACACTGAATGTATAACGTTTCGTCCTATGTCCATACGGGATAATTATTTAAACCCCAGGATACGGGAAATCCCGTACAATACGGGGCAGTTGCTAACCCTGTCACTAAGGCCGCCTGTTTTTCGTGAAAAGACTTCCGTGGAGATAAGGTTAGTTCTACTCAGGTTAGGAACAAAACGAGTTTTCTTATGGAAGAGTTTGGCATAGGAAAAATTTCCGCCGCTAGGTGCACAGTGTTCCAAAGAGGTAACTTATAACATTTTTATCTACGTTAATAATAAAACAGAAAGATTTTACTTCGTTACGGAGTTATTTTATATTTTATTTATGTTTATTTCCATTATCCTTTTTTTTAACGTAGAAAATAGAGAAAATCCTGTACATTTGCGACACTAGCGCTTACCTAGTGGCGAAAGTTTTTGGTTGCCAAACTTTTAAGATTGATCTTCCTAACCTGAGTAGAAGTAACCTTAGCAGAGGCTAGGCTTCAATATCCTACATGCAAACCTTTAGCCCCTCCTTTGTCTACTGCCCGCCTGTATTTGCGTGAAGACATTCTGCTACATGGGGGAGCCAATCAGAATTAAGTTTTTCCGATGCTGACCGTCCGTGATTCGCGGGCAGACAGATAAGACCCGTGACAATTAAAATGATCCAATCACAAAACTGGTCCTGAACTACAGTGCACTGGAACACAACTTGTCCTGAATTATTTTTGCGACAAATAGGAGCCCGTGGCCATGACTTGAGGTGCTAGCAGTGCGAAATGTTGACATCTTTATTTATGATGCAACACGAGGCAGCCGAGAGAGGCGACGGATCCCGAACGTGTCCGATGATTGCCGAAGTCGCACAGCGGTCTCGCCTCGTCCTCCGAAACTGTGAGTAACTCGCGCACGCCAGGATAAAAGAGAAGGATACGGGCGGTATTTATAGCAGAAGGGGGAGGGGAGAGTTCGAGGTAGCTGTGATTAGCATACCGCGACACTCCGGGGTACGGACTATTCCCGTCGACAGTCTGCTATCTGATGACCTCGCCAGTGCTCGCCATCACACCTCCTGCGACGTAATGGCACAGGCGGGGTCGGGGTCATTCTTGCCCTCCTGAGCCAGGCTTCTCCGTCGGCTCGCACGTCACGGCTAACGGCTAATGTGGTCTGGGGAGCGAGCTGGCCTCGACTGCACCGCCTACCTGTCACAAGAATGGGCTTGCACGCCCATACAAGTCCCTCTTTTATTTCCCCATTTCAAATTATGATGAAGTTGACAGCTCAAAGGTTATCATTGCAGAATGCTTCTATAGACTTTTCACGGTCAACTGGGCTCTTTTTTTTCTCTCTCTCACAATATATTTAGGGGCCGCGGTTGCTGAGCGGTTAGCCTGCTCACCTAACAAAGCGAACCGGGTTCGGTCTCGAGCCGGGTCACTCCCGGATTTTCGCGTGTGGGAATCGTGCCGGACGATGCCGCTGGTCGGTGGGTTTTATCGGGGATATCCCGTTTCCCCCGTCCTTTCATTCCGGCGCTGCTCTATACTTATCTCAATCACCCTTATCGGCTCTCAAAACCTCGATGTTAAGAGCCGTACAAATCTCTTCACTTACTCACTTATATTTAATAGGGTAAAATTAAAAAACAGCTGTTGTAGATGATTGTTTCTTTACCTTTATTGAAAAATAGTTATATTTCCAAAACAGTTATGTACTGAAATACTCGTATATGTGCAAACACTGGTTTTACAAACAATATTTTACTAGGGAGTCGCCTTAATTTGCATGAATAGTGTGTTATTTTCAATGGGAAACGTACATGATGTTCCGGAAAATGCGAATCCTGAATTATAACATAAGTAAATACCTTATAGGCTGTTCACGGTAAAGTGAGCACTTGTGATGCCCTAGTTACTTTTTTCTTTCAGCCATGTTTTATCCTTTAACGACGTTTCTAAATCAATATTGCCATTAAAGTAATAAATGCAGTATTTATATTCCACCGCACTCGGAAGTTAACGTCTAAGGCTAAAATAAAATATATTTATTGACTATTATTCCGAATGAGAGTGTTTTCAAAAGTGCTCACTTTACCGTGAATAAGCTATAGTAACAGAATTCTGCATTAATAAGAAAGGGTTGACTTTTCAGTCCCACTTTAACTAATAGTTTCAAGTGTTGCGACGAAGTAGGTTTTTGGTCCGTACTGAACCTGTAGTGATTCAACACTTGCTTCATTCTGGCATCCAACTGAATATGTGCTTGTTATTTAAGATACTTTGGGAGAGCCAATCACAAGCAGATATGTAGGAATTTCTACGAATCACACTTCCAACAGGGAACAATCTGACTGCATTGATCCCAGCTGTGTGCAGCCATTGCCATATATTTCCTCCCCCCTGCATCATGTCCGCTGTAGTACACTGACTGACCGGGATAGGGTCTACTTTTATCCTCAGTTTGTATCATTCCGCTGTATGTAGGCCTAATATTTACACATTGGCCTAATGACATCAGTCGAGTGAAAATGTGAAACTGGTATGAACCTAAATGCATTGTTAATACGCCCATTAGTACTCTAATGTGTATATAGTATAAAAAAACAAACTTGATTTGCCATTACTCTAAACATTACTTTCGCAGTATAGCGTCAAGATTTGAATGAAGTGGAGTGGAGAGATTTGGGGAGCTCTCATCATCGAGGTCTTGAGAGCCGATGAGTGTAAAATGAGGTTAGAATGGAGCAGCACCGGAATTAAAGAAACGAGAGATCCCGGGAAAACCCGCCAACCTGCGACAACGTCCGGCACGATTTCCACTTGCGAAAATCCTGGAGTGACCCAGCCTGGTATTGAACCCAGTTCGCCTTGGTGGGAGGCGAGCAGCCTAACCGCTCAGCCATCGTGGCCCCTACTGCCGAAATATTTCTCAAGCATTTATATACCGGATGTTTGGAAACTCACTGTCCGAACTCCAGGCATAGTTTCTTTGGACCAATAGTAATACGAAAAGACTATACACTTATGTCCTGAAACGTATGTTTATATAATTTAATTATATTCAAAATTGTGGCGTAGATGGCCTGAAGAACAAGGCTGTGCGATCATATGTGTAGTCTAAGTTGCATAGGAAGTAGGCTGCATATGTAATAGTTTAGTGTGGCGAGTCTACCTTCCTATGCAACTTGTCCTACACGCATGATCGAACTTGTTATGCTGGTGTTGTACGCCTACATTTGTGTTCATATTTGTCCAAAGAACCTACGTCTGGAGTTTGGTCACTGAGTTTCCACACATTCTCTATACTTGTTGTTTGAACGTGCCACAGTGGGATACTTTTCTTGTCTGCAAATACATTTTTATAAAATTCATTTTGTTTTAATTATAAATTTAAAATGCAAAAAAGTAATGTTTTCTCCATTTGACATCCATGACAAATTTTTGTACTTGGAAATACATATTTATTTTATGGTTTTGGGACTGCGAACAAAATTTGTAGGAGAAATATTAGAATGCAGTGTGTGTGCTTTGATAACAATAGATGTTACTTAAACAGATGCTGCAATCATTAAAAAACGCAACTGGGTCTAATTTTGTTAGGCTGTGCAAATTAACCTTTAAAAAAAATTGGGTCATTTTGGGTAGAGTTAGAGACAAGAACAGTGTGTGCAGAAACGGAATTGTTCCGGATAAAACAGCACCTCTGGCAATCTCTAGTGATGTGTGAACATGAATTGAATTTTAGAAACGTCACGCATATGAATAAAATGTGAGATAGATCAGTATTCTCAAGTACAATCATTTGCAAAAAAAAAAAACGATTGCCATGAAGTTGCCATGGCAGGGGCACTAAGTGCGTACAGGAAAAGAACATCGTAGTATGTATACAGAAAATATCAAAATATTGTACCACACCAAGCATGTATTACAGGGGAGGAATAGTAACAGGATGCTTGGTGTTGGACCACCAGTAGCACGGGGACAAGCGGTGGTGCGGTAGGGCATGGAGACAAACAGACATCGTGTGTTCTCCTGAGGAAGATCCTGCCACAACTGGTGCTGCTGGCCCTCCAAATCCTCTGTAGTTGCCGTCCAATCTGGTCCCAAAAGTTCTCGATGTGTGAGAGGACTGGGGACCTTGCTGGCCATGGTAGTATGTTGACATCGTGAAGGCAGGCCAAATATACATATGCTATGTGAGGCCGGATTTTATCCTGTAGAGAAATGAGGTTGTCAATCTGCACCAGGAAGGGGAGAGCACATAGTCGCATAATTACCTGGACGTATCGCCGCACCGTCAAGGTTCACAATCAGTGGGGTGCTGTAGTCGTAGGAAAGGGCATCTCCAACCTCTCGTTGGGGCGGGCGCTGTGCCGCTCTACAATATGGCGCTGGCCAGGACGTATCCAGACAGAACCGTGATCCGTCGCTAAACACCACTCGTCACCAATGCGCGCACTGCCATGCTGCCCGTTCCCGACAGATGGTCACACATGCCCGGTGATGTCCAGGTCGTAACGGTAGACGTCGTAAGGGAAGCCGTGACGACAGATCCCGCTCTTCTTGCCGCCTGTATGTGGCATTGGTGGACATAGGTGAGTAGTGTATGTGTGGGGCTTTTGAGGCAACAGGATTTCAAGATTTGGAGTTGTCTGGCATGACTTCACAGACACGGCCTGTGGCCATGTTGGTCAGTGCAGTCCGCCATTTTCGTACGAGTCACAACAACCATCCGCCATCTTAGTAGGTGCAGCCGGCGGCCATGTTGGTCGGTGCAGTCCACCATCTTGGTAGGCGTCTCAGCCAGGGTGACCATGTTGGTCCGTGTAGTCTCCCATATTTGTTGGCATCCCAGCCAGGTCCCGATGCCATGTTAGATGTTCATCCCCCCCGACATCCAAAAAAAAAAAAAATAGTTCAATAAAAATTATTTTAATAAAAAAAATTTAATTAAAAATATTGTTTTAGTAAAAATTATAAAATTTACATCCAGCGCCACCCATCCCCTCACCACTACAAACCTCACCCCTCCTAACTAACCCCTTTGACAACCCAGTAACCCATAACCTTTACCCATGACCCCTTATCTTAGCCAACGCCCTTGACATTGACCCATGACCCTGACATTGGCCCATGGCCTTGGCATTGATCCATGACCTTGACATTGACCCATGACCTTTACATTGACCCATAACCTTTACATTGGCCCATTACCTTTAAATTGACCCATGACCTTGACCTTAGCACATTACCTTAATATTGAACGATTAATTTTGCCTTGACCTTGAACTATGACCTTTACTTTGACCCTAGACCCTATGGCCTTGAAATTAAAAATCGTGAAATATATAAAGCAATTCTTAAAAATCCAAGAAGATATGTTACCCCACCTCACAACCCGAACCAACACCAGCACCCCTCCTTTCCCCAAATTAATCATTGGCCTTACATAACATATATTATCACTCCACAAATACCAATCAATGGTATATGCCCATTGACCGCTAAATTACGACTTCAACACATATTTTGCCAGTAGTGACACTGTAGAAAGTACAAGTTATTCCCGTTTTGTAAGCAGCTACCACCAGAAAAATCACCATGTCGTCCTTTCCCAAACTTTTTTTCGCGACTCCAAGCATAAAGTATTTGCTGATAATATTATAATCAAAACAAATCGCAAAAAATATAAAAAAATTTTAAAAATCGAGGAAAATACAACATTAACGTCACACTCATTCCACCACCACCGCCTCACCCCCTCCTTAACCAACACCCCACACAATTATAAAAAAATAGAGAAAAATCGCAAAAAAAAACAGAAATAAACTAATAAAAGTTTAGGAAAATATTACATCACTGACTCCGAACTCGGAAAATCAAGAACAAATCGCGAAAAATTAAAAAAATATAAAAACCATCGAGCAAAAAATTATAACTTAAAACGAAAAACCAAGTTGGATGTGAGTGACCCTTCAAGTTCGATTCTCGTAAAGATGGCAGAGCACAGCCTCTCCCTGGTACGACGATCAGCAGATGTCTGCAACCCCCCCTTCTCTATATTTCATTAGCTGTATTGCCGATCAATCTTACGACATCCAAAGTGAATTATTGACTTTGTGTAGCACATGTACCGCCTCCCCCGCCAACGACAACACACCTATCAACCCTCTACTTAGCTCACCATTTACTTACCATAACTCAGCCACCATTAATATTTACGCATGTCACCATCCATTCAACCGATTCCCCACACCCAATTCACCCACAATAACTTTCAATAACTCATCCCCTCACCATCAACCAATTACACGATTCTCCAACCCACTCCCTTACTCTAAACGAAACTCCAACCTGTTCCTGCAAAAATGGCTATAACACTGGTCAAAACCAGCCCACCATACCGCCCAACTATACCAACAGACTAAGACAACCAATCTCGAAAAATTCGATTAATATGAATGACCAGACCAATTAACCAGTTGGGAAATATTCTTGAAAAATATTTCCCAATGCATTTATATTTTAATCGACCCGAGTGAGGGATAATGCTTCAGATCCTACCATGCTCCCTCCTTCGGCACACACTCGCATAAATTTGATCTAGAACAGACTCTCACAAACGAATGTACACACCATTGAATAAATAAGTCTTTCAGAGAAGCACAATGGTCTGAATAAGACACTACCCTCGCATTATTATGTATATAAAACTTTAATTTATTTACTTATTATATACATTCTATCTTTCTAAGTATTTCTTATATTCGATCTTTATATTTATCATATGTTTTCAGATCATGGATAGTAGTCAATAGTCTCATCTGATATAACACCGTTCCTTCAATTCACTAATGATAGAAAATATCTCGTTGATGTGCGAGAAATCTCCATCTTGTTGCAAAACGATCACATGTCTGAGTTTATCAACAAGTTCATTCGTGTCTTCGGTAAATATGAGGTCATTATTCCCAGAGTCTTCTGCCTTCTTCGCACCACTTGTCGAAGGAAACAGGCTGGTGAAATGTGTGGGAACGTCGAGAGAATCATCATCCTTCTATTAGGTACTTCATGAGCACTGTCTTCATAGTCATTATGATCAATGCTGTATTCACGATCATCTTCTCCTCCTATTTCTTCCTCAATATCAAGTTTACTTTTCTTTGTAGGAGTCACATGGGTCGTCATCAGTATTTAGAGCCGACGATCGTTTATTTTGAATTTCGTCGACTTCACGAGAAAGTCTTGCAAGTGTAAATTCCACACAAACCGACTCTACTGCACACATTCCGTCTTTAGCATTAACTGTCTCATCATTATCGCCTGACGAATCCGTACCCACCGATGCAGCATGGGATATTGGCGACATCACTTCCCAGTAGACGAACTCTTGCAGGTCTCGATGTGTTACTTCAATGTATCGTATTGCATAAACTGCACAGTACCAATGTCGTAATGCTTTATCCCACGAAAAGGACTCTTCGCACAGCTGGTTCTCTCATGTCACCGAGCATGGCGGCTTTTGCTGAAGATCTTTCCACAGCAGCAACACTGTTTTCCATGAAATTTTCCAGCAGTGTGAGAAGGTACATCCATAGAGGTAAGCTCTAAAGTAGACTTCGTAAAATCATTGGCATGCATCATATTCATGAAAAAACTGACTTTCTTTCTACAGTAAAAACTTGTGCATGTACTTTGCCTATCTACTTTATTAGACACTCCCAGGCGAACCGTGAGCCAATAACCGACCTATATGGGAACAAGCACTGACTACCGCGCCACCTGGTCTGAGGTAGAACTGTCTACACTGGGGGAGCAGACAATGAACAGATAGCTGAGGCTCGGAAATACACAGGAGAGTGGAGTCTACCCTACGCTAGTTTCCTGTACCTGCTTATGAAGTGTACGTGTGTAGTGTTTTAACTGGTCATCACTGAAATATTTTTTCTTAATTTTAGGGATTGTCGTATTAGTAACGGTTAATTTTATATTTATTTACGCTCCATATTCAATCACTTGCAGGTTAATACATAAATGCGCCATCTTACAAAAAAGTTATTTCTAAACTACGAAACCTATAAATAGGCAAGTTAAAAAAAAGTTGAAATTGAAGTTTAGTAAACCCGCTTTAAACTTTTCACTAGAAATACTTAGATATATAATTAAAAGAACATAAATTTTTTGGTATATAACTGACATAAANCGCCATATTCAATCACTTGCAGGTTAATACATAAATGCGCCATCTTACAAAAAAAGTTATTTCTAAACTACGAAACCTATAAATAGGCAAGTTACAAAAAAGTTGAAATTGAAGTTTAGTAAACCCACTTTAAACTTTTCACTAGAAATACTTAGATATATAATTAAAAGAACATAAATTTTTTGGTATATAACTGACATAAACCCTAAATCTTGCAACTAACTTACATATGAAGACTGATGTTACTAACTAGAATTAACAACAAATTACAGTCAGGTTGGTCTAAGGAAAACGAAGCAAAAGACGACTAAATAACTTTTAGTACTTAGCTTACTTTGACGCTTCCTTATTTTACAACCGAGAGTAACACTTCATTCAGTATAATAATTCATTCCGCTGTGCTGTCGTTAATGTGGACTTGATGACAGTTTCACAGTGAGTTCTGCACACATGTACTGCATTGCAAGACAAACTAGAAACGAGTATCCTAAAGCCACCATTTAGGAACACCAGATTTGTTTATCTGTGTATTCGAACTTTCCCAACCAGGTGCCAAGAAATTATCCTAGACCCTAATTTAGTTATTCCTAAATTTCATGGAAAATGTCCCAAATAAGAAAGGTTTCTGTTCATTGATAAAGCAGCAGCTATAAATGTTTAATGAGCTGGAGAACAACAGCAGATGGAGACGCCTGTATTTTTTATTTTACTTATTTTTACTGTCTTACTATACAATTTTATTTAAAATCCATTCACGGTTACGTTAAACTTTTCTAAAGCCCTGCTAAGTACTACTTCAAGGATATTCCTCCACCTCATTCAAACAAAAATTGAAAAATTACGCCAGGAGGTCAACGCACCGCATTCATGCGCACTCAATGTAATAATATTTTGCATAAGAACTATTTCTTAGTTGGCATTACCAACATACTTTTTTCTCACTGCCTTTATTTGTATTAGTTACTAAAAAAACATTGTAATTTTTAGATAAACTTTAAGTAAAAGTTAAAATTAACCAACAGTAAGGTAATTTTTGTAACGGGAGTATAAAGGCTTGTGATATGGCATATTTAGGAGCCAACCAAACATGCCATAAACAAGGTGTTGTTTCAAAGGTTTTATTCAAAAGGTGTGAAGAACCCGCGAATATAGTATACCTAAATTCTCATTTTACTGACAACTAACTGCATGCATTTTTTTTTGCGTGTCCATTATATTTTGGTATGGTAAGGGGTTAGAGGGGGGGGGTGATTGAACCCGGAAACCCTCCCCCTGTCAACGCTCTTGGCAGCAAGAGAACTACCGTAGACACTGGCGCGGCTCTAGCCGACGAAGGCGACGTCAGCGAAGACATGGGGGAGGCAGCGAGATCGACGGCGTGTGTATAATTGTCCCGGCAGTTGTCGCGAGGGCGTGTCCGACAAGCCGGCGGTATAAACCAGAACAAAGGCCCGTCTGTATGAGGCGTGGCTCCTCGCCAGGAAGTCGCACACCGGAAACGCCACTGGCGGCGCCTTAAGACGGGTCCTGGGGAGCGGAACAAGCGGCAATACAGAGGCGGAAGCTACAGACGACTCCATGACCGCGGCGCTAGTAACACAGTGGCCCGACCTTGCTAGGCGACGGCACACAGTGTAACTGCACTGACGCATGCAGAGCTGAAGCAGCACCTTGTGCGCTTATTCCTCGTACTCTAGCCGCACACGCCAGTCAGATGACGTCACCTGCCACCAACATGTCGGAATGCCCTTCGCCAATCAGCGCCTGGTGGCTCACTTTCCAGGTGACATACCTGCCGATAAGGCACCTTTCTCAGCACGCAGTTACCTATCAGTAGGGGCAGTGATATTTCGCGAAAAGATTTCGAGACAAGATACAGTCCAAAGCACTGTAGGGTCGTCCAACTTCTTTGATTGGCTAAAAAATGTTCCGGCACGTGTTAACCGTTTTCGCACGAATCACGGAGGTTCATTGTCGGAGCTACTTAGTCCTGAGTGGCTTGGTCAAAGACGGACACGGCACCAGCAGCCAATGGAGGTATAACANTTTTTTTCCTCACCAATCAAAAAATGGGTACGCCCACAACAAATTCCGTCTCTTGTCTACTGTACTTATTTACTCTGTGGCGAATCGTGCTGGACGATGGCACTGGTCGGCAGGTTTTCTCGGGGATCTTCCGTTTCCCCCGCCCCTTCACGCTGGTGCTGCTCCATACTCACCTCACTACCCTCATCGGCTCTCAAGACCTCGACGTTAAGAGCCGTCCAAATATCTTTACTCACTCACACTCTGTGGCGATGTTGTTGGAATGTGCGTTGTGTCTGATTGGTTACTGGGTGCTGAGAAATGTTTCCTATTGGCTGGGCTGCTGGCTGGCGAGTAGGGTGAAGGTCACCAAGCGCTGACTGACCAATAGCTAGAGACGTTGGTTTATCGCGGGAGAATTTGACTGTTTGTTAGACTTCAACGTACTCTACACATGTCAGACAGTTTTATTTCGTTGTTGGTCGTCATGCATGCATGCATGAAGCAACTATCCCATATCATTGAGCCAACGAGGCTCCTAACACGTTAAAGCAGAACGTTTGTGGTTGGTATGCAAAAAAAATTAGTTGTGTCGAAACTTGATCATTAGATATGATTGTTTATCATGTGGAAAGTTGACTGTTGGCTAGGATTCAACGTACTGTGTACGTGTCCGACAGCTTTCTTTCCTTATTGACTGTCATGCTTGTATGAAGCTATTACTCCAATATACTAGGCCAATGAGGATTATGATACTTTCAGGAAAAACGTTCGTTATTGGTCTGTTATCAACTTAACCGAGTAAAAATCTTGTTCATCTAATCGCAAAAGAATAAACTAATTAAAGTGTTATAGAAAATATTTTGGCTCAAAATATTTACGCTGTTTTTCCGTCATCTCTATTGATCATCTAGTAATAAAATGATACACTATCTAAAGTGTTGTCGAATAGACTGTAGATGTTGCCCCAAAATGTTTTTTGTGATTTTCCAGTATCTTTACGAATGCCAAACCAACATTTTGCTGGCGTGTGTGGCTGGGGTTCGCGGTATTAAACATAGACTAAAGAAAAGATGTGGTAGAGCGATCTCGGTGGCTGCGCACAACCAATCTCCGTGTCTCAACANATGTGGTAGAGAGATCTCGCTGGCTGCGCACAACCAATCTCCGTGTCTCAACATTGAACTACTCGCCTGCCAACACGTCTAGCGAAAACGGCGTGGTTTGGAATTAAGGTTAGAAAACTGATTTGTNGGTTTGGAATTAAGGTTAGAAAACTGATTTGTAAACAAATTCTTAGATATGTATGTATACTATCTCTAAACAATTTGTAATGCAGTTTGATTAAATTCAAATTGGTGAAAGTATTATATTCGTATAAAANTGTATACTATCTCTAAACAATTTGTAATGCAGTTTGATTAAATTCAAATTGGTGAAAGTATTATATTCGTATAAAAGTGCTTGTCATGTAAAATATGAAGATATAAACAAACGCGTTAACATGTCATTCTGACAGTTGTGTTTCTTTGGGTAGGTCAGTGTTGGGTACATTTCCAACGGCGAATAAGCGGTCTACCTCATATTTAGTCTGTGCTGTATAAGCAGCTGCTTCATNGTGTTGGGTACATTTCCAACGGCGAATAAGCGGTCTACCTCATATTTAGTCTGTGCTGTATAAGCAGCTGCTTCATCTCCGTATTCTTAATGCTCCGGCCTACCTGGAGCTTTATATGCGTTGCAGTGAGATTGAAATACACGTTTTCCCACGAAGCTATTAAAAGCGAGTCCAATGTGCTGATATACGACAAGAACACACACCTCAGACGAGAGCTGTTGAGTACTTGCACAATTTCAGAGTACTCCAAAATGACTTGAAACAGCTTTTTCAAAGCGCTGTAACTCAAAATATACGCATCAGATACATACAAAACTACTCAAGGTCCCTGCACTGAACTTTCCTACAGTCACATAAGTACACGTAGTGATACGATAACACTGCACGCCAGTTCTGAGCCTTGCGCTTAGCGGCGATGGAACACTTGATGGGCGTAGCAATGCCGTCCTTATCGCTCCCGCGCTTCCTCGCCTCAAACACGGCCAACAGCTCCAGGTGTGTGCTCTAGCTACTCGTCCACCGCGGCTCCTGCTACAAATGGCGCACTCTAAGAAAGTATTCGTAAAATTACCGTATCAATGTATACGAATAGTGAGAAAGTGCGAATGGTAAACTATTTTCCCATACATCCATGGTACCGTCCTACACTCGCTCAGGAAACAGTCAAATACGTAGGTAAGTCACCATCCTTGTATAGTAACGACGCTCAACATTCCNTCCTACACTCGCTCAGGAAACAGTCAAATACGTAGGTAAGTCACCATCCTTGTATAGTAACGACGCTCAACATTCCAATACTTACAGTCTGACATGTGGTGTTATTTCCATACAATGTCTAGGTTAAAAACTTCCGTTACAGTTGAGGAAGTTGACCAGAACATTTGTTAACGGTGCGTGTTGCGGGGATGTGTAAGGACTGCGACGGCCCCATACTACCGAGATACACGCCGTAGCGGGGGAGAACGCCCCCCCCCCAACTTTCTTCCTCTGGAGGGGCGCCCGCCCGAAATACCGCGCACGAGGCGTCGTCGTCGTCTTCTGCTGTCGCTCCAGGGTGACGAGGAGTGAGGAGGACAGCTCTCCAAGGTCACGGGGGTGCTGACCTTGTGCCTAGCTCCACTAGATCGATAGTCGCCTGAGACGGTCGCGTGGGTCGGCACTTCGGTCCGCAGTGCACTTGTGAACCTACCTGCTACGATACGCCAACCCGCGGATTTTCTCTGCCATCTCCCGTTTCCTCCACTCCTTGCATTCCGGCGCTGCTCCATCCCTACCTCACCTCACAAGACCTCAATGTTAAGAACTTCTTGAGTCTCTCCACTTCACTCCACTCCACTCGTCCCATAGTTTTTAGGGAACTTATAGAGGACCATTTTTAATACCTTCACGCTGTTGTCTACAACTAAGTGATATATAATCCATTCACGGTTGCTTTACAACTTTCTGAAGCCCTGCTTAAGTTCTAATTCCAGGATATTCCTCCGCCTCGTGAAAACCAAGCTGAACTATGTCTGGAAAATTACACCAGAAGAAATACGCACCGCATTCGTACGCACTCAGTTGTAATAATATTCTGCATGAGAACTGTTTCTTACTAGGCGCTACCAACACACGTGTTTTCTCACTGTTCAATTCACATTATTCATTTATAAACGAAGCGTTATAGTGTATAGATAAAATATAAATAACATTTCAATTTAACGAAATAGTTTATGAACTGAAGCAGAAACGCTTGTGATACGTGGCATATTTTGAAAATGACTAAACTCGTCATACATGGGGTGATTTTTCAAAGGTTTGGTTCAACAACCGCGAATATACTATATATTGCAACACTTTTAATTCCACGCTGTGGCTCCCACGTTAACGGCATTCGTGGTATGTTACTGCGGTAGCATTTCTATCTTTGTTGAAGATTCTCGGATTAAGATTTTTATTAACAAAGTAGCAGTTAAAAACAAAATTTTCTGTGTATAATAACCTTCCTCCTTTAAATTCTCCAACCGCGAGGAAAGTAGGAGAGAGGTAAACCGCTAAATTTAAATTGAAATCTTAAGCGGAAAGTTTGAATGCGTAGCGTAGTTCGAACCAAAAATTAGGCTCACATATCTTTAAGGTTACATTTAATGGTTACAGTCTGCACACAGAAAAATGAGCATTTTTGAAAGTAATGCAGAGGTTTTTCTTTCTGCTGATGATGCATTCTTCCACCAAATGACATAATTAGCATTCCCGTGGACCCAATGACGAGAGACACTACTATCTCACCTTTCAAGATGACACCAAGCTATATCCCACACACTCGAGCAAAAGTCGCTTGTTCATAGGCTGCTGCCACAGACAGTAATCGTTTTCCTGTTTATCCCGGCCACTGGGAATGAAACCACCTGAGTGCTGAATTTCTTTAGTCCATTCACGGTTACTTCCAACTTTCCTCAAGCCCTGCTAAAGTTCTGTTTCCAGGATATTCCTCCGCCTCATGCAAACAAAGCTTAACCGAGTATAATAGAAAATTACACCAGTGGAACAACACACCGGGATCGTGCGTACTCGGTGTAGGTAATAATATTTTGCAGCATTTCTTACTAGCAATTACCAACACTCTCTGCTCTTATTCACATTAATTGTATATCTAATATTATAATTAATGGATTTAGTATAAGTAAAAGTTCAATTTAACCAAAAATAAGTTACTTTAATGTAAACACAAGTATAAAACGCTTGTGATACGTTTAGGAAACAAGCAAACACGTCATACATAGGGTGATTTTTCCAAGGTTTGATTAAAAAAGTGTGGAAACACCGCGAATGAACTATACTTAAGACTCAGGAAGTAAAGAGCCGCTTACACCGGCAACTCCANAAAAAAAAAATAGTTTATGAACTGAAGCAGAAACGCTTGTGATACGTGGCATATTTTGAAAATGACTAAACTCGTCATACATGGGGTGATTTTTCAAAGGTTTGGTTCAAAAAGTGTGGAAACACCGCGAATGAACTATACTTAAGACTCAGGAAGTAAAGAGCCGCTTACACCGGCAACTCCAGTAGCACACGCCAGCAAAATGGCGTCCCTAGCCAGGAAATACGTCGGACGCCGTTCGCCAACAGCGCCGAGCTTAGGCCGCGGTCGCGTGGGACACAGAACTATAGGCTGTTGCCGGTTAAGTGAGCCCTAGTTCCTTCCAGTCATTGTTTATCCTTTAACTAACTTTTTAAATAAATACTGCCATGCAAGTCATAAACACAGTGTGTATACTCCACCGCACTCGGAAGTTAGCGTCAAAGGTTAAAATAAAGTATATTTAGTGACTATTGTTCCAAATGAAAGGGTTTTTAAAAGTGTTCGCTCCACCGTGAATATTCTATACTTCACTTCAAACATGTTCAGCATTGCACGCACATACGATGGCTCCGAACTTACTCCGATCGCAGTCACTTCTTGTTCAAAGTGAACAGGTTGCGCAAGCACACCGGAACGACTTCTCTTCTGTGCNCCCCCGCCAAGGCGAACCGGGTTCAATCCCCGGCCGGGTCACTCCCGTTTTTTCGCATGTAGGAATCGTGCCGGACGATGCCGCTGGTCGGCGGGTTTTCTCGGGGATCTCCTGTGTTTCCCCTGCCCTTTCATTTCGGCTCTGCTTCACACTCACCTCAATCACCCTCATCGGCTCTCAAGACCTCGATATTAAGTGCCGCCCAAATCTCTTCACTCTTCACTCACTCAAAATGGCTGAATTTGGTGAGGGTTCCCACATTAGTTGTAATAAATAGTAAGCCAGGTAAAAACAGTATTTACTCTGCTGTTACAATAAAAACAAGGTAAATTTTAATACAATTAATAAAATTCTCATCGTTGATGAGTGTTTTAAGCGATACTAAGTAATCTCTAGAGCATGTTTCCGGGGTTAGCATTTACTTTTGTTTGCGTTCAGTTGTAAATGTGTAACCACAGAAACTAGTTCCGTTCGCAAACGTGTTCAAACATGGCTGCCGAACGAATTTACAATAAACACGTGTAAAACTCTCGTGCGACCGACCGCCGCCTTAGTCGTCAGCAGGCAGAGACTCGCGCAGCCAATCAGCGAGTGGGTGCGAACACACAAGAGAAACCCGCCTAACCAACCACCTTCTGTGTGTTTTTGGCGTATAGGTTGTCCACGGTTAGTTGGCTACTTATGTAAGCCCTGCTTGGGATCTACTTTTTCTTCTCGTTTTGTATCATTCCTCAAGACATAATGTTGCAAAAATACCTGTCAATACTTTGGGGAAACAATCCTCAAGTCTAGAGGAAGAGTGAGTGAGTGAAGAAATTTTGATGGCTCTTAACAGCGAGGTCTTGAGACCGATGAGGGTGGTTGAAGTGAGTATGGAAAAGCGCCGGAATGAAAGGGCGGGGGAACGAGAGATCCCCGAGAAAACCCGCCGACCAGTGGCCTCGTCCGGCAAGATTCCCACATGTGATAATCCGGGAGTGACCCGGCCGGGGATTGAACCCGGTTCGCATTGGTGGGAAGCGAGCAGGCTGTTGTATTACTGTTGTGTCACACATTTATAGGCCTATGTCGCAGGCAATACCACATTATCTGTTTCGAACATTAAACACCTATTTCGTGAGAACCATGTGGTGTATGCAGCATATTGACACAGGTCCACATTTTTTGATACAGTAACCATACCACTTACGTAATGTAAGTCTATAAATGTGTGAAATAGGTTGTTTACAGTAAGTGTTTCTATGTCTTCCACCATCACTTGTGCAGTGGACCCATCGTGTGGCTGNTATGGCTGTGTTAGGGTCTGTAACGCTGGACCGAAACTTCATGTGTGTGTTGGACGAAAACGGTGGGTCCTACGCACTTGCAACAAGAGGACCATATTTATTACGTAAGTGATACTGCTNTGTGGCTGTGTAACGCTGGACCGAAACTTCATGTGTGTTGGACGAAAACGGTGGGTCCTACGCACTTGCAACAAGAGGACCATATTTATTACGTAAGTGATACTGCTCAACAGACCAGCATCAAACATTACAAAATCCTGACAGTACAAAAGTTGCATACAATAAGAGGGTGGCCACCCCTGTTATTTTCATTACCGCGGAAGGTATAAACACGTGTTTCCTGTACGTTAAAGATTCTAATAACAGAAAATAATTTTCGAAGTATTGTCATTTAATGTCACTTAGTTTCCGATATTTCGGGAGATTACTGTTTTCAAATTTGATTTTCGAGGGGCCGTTCCTCCCTTAATATTGTTTGTATGTACAAAAGTGCCCTGTATATTTTCTACTTAATTTTTCATAAGGAATCACCTCCCAGACATTGTCGGTGATTTTTAGAGACACGTTGTATATAGTGATATTGCTTTTCTAAATATGACTTGTTTACAACGAAAAGTCATTCTAACTCTGAAGAAACTCGTTTTATTTTCCAAATAGTACAAAATAAATCCTAAATTTTCTAAATTGAAGTTGGCATTTTAACTCTTAGTTGATGTACAGTGTTGTTGAAATGCTGATACGAATGGAGATCTAAGTCTATGGGCAGGTCCAGACCATTTTTGGTTAACTGAGCACTTTTGAAATGAACTTTTGAAAAACGCCACTGCTCCTAACCGTGCATATTTCAACAGGCACGCCGAGTGACGTGCGCCAAGTGAAGTTGGCTACAGCGGAGGAAAGTAGTTCCATGCCCCATCGTTGAATTAAAAGGATTACGTAACCATTTGCAAAAACTGTGAAATTATTACTTTTAATTTCCGTTATTTTATGCGTGTAAGTGTAATAATGAGAAAATATGTAAACTATTTACTTTTCTAATAATTTCACAGTGCCACTAGACCAACACATGAATAAATTTATCAGGTTCATGGCAATGTTAATTTTACGTATGGTGGAAGAATATACAATGTAGATCTTACGCAGGGCTTGGAAACGTGTTCAGTTTATCGTGAAAATTGTACAGTCAACGACGGCTTTTCAAAGTTTGTTATTTAGAAGATATATTCTGCGAAGTGACTTTGATCGCCTTTGTACGCTGACTGTGAAGGTGAAGGTGCTATCGATCCCCGTGAGAACATCGGTTCACTGACATTCAAAACCCTTCACTGACCCCTCCTCTCTGGAAACTCTCCTCAGCAGGTGACAAAGTCCCACGCCACCGAGCGGCCTCCAGCAAAGTGATTGTGAAATGGCTTCCTATCTCCTTCCGCGGCATGTGAGCATGAAGGGACATTCTTCGTCGTCGGCTCGCCTTACGTTTCCTCTCCGGGCTGTTCATCTTTCACTGTCTCCTCCTGGGCTTCTTCCGGCTACGTCTGTGTTTGTTCTGGACATCTGTCGTTTGTCATTCACTCCAAGTGTGTTCTTTCCAGGGTGTAGTCACTTATTTTACCGTTTATCAAAAAAATCTGCGTGTTTACTTGTTTTCTCTCGTTCCTTAGTTGGGCTGTCAACGAGACGTATTTTACTATCCTAAAAAAAATTGTATTTTGACTCTAGGATATTGATATATCTCTCTTTGAGAGCAGTCAGATTTTTCCTTCACACAGAAGAGTAGGAACGGCCATAGTCCCGTGAAACATGATTCTAGTTTTGATAGATTACACTGCGTATATTTTGGAACTTGTCTATCGTGTGACTAGTATCGCTGTAACGGTAACGAGTGGCATTGCATTACAGTTACTGTGAGTATAGGTTGTTCACGGTAAACTGAGCTCTTTTGAAAGCCCTGCTTAAGATCTACTTGTATGCACATTATGTATTCTCCCGCCACACATAAAGTTAACATTGCCTCAAGCCTGATCTCTTATTAATGCGTTGGCCAAGCGAAAATGTAAAATTATTTTAAAAAGTAAATATTTAACAAATGTGCTAATTCTTACACTCATATGAATTAAAAAGAAAACAACGCAAAATGAATAATTTCAGTATTCACAAATTTTTACCTGGCATTTTTAATTCAACTTTAAAACATGGAACTACTTTCCCTCCGTCGTACTACGATTTTGCGCTGTAAAAACGGACGCCGCCGTATTGATGTGGCTGTGAAGTCAATATACATGTTGGACTTCGTTGTTTACAGGAAAATGCCTTAGCGGGTAACGTGTGCATTTGGAATTAATATTTTGTTGTTTCGGAGGATTTTAATGTTATTGTTGTGTCATCGAACACCAGCAAGTGTTGCATAGTTCCGCTAAGCAAAAATACAACGAAATGTACTCCTGATAAGATACCTACGAATAGTTTAAGTGAAAAAACAAAGCGTGTACCATGCCTAAACGTTGTTAAGAACCGTAAAACACTACGCAATTTGCGACAAAAGTACATGTATTGTGCCGGAAAATTATTTCAACCTTAAGTAAACGTGTTTTATTACCGTAATTGCAGTGGCCTAATCCGTAACACGGTAATGTTTATTTTAAGGGCGGTGCCTGTACGGTCAACGAGAAATTGCCTTTATGATTCATAAAAACTTATGTGGTTTACACTATAAGACAGTTATGTGTTTTTTCACTTTGTTAGTAATATCCGAAGATGTCCTTTCTCAGAAATAAATACTAATAAAGGTATCGTTGAAAATTGCTTCACTATTTTGAAGTTCCTGTTTTACGCCCGTTACATAGGCCTACGTTTAAAATATATTTTAAATAAAACTCGTGTCATGCTAATTTAATCTGAAGAGGCTTAATCTTATTCTTAGTTTGTAAAACTAATTTAAAAAAACTGGGATTCCAAAATTATATTAGTAATATTAATATGCGTACGGAAATAGAATGTTCGTCAAATGTGTCCACAAAAAGCTTCACGTTTTTTTGAGAATTGTGAGGCATGTGCTTGCAGTAAAATATTTAAAGTAAGCATAACGACACAGTTTAAAAGAAACTGTTTATTCGTGAGAATAAATTCTTGAATAAAATATTTACCTGCACGATTACACTGCCTACTGCTGTATTAAAATGGTGTTTTGGAACGCCGACTACATTTCAAACATCGACGAAGGCGGCGGGCGACAAGTGAAGCAAAATCATGTTAAAAGTATCAGTACATTTTGCAAGAAACATACGTTTCCAAAAACAATGCCATCCCTTTTTCAAAGTGTCTCTGTAATCCACGGCAACTGGCCGAAAATGCAGTACGTTCGCACGCATGCTGACATCATGATCGCGAGACCAAAACGTCACACGTACGTTAGCCAATAGCAAACTGTTTTCATTGTTTACAAAATAATTTGAAAATTTTACATTTTGAAAGCGTGATGATTTAGATAATAAAGTGTGCACAGGAATAATATTTGGCTTGGTAGTATTATATGCGGTAATTATTTTAATGGCATCAATAAACGTGTATTTTATTTTCCAGAAAAAAATCCCTATTTGACGGCCAGGCTAAACTTTACAGTTTTGTATACGCCCCAGGCGCTGCCACAATATGTTAATTGGCTTGTCCTTTATGGTGAGCAGAGGACAGCGGTGGCTGAGCGGTTAGCCTGCTCGCCTCCCATCAAGGCGAACCGGTTCCATCCCCGGCCGGGTCACTCCGTATTTTCGCGCATGGGAATCGTGCCGGATGATGCCTCTGGTCAGCGGGTTTCCTCGGAGATCGCCCGCTTCCCCCCGCTTCATCACTCCGACGCTGCTCCATTCTCACCTCGCTTCATCCTCATCGGCTCTCAAGACCACGATGTTAAGAGCCGCCCAAGTCTCTTCACTCACATTCATGATGAGCACTTTATCCTGCGTGCTGGTTCGCAGTTCTGTGAGGCGTGTCAGGAAACGAGCGAACCAATCACAACAGTATGTGGTTCATGATAAACTGAGCACTTTAGAAATCAACATGTAAAATAATTACTGCCCATAGCAGCACGTATTTTAACGGACGCATTGACTGGCGTGCTAAGTTGGCAACGATTTACGCAAAGTAGCCCCGTATATTAACGTTGTATTCAAAGTGTAACAGCATTTATTTAGAATATTTTTTCTGTGCTTTACGAAGATTAGAGTAAAAATTAGTAAATTGTTTGCATATTTAAATTCTTAGAATTTTCACAGATTTAACTTCGTTGGCATATGAATTAAGTGATAGGGTCAATTCAATGCTAATTTTACATATTACGGAAGCATATAAAATGGGCGGAGAAGTAGATCTTGGACAGGACTTACAAAGTGCTCAGTTAGCCGAGAACAACCTATAGAAAGAACTTACAAGGTTTAAAGTCTATGCTAGCGCAGTTTGGACTCGTGACATTCCAGGCTTTCTGTTTGTGGGTATTCCTGCAATAACACAGTGGATTCTACAAGCGGGAAGATAGAGCAAAGTAACTAGGGATAACACTTTGGACCCGCTTTCGGGAGAACCCTGGATCGATCCCCCGTTCGGTCAACCTGGATCCTTTTTTTCCTGTTTTTCAAAATCACTCCCAAGGAAAACACGTGATGGTTCTTTCACTCAGGTAAGGTTAATTCTACTCAGGTTAGGAACAAAACGAGTTTTCTTATGGGAGAGTTTGGCATAGGGACAATTTCCGCCACTAAGCGCGCAGTGTTTTAAAGAGGTCACTTTTAGTTAAAATTGTAATATAGGTGAGTAATAAAAGATAAATATTCCCTTTAGTTACGTAGTTATTATATAATTGATTTAAGAATATTGCAATAATTTTATTTTTTAATGGAAAAGAAATCCGGTACACATGAGACACTAGCGCTTACTTAGTGGCAAAACATTTTAGTTGACAAATTAAAATGTTTGAGCCTCGCAGCCTGAGTAGAACATCCCTTGACTCAGGCGACGGCCGATCGCTGTCCTGCTACTGAGTTTCAGAGTAGCCGGCCCTCACCCACGTATTCCTTAGTTTTGCTGCTTTAACATAACATACTAATCCTGCATGCACACGCACGCAAAGGATTTATAAATCATGGGATGTGGTGTTTCTAGTAGGGGCAAAACTCCCATATCATCATTTACTATAAAAATACTCAACAGACTCACAAAATAGCATCGTTGTAGTGATTTCGCCGTTTGGGCCACTGAAAGACCAAACATGGGACTGAAAGCTGGCTAAGAATCCAACAAGGAAATAAATTGACCTTGAGTGTAACAAAGTCAGCCTGTACGGCGTTGCCATAGCACTAGTCCATCGTTATTATAAAGAAAATGTTATTTAGTACACTTGCCACCTTGTGGATTCTTAGAATATTTTCGCACTCACATTAAAAATCCACATACATACACTCGAGTTAAATTTTTTTGATGAATTCTATAGGATATTAGATCGAACGTAGCATTCAGCTATCTAAATTCAGTAATTTACCAAGGACTTCGTGATAAATATTTAGTACTTCGTATGCCTTCATCTAACTATCCGTTCTTGCATCTTACTTCTTCAGCATCTTGTGTTAAGTCCCAATAATTGTTTTTATAAACATTACAATGAATATATCCGATTTTACAGTATAACGTTGTATTTAAGCTGCAAGATCGATTCCAAACTGTGAAATGCGCAGTCCTTAGTAATTGCAATTGAAAATAAGTAATTTAATATAGAAATGCATTATGAATAGATCTACAAAAGAAAAAGTATCCAGAATAATCGTCAAGCAATAAAATTCATTTGATATTTACAAAAAAAAAAATTCCAGCTGGCCAATAAATTGCTGGAAGGCAGTAGTGGTAGATATACATATATTATTATTTGTCTGTGTAGAATAGGTGGGGATAAAAAAACAATTTCTTTCTGAAAGGAGAATTTAAAATGTGTTAAATTGGTTACAATTAAATATTAGCAGTCATTGTCGCAGATAATCTCTTAAAAATGTCCTACATTCTTGCACAGTCACGTAATCAAAGAATAATTTGAGTGAAGTTGGCCTGACTGGATAAAACTTATAAATACAAGGGGCCAAGTATCTCACCAGCTTAAGTGCAGTTTCTAGCCCTCAAGTAAACTGAGAATATAATACGTAGTTCAGAACAAGCAGCTGTTTCCAGTAAGTTAATTGAATCAGTAATACTAACGTTTCTGCAGAGAACCTCAAATGTTTGACTAACTGGGCTAATGCCACAATTTTTTTAAATTTTTTTTTATAGTGAATATTGTTATCCACTGTTCAACATTTACAAAGTTTTTTTGGTGTATTTGTCCGTGTGAGTCCTAATTATGAGATTACGGCTGTTGCGATCTCAAATTTATACCTCTTTATATTAACAATACTTATATTTAATTTTAACTATGTATTATTAAAATAAGACATAACTGTATGGTAATGTTGACATGTATAGTTCTTTGTATAGACATATATTAATTTGTCTACATCTCATTCTCTGAGTCTGATTAAGTTATTGTAATCAGTCAAATGTCGCTAACGAAAATTCAGTTGTTATGTTTCTGCTTACTGAGGAATCTGTAGAAAGCACTGGACATCAGTAAGTTCACTGTAAATCATTTCATTCGCGGAAAGTAATTGGAATTAAGCTACTGAATGGACCATTATGACCTCTTTGAGCACAATAGAACAGTCTTCACTGGTCGTTAACAGCTGTCTCGGTTTTAACTTGGCCTAACTCTCTCACGCCCACATCAATTTATGGCTTCGTGTGAAACAAACCAGACAAAATATCCGTGCTGAACTTATGCTTATTCTATGCTCACGTAATTATTGCACTCAGAAACTTACATGAGCATGAATAATTCTGAAATGGAAGTTGCTGCCAAGCTGCAGAAAACAGATAACGCATAAGAAAGATACTTACAGCATTTGGCATTAAGGTGGCCGCCTGGTTGAAGTAATTTGGCACGTCTGAGGCCTAAAAGCGTGGGAGCGCTAGGGGCGACCGAGACATGCGCATCAACTCTCTCATCACCTCTACGCGCAAAGCACTGAACTGGCGTGCAGTCTCGCCGTCGATAACGCGCCTCTATGAGACTTTCAGCAGAAACCCTACCATTTTACGTCGTAATAATAATAAAGGTTTGATGCAAGTCCCTATTCCTTATTTAATGTTTTGTACCGGAAGGTTCATACCTAAAAATGACAGTGGAAACACCCGTTTGAGCCATTTTACAAAAACCTGCTTTAGAGAGAAATGGAGAAACTGGGAAACGTATAGAGACGCGTAACGTTTCTTAAATGTCATTCGTAAGCAGACCTCACTCATCCACGGTTAGCGGTTTTTTAATAAAACATTTTCTGCTGGAGCTCTGCACACAGCTCGGCGGCCTACCCAGGCGGCCGTCTTAGGGCGTGTTTGTGCGTGTGAGGCGAAAATATTGATGATGCGCTACGGAAGACGCCGGCCGGCGCATGCAAAGCGATATAGCCTCTACGCGCAAGATTGTAAACTCGCGAGCAGTGTTCCACCGCTGGAACTATTGGACCTTAAACGCCGATCCTATGATTTTATTGCGTGAGATGTATTGAAAGTATCACACACTACTGATATGAAGTGTGTTTTCTTTTCGTAGATAAGCGTTTTGGGCGCGCTTACACTGGTTTCAAGCGCACTGCAAGGCAGTTCAAGCGCACTGCAAGGCAGTTCAAGCACACTGCAAGGCAGTTCAAGCGCTAGGCAGGCGGTTGCCTTAAGCCTTACTGAGTACATAACTGACGAGGGAAATTCTTCTTGTGACACAAGAACACAATTTTGCGCATGAAGACTGGATGGGTATGCTATGGGAAATTAATTGAAATCTATTCCTACGAATTAACGCCGACATAAAATGGTGCTACATTATAGCGTCAGAGGTTGTATCCCTGTATGTTCACGACACTATAGAAACGAAACATGGCTTTAGATTAAATAGCTAATACATCGCCTTACTGGGCCAACATTTTTTCTGCTTGGAATTGATTTTGTTCGGGAAAAAAATTCAAAGCGAAACCCCTGCACACACGTAAATTCAAAGCAGAAAATCGTAAGAAGCAGAGCGTTAAAGGGGTTGAGATAGTGAACAGTCGAAGAAGGAAATGTAGGGGGCGGAAAGAAAGCACAATGCACGGCGCAGAGTGAGGGACTCAGAGGACGGTAAACGCAGCAAGAGGGAACGAACCTGGGGAGAAATGGCGTGTGCAGAAAATACTAGAGTTCGCGGAGAGAGAAAGACGCTATGCAGATAAGGGCTAGGCACCGCGCCAGCGGGCGTCGGGAGGTTTTGCTTTGACCGCAATCATCATAATTTAGTTTCCACGGAAAACGCACGTGCTTGTGGAGCACCGGACTTGCCAAGTTCGTTTTGTATGAATGGTTCTGTTACACATAGTCCCGTTGTGCACGTGCTTTCGCAACGTCAGCTGTGAAGAAAGCATAAGTGACTGAGTGAAGAGATTTGGGCGGCTCTTAACAGCGAGATGATTGTGGTGAGTATGGAGCAGCGCCGGAATGCAGCGGGGGAAATGGCAGATCCCCGAAAAAATATGCGGAAATCCGGGGGTGACTCCGCCGGGAATCGGACCCGGTTTGCCGTGGTGGGAGGCAAGCAGTCTAACCACTACACCAACGTGGCCTCGTGAATAAGGCTACAGGCAAGTTTACAGAACTTACATTGATATTTACAGTACATTGGATGGAACAACACAAAATAACTACGACAGCACACACGTAGCGTGCCTGCGAGGCAGCGGGTCATAGGGCGTGGGTGGTGACCAGGCCAGGAGCCGACGGCGAGTCCTGGGTGCGAGACCTGCCGAGTTCCTTCCTTTGACAGTACAGCCTTCCTTTGACAGTACAGTCTTCCTTTGACAGTACAGACTTCCTTTGATAGTACAGCCTTCCTTTGACAGTACAGCCTTCCTTTGACAGTACAGCCTTCCTTTGATAGTACAGCCTTCTTTTGACAGTACAGACTTCCTTATCATCCCTTTCTTCAGGACAGACTGTAGTACTGAGTATACGGTCTAAGTTAATTGATAATGTCAATAGCTTTTTATATAAAATCATTATATAGTGTTATATATATAGTCTATTCACGGTTTATTCAAACGTTTTATATCAAACATTTGAACAATCACCCCATGAATGACGTGCTTGGTTGTACACGCTTGTTAACATAAAAGTATCTTATTTGTGATTAAATTGAACTTTTACGTATATATTTACCTTTAAATTTTAATATTTCATTTAAAGTTAATATAGATAAAACCTGGGGGGGGGCAATGCCTAGTAAGAAATAGTTCTCACACAAAATATTATTAAACTGTGCGAACGAATGCGGTGCGTTGTCCCTTTGGTGTAATTTTCTAGACTCGGTTAAGCTTAGTTTGCACGAGGCGGAGGATATCATGGAAGTATACCTTAAGCAGGGCTTCGGAAAAGTAGGAAGTAACCGTGAATGAACTATATCCCTAGTACCAATAAATAGCTCTTACCTATTGCTAGTCTTGCAGGAGTTAAACTAAAAGAATTTTCAGTTTACTAAACACATTTAAAATCAGCCATTCGAAAATATCTTCTTCTTGTAAGTGAATATATGTGTGTATGTGTTTATATTGGTCACTAATAAATTGTTTTCTTTTTTTTGCGTATGTTAAAGTAATAAATGTAACTGCAACGCACATAGACCCCTGGAAATTACAGAGAGTTACTAATTCGACGAATGGATATTAAGTCGTTAGTTCCATGGCCACAGAGCAGGTAGGTATACAGAAAGGGAATGGCTGACGGTTACTTTACGTTAGCATAACCATTGGCCGATTACCTACGCGAGGCACAGGAGCGAGTTTCGAGTATGATCTGATTACTGAGTGCTGCAAAAGATTCCCTATTGGCTGGACAGCCGAAAGTGAGCACTTTTGAGGCACTAGTTACTTTTTTCCTATCAGCAATTTTTTTTACCCTTTCACAACTTTTTAAAAATAAACATTGCTATGTAAGTAATAAACAAAGTGTACTCTGTAGAAAATGCTCAGGTAAACTTCTTAAACTGTAATGGAAGTTTTTTAACCTGTACACTGTATGGAAATAATACCACACATCAAGCTGAAGATATATGAATGTTAACCATCGCTAGTATACTAAGTTGGGAACTTCCCTACGCACTTGACTCTTTCCTGGGAAAATGGAGGAACGCTACAGTGAATGTATAGGTGAAAAAAATACCATTCGCGCTCTCTCATTAAGCATATACACTGGTATGGTAAATTTAAGAATCATTTCTTAGAATGCATATTTTTCAACGGACTTGCAAGTTAACGTCTAAGACTACAATAAAATATATTTTTGACTATTATTCCAAGAGAGAGGGAGTGCTCACTTTACCGTGAATAGCCTATAGGAAGGTGAGTGCTGATTGGCGAACGCTTTTCCGACAAGTTGCTGGCTAGTGACGCCGTTGTTCTGTCGCGCGCGGCTCAAGTTCCTGGCAAAAGCCGCTGTTTCACTTCTGTATCCTCAACTACTCTGTGGCAGTTACATAGAGTTGAGTCACATCCTTGCATCATGGGAAATGGTTGACTCGCCACAGGCGGTATCTCTTGATTACCAAGCATTCTTTCCGGTTACGTTCTGTTTACATTCGGTTCAGATTTAAGGCCGGAGTTCATAATTTAGGTTTAAAGTCTTGGTTAGATTATTGTGTAATAAATTTGAACAGACTCTCGACAGTGGTTGTCCATCTGTTTTGCTACTACGTGTATATGTTTACGGTGTTGGCCTGGATGCGCATTGGTTAAACTACATCTGGCAACCCTGCAGCAAGTCTCGTGAAAGGAAGTAAGGTGAACCTGCCCGGCCAACAAACTCGACCGCTTATGCGCATGACGTCAGCATGCGGGAACGTTTTACTTTTACTTGTAGTCTATTCGCGGTTTCTCCAATTTTCAATCAAACTTTTGAAAAATCACCCCATGTATGACGTGTTTGGTTATTTCGTAAATATGCCACGTATCACGATCGTTTTATTGGTCCTGTTAACATAAAAGTATCTTATTTTTGATTAAATTGAACTTTTACTTATATTTTATATTATAATTATACTAATTAATTTGTAATTAATACAAAAAACAGTGAGAAAATATAGACTCCTATTGTAGTTTGACTCGTGCCCTACTAGTATGTTTAAAGATACAGCAGCTTGAAAAGGCCGTTTTTAACTATATTGGATGGCTCTACAATAATATTTACAGCATGCGTGGTAACTCTAAAGTACCATTTCTTCCTTGTTTGGGGTATGATGTGTTATCGTAGGTAAAAATACTGGGCGCACGTTTAATAGGTTCTTTAAGGTTACTTACACTCAGGTTGGGAACAAAACGTGTTTTCTTATGGGAGAGTTTGGCTTATGGAAAGTTTCCATCGCTAGGTTCGCAGAGTTCCAAAGATGTCACCTTTAGTTAAAATTCTTAGCTACGTGAACAATAATTAAATAAATATTTTACTTATTTAGGTAGTTCTTTTGCATTTTATTTATGATTATTGCAATTATTTTGTTTTTTAACGTATAAAATAGAGATAATCCGGTATACATTCGACACTAGCGCTTACTGAGTGGCGAAAAAGTATAGTTGCAAAATGTAATGCATTGAGCTTCCCAACCTGAGTGGAATAAACCTTAGTTTAATGAACAAAACAGGACTTGAAAGACTGCAGCATCGTTGAAGCGCCGGGCGGGCGGAGTCCCTCGCGTCATTCGTTGTCGAGGCTACATTCCGGAGTCTCGTTAACATCTGCTGCCAATAATACGAAGCACAACGTGGTTTATATTGGCCCCTGTATACTGATACGTCATACTGATACTAGTGCCGTCCCGGACTAATAATTGGTTCTCCAGAGTATAATCGCTCACATATGGAATGTTGAAAAATAAGTATAATCATGGCCTGTGCTCTGCAAGGCCAGAAGCTAGCAGCTATAGAGAGCGGCATTTCCTGGTTCAGCCCACTGGCTGCAGATAGCGCTCCGAAACTATATCGATGTATGCAGCCGGTGACATGGATCGATATAAGTTCTGTTCATTGTTTCCGTCCTGCGAGTTATTACAAGGAACTCGTAAGTACTCGTCAGACCAAAAATCTCCTCTTTTGCAACACCTGGACCAAAAAATTAACGTCTAACTTTCTAAATGTTTGGACTTAAGGGAGAAGTATCCACGCCTTGTTTGATATACGTACATTCCTCTATAACTTAACTTCAAGAGTCAATATTTATAAACCAAGCGTTTTGAGGCACAGGGAATATCGTAACTGTTAATTCGAAATCCAACTTCCTTATCTCACACGATTCAATCACACATATGTAACTGTAATAAAACAGTACCTCATTATTTAGTACTTTTTGTCCCATGTGGTAAAATACGGATGTAACTGAATCCGTACAAGATTAAAAAAAAAGCTACTTAAGTATTCCTTTATTCCATGTCCAGCCTTGATTTTTAATGTCTGGTCATAAAGTTTGAGTACGAATATGTAAAATAAAATTGAGTTGGAAGGGTTAATACCCCCTTAACTCTTATAGCATATATACTGGTTTCCAGTAAACAGAAAAACTCTAAACACGCAAATGTATAGCTGTGTGAATTCATAATACTGCCCTTAATAGACGAAGTTAGTCTTTATTCTTTATCTTTACGTAGAATTCGACGTTTCATTCCGATTTTATTTCATAACACAATTTCCAGCGCAGATTTTCAATGACGATGCTCCCCTCCTTTGTTGTAAACTTTGATGTAACAGAATGTTGTTGTTGTTGTTTTGGTCTTATTAACGTCTCCCGCTGTTAGGCCTGAAGGCTTATCAGGGGACGGCTTACAAACTAACTTATGACCAAACTTACACTAACACCCATTCCTTACCTGGAATTCGAACCCAGATCCTCCCGCACCCCAGACTGCAGCACAGGAGGTACGCGTAACAACATGAGTATGGTATAGTTTACTGGCAGCCCCCTGACTTTTTGCCATAAAATGTATCATTTCGCTCTCAGAAACCAGTGAACGATTTAACAAAACCTTTGTAGCATTTGAAAAAACGGTGTTTTAAATTGGAACATAATAACAAATCATACTGGAATTTATTTCACAGATGTTAAGAAAACTTTCACCATTCCCTCTGCTCCGTAAACTCAGCAGTGACACTAATAGAGTTTTTATTCAGGAGCATAAATTGACTTAACCGAGCGCACCACCACAAAAAAAAAAAAATTGGTGATGTACCAAGTAGAGCACCAGAGAGCGTAGTGATATCGGCTTCAAGGAACTCTGGCCTCGCAAGTAAACTAGAGGTTTCTTATACGGGATACTTCACCCCATCTACGCTGGATCTCTAGAGCGATGGTCTATCCGCGGTTTCTTCGTACTTTTTGGATCAAACCTTTGAAAAATTATCCCAGGTATTACGTGTTTGGTTATTTACTAAANATCCGCGGTTTCTTCGTACTTTTTGGATCAAACCTTTGAAAAATTATCCCAGGTATTACGTGTTTGGTTATTTACTAAATATTCCATGTATCACAAACGTTTTATGCTTCTGTTCATAAAAGTACATTGTTTATGAATAAATTGAAATTTAATTGATACTTTATCTATTAATTATAATCTTTCATAATTAATATGAATAAAACCAGTGAGAAAATAGGTATGTTGGTAACGCCTGGTAATAAATAGTTCTTATGCAAAATATTATTACACTTAGTGCGTACGAATGCTGTGTGTAGTCTCTTGAGGTAATTTTATAAACTCGGTTAAGCTTTGTTTGCACGAGGCTGAGGAATATCCTGGAAGTAGAACTTTAACAGGGCTTCATAAATGTGTGAAGTATCTGTGAATGTACTCTAGTGACTTTTTGCGAAATAATCTGAGCAAAGCGTAGACTTCCATACCACATAATACTTATAAGTGAAATGGCTTGATGGTTCCTGTGATGTGGACTCTGGTAACGGGACTTGTTTCTGATTGGCTACTGTGTGCTTCGAAAGATTTCCTATTGGCTGAGATGCCCGCTGAAAAGTGAGTTGTCAGGCTCTGATTGGCGAACGTATTTCCGACGTGTTGCTGGCCAGTGATGGCGTTTTGATGACGTGTGCAGCTGGAGGTTCCTGTATAAGCGACTGTTGCATTTCTGTACAGTTAGATAGTTTGTGTCCACGCGATATGCACGTCAGTAATTTGTATTTTGCCATTGCCCGCCGTGTACACGACAAACCGTGTGCGTAACCCAGCCACTTAGAACTCGGTGCAAACAGTTGAATACGTGTCAGAACATAGTTCAGTTAATCAAGAAAGTTGAGTAACACCAATGTCTTAAGAAATATCTTGCCCCTTTGCATTGATCTCGGGAAGAAATGTTTTTGTTTTGATATGCAGTCTACAGTATGTATACTTGTAAAACATTTCACATCACAGTTGTTGAGAAGTGATATCTTCGCGGAAGTATCAAAGTNTTTTTGCAAAATTTGTTTTAGTACACTTGTATTATATAAAAAATTATAGCAGCAGATAGTTCCAAAAACTTTATACATACAGACACTTTTTACTTTGTTGAGAAGTGATATCTTCGCGGAAGTATCAAAGTGCTTGTCATGCTTGTACTTTATTTTTTCCTGTCAAGTTAATTGTTGTTTTTGGCTGCCGTCTGCATGAGCCAGTGGGAATTCTGCCTAACAACNTGTTGAGAAGTGATATCTTCGCGGAAGTATCAAAGTGCTTGTCATGCTTGTAGTTTATTTTTTCCTGTCAAGTTAATTGTTGTTTTTGGCTGCCGTCTGCATGAGCCAGTGGCAATTCTGCCTAACAACTATGAGCTCCGATGCATATACAGAGTGCTTCGTTGTATATAACAGTCGAGGAATGCAAAACGTCTTGCCAAGGAGGAGCAAGTCAACTTATGCTGCGACGAGACTTAACGTGTTACTNAACGTCTTGCCAAGGAGGAGCAAGTCAACTTATGCTGCGACGAGACTTAACGTGTTACTTCGGCGTAGCGTCTAAAGTCGCTTGCAGTCAGATTCAGTACTCGACAATCACTTGACAACTTACGGGCGCTCAAGAATCTAATTTTATTTTCTACATATTTAGCACATAACATCTTTTTTTTCGTTGTGATACAAAAAAAGTCAGAAAAAAGTATGACGATTGAGAAAAACAACTTTTCTAAAAATAATGAAACGTGCTCTAGGGATTTTAGATGTATAACATTTTTCGTACAAATCTCAAAATTCAACAAACTCAATCCTTTGCCATAGAGTACTTTACACTTTCAGACCCACTTTAATTTACGGTTTCGGGTGTTGCAAACAAATAATTTTATGATGCGTACTGTACTTAAGTATGAAACACTTGTTTCGTTGTGACAGCCAATGAGCTGTAGGCTATATGTTCGGCTACAGTTATATGAACCTATTATGAGCCAGACCACTAAGACTATTTGCGAATAATTTACCCACATGTAAGAGCATAGGTCACTGATATTCGCAGTGCGTAATGCACACAGTTGCGAACACTTGGCCTGAGAATACAGAGGTTCAGATATACCGCGAGTCCCAAACTCCAGCCTCACCGGCCGGCAATATTGCCGAACGTCGTCCACCAATGAGCCCAAACTTGCCAGACGACGGCATAGACTAAATATGAGGTAGGCCGCTTATTCTTCTTCTGCGCATGTAGCCAGCATTTGCCTATCCAAAAGTGACACAACTGTCAAAGTCACATTGTCAACAGTGCATGATGAATGTGTGGGTTTACATCTTAATTTTCAATAAGATAATCTCTTTCATAGGAATAAAATACTTTCACAAATTCGAATTTAATCAAACTACGTTACGAATTGGTTAGACGGAGTATACAAACATCTCAAAGCACGTGTTTACCAAACAGTGTTCTAACCTCGTATACAATCCACGCCGTTCTTGCTAGTCGTGTAGGCAGAAAAGCAGCTCGATGTTGGGACACGGAGACTGGTTGTGCGCAGCCAGCGAGCTCGCTCTACCTTATGGTTAGTCTGTGGACTGCAGCCCGACCAATAGGTAATATTCCGTAACATGCAATAGCCAATCAGACGCGGGCCGCGGCCATGCTTTCGCGCGGTTAATGAACGGCGGGAGTTCGCTTACATTAAAATAACCGCCATGCCGTTTCGTTTCTGTATATTTACCAAACTGTGACGCTACGGTACAACTCAAAGTAATTGTTCGTGTTATAAGAATAGCATGAAGCATATTGCTTGTAAATTTATTTTGTGGTTCACCCGTATTTCAATTATAACTTCTCACATGAAATTAAAACTCAAAGTAACAAAAAATTACACTCTTTAGCCTCTGCCACACTGTTAAGTTTTCCCGTCGAACTGCTTCCAATAAGTTTGGTCAGATTAAGTTTGGAAAGTTGTGACGTCACCAATAAGTCATAAACGCCGCCGTGTTTGTCTGGAAATGTTTGATGGATCCAGTTTCGATCCAACATTTGAAGATTGGACAGGTTCCAAAATTTTTTTGATGTCTGACGGGCTCAGCCAATCAGAATCGTGCACGACAAAAATTGCCGTTTCCGACGTCACAAAGCTGTAAAATAACGAACGATAATGGAGACGACACTTTAAATCTGAACCAGTGATAAATGAGCTACTGATATCCAGTGCCAGACGACTAATTAATATGATGGCTCGATGTCACTGATTTATTTGTGATTCCTACTGAGTATAGAGAATTCCATTGTCATAAGTCACTTTTCCCAGTTCATTTGCTTGATTTGCCATTTGGCAGAAACTTATCAACTGACTTTCAGTGAATGTTATTTCACTGATTGAAACCACTGATTCGGGCTTAGAGTGGAAATAAAGGTCACGAAGATAATTAATTTATATAGAAGCTGTCTGAGCATGAATGCTATTTAAAGTGAATATTGCACATAATACTAAGAACTCAAGAGGATTTAAATTTCATTCCGCAGGAAACATCTCTGGTAAATCAAATTTNATATTGCACATAATACTAAGAACTCAAGAGGATTTAAATTTCATTCCGCAGGAAACATCTCTGGTAAATCAAATTTGAATTTAGTAATGAAGTGAAAATAAATCACAACATTCGTTACATTTCTTCTTGTAATGTACTGCATGGAAACACAACAGCTGCATCTAACATTGAAAAAAATTTTTTAATAAAAATTTAGATTAGATCCTCTTAATAAAAAAATTTGACAGAGCAACATATTTTCAAACAAATTCAAAATTATATGACAAAAAATTTGTTGGAAGAAAAAAATTTGATTGCCGTAATTTATCTTGAAATTTTATTGTCAAATATATTTGAAGGAGAAAATTTGACAGTCTGACAGGGGCTTNCATTGCCGTAATTTATCTTGAAATTTTATTGTCAAATATATTTGAAGGAGAAAATTTGACAGTCTGACAGGGGCTTTACCGCGGGTGAGCAAAGAGTCGGATTTCAAATTAATTGCAACATGCCTGCCACTCGTCCGACTTCAGTAAATACTTTTACTTAAACCAAACTTCGAGTTAAAATTAATTTTCGAAATTTCTACGAAATTATATTTTAAGTTGAAATTCTCATGTTTTGACTTTAAAAAATATTATTTTAGCGGTTTTTCCATATTTCGAAAGAAAAACATGCATTTTAACAGGTTTAACGTTACGCGTTGTTATAACATCAGTTCAATTGTGAACGGGCCTACAGGTGCGTCAGCGCTGATTCGGTGCAGCGGCGACATCCCAAACTAACGTTAGATAGAAGTGGCGACGAACTTGCAGGTTACGCGGTGGTGCATCGTGATAGGCTGGTTGCGTCCGTCCGTTACCAGGCCGGGTCCAATTAGCCAGCACTCAATCGCGGCAGAGCATCGATCTCGATTGTTACTTTAAACAAGCAGCCTTCGTCCTTTCACGAACCTCAAGGCATTTCAAACGGATCGATCTTCGGTATTGTACCGACGATCTGATAAGTATCGACAACCGGAGATTGGCTTGAATAATTACTTAAACGCAAACACCCTACAAGAGATATGGAGGAGAATATGAGCACTGATCGCGCTTAACAAAAATAAATCTTTCCTAGCCGTGCAATAATTATTCTTGGGTTTATACATTTTCAGAACAAAAGGCAGTTTTAGGGCGTGGTTGAGCTTCTTTGTATAACAGCTGTTCGCTCCATAACGTGAAGTTATCAAGGACAGTGAGAAATCACAACAATCTTCTGTGACAACATACAGACCGAAACAATTCAGTTTCCCTCTTCTATTCATGATGGGACGATGTATTTCTGATGCGGTGTAACCAATTGCAGACAAATTACAAACTTCCATTATTAGAGAACTAGGATTCTGACTGGTCCAGCGAGATGGGGAAAACATGTCTGAGTGTGCTAATAACAAATTAGAAACGTTAGACATGTATGTAAGACATTGGAAGATATCAATTGGCCAACTTTTCTCGCAGTAACTCAATGTAATTCATTATCAAGTACAGATTGTAATGCAAGGTTTAATAATTTTCTTTGCGAAAAACGAATAAGTTTGTTTATAATTATTTCAACACTTTGGAAAACAAAATTTGTAAAAGAAATATTTTTGAAAACTGCGGTGGCATATTTATAAAAATAATAGTAGCAAATAATAAAAACATGGTTTTGTGTAATAAAGCTGTACTTGCGGCGTCATAGTACGTCGCGTGAATCTAACTGCTTTGTACACTCTAGTCAAATGTTTGTACACTTACAAGGAAAAACCTCGGAAACCCAGATGCCAAGCAAATCCTTTGTAAAATGACTAACAGTTTCCTTGTAAAATCTGCAAAGCATTTATTTGTAATATTACAAATGATAGCCTTGTATTAAAACTTACACCATTGAGAAGTGCACATAAAATTATCTTCTTTTCTTCTAGAAAACAAATATAAGGAATTAATAACAGTAAATAATAATAAAAAAAAANGCACATAAAATTATCTTCTTTTCTTCTAGAAAACAAATATAAGGAATTAATAACAGTAAATAATAATAAAAAAAAATTCAAACTTGAATTTACGAAAAAAAACTACACTTTGTCAACACGGTTTACCTACGCCCCTTGCATTGNAAAAAAAAATTCAAACTTGAATTTACGAAAAAAAACTACACTTTGTCAACACGGTTTACCTACGCCCCTTGCATTGTCAGCCTTCAACCGTAACCACAAAACCAACTTGACTTAGGAGATAAGCAATTATTTTTACAGTTAATATAGCTGCAAGTACCTACAAAATATTCATTATGTTATTTAATTAAGAATAACACATTAATTTTATTTTAAGAGTTCTGTGTAGCTAGGAAAATTATCAGTTAATGAGTAATACGGTCACGTTTTATTGAAATTGTAGTTTTATTATGATTATTTGAGTTGTTTGTGGTGTTTCACGTTATATAAACTTGTAATGCATTTCTTTTTGCACGCAACTACTCCTTACATTACTCATAATATTTACACGAACAACTATATGCTGTTTTACGTTGTTGAGTTTCCGCCATTTTGCTGAAGCTCGTGGATACGGGTCAGTATAGTACAAACACGGCCCTTGTAGTTTTACAAACGAGTACTTTAACAAGAAAAATCTGTGTGCTGTTACAAGCATTTGCAAAACTACAAACTATTTCTCAGTAAAATTTACAATTTTTTTTACAGTGTATGGAGTTTGCTGTAACATTACGACATTTGCATGCTTTGAAGACACTGGCGATGAAATATTACTTCGCCAGCAGAGTTCATAAGTTTCTCAGACTGTACATTGCTATACGTAGGAAAGCACTTTTGATAGGGACACTTTCACCTCGGCATTATACTGTTCGAGAGCCGGCCAGTTATGAACGCTGTACAGTATAGTAAGTGTGTCCGGTGTTGTGTGAGCCAATAGTACATATGTAAATGGGAATGGGGAGACCAACAAAACTTATGGTAATGCAGTCGTGCATATAGGTGACTTACTCCTAGCATGTCTTATTTGTCCGTAGATCAGTACCACACTCAAAGTGTTAACGTTGTAACACACTGAGGTCAGTGCATACGTGCAGGATTTCAGACAAGTTCACCACTGCATAAACACCAGTTCTGTTGGTTTGTGTATTCTAACTTACTATCGCACTGTTGGTTCATAATACCACATAATACCTAAGAATACAGAAGATAAAGAGCCGCTTGTACCCCTAACTCGAGCTACACACGCCAGAAAAATGGCGTCATTGGCTAGTAACATGTCGGCATGCGTTCGCCGATCAGTGCTTGATAACTTTCTTGCCAGTTGGTAGACCAGACAATAGTCTATCTTTCGCAGCTCGCAGTTGCCAATCAGGCATAAGGATAATTGTCAAAGACTGGCACAACCAATCAGCGAATGAGTACTTCCGCATCAAAAGAACTGCTACACTACTGAATTGTGCAACGTTCATTACTTGCCAGACACTGTACAAACTTTTACTCTCACTCCTAAATAATAAAAAAAAAAAATCCATAAGTTGTTTCTCTGTTTGTTCATTTTTAATTCCACTACTATAGAAAGCAGGTGCGAATCTTCCTTTGCGGCCCTAAAGAATGATATTAAATCGGCCTCCTGGCGTTAATTTACGTATCTTACGTACCCGTCTACATCTGGCGTTACTTTGTGTATCTTACGTACTGGTGTCATTGCGGTTAGGTATACTGCATAGTACTGTTCCACGTCAGTAAAACAATGCTTAAGGGAATAAATAAAGTTTAACTATTTTCTCAGAGCCACGGCCTTGAGCACAGCTGCTTGACGTCAAAATAAGTGCGACTGGGGAAAAGATTTATAGGAATCCATATCAGAGATAGTTAGGGGGAAAAAGAGTTATCGTATTATCTATTATCGTATGAGGTTTGGACAAAATATTTGTTTTATTAAAAATGCATTTTCTTTGTCTTTTATAATATGACTTTTAACGAAGTTATTCGTTCACCTTGACTACTTATATATCCTCGACGCGAATGTATTGAGAAAAAAATTATTGCCAGGCTAGAAAGGTTTTTCTGGTATATTAATAGTTTTCCTTCTATTCTTTTTGCTTCATTTTGTCTGCTTTCTGTGATTCCTGGAGGGAGACTTCGCTTTTTACCGACACTAGACACACCCTCTCTATTTAAGACATACCCTCCCTACCTAAGACACACCCTACCTACTTAAGAGACACCTTCCCTACTTAAGCACACCCTCCCTACTTAAGCACACCCTCCCTACTTAAGACACACCCTCCCTACTTAATACATACCCTCCCTACTTAAGAAACACTCTTCCTACTTAAGACACACCCTCCCTACTTAAGACCCACCCTCCCTACTTAAGACACACCCTCCTTACTTAAGACACACCCTCCCTACTTAAGACACAACCTCCCTACTTAAGACCCAACCTTGCAAGATAATTATCGCAAGTATCCGAACTCGGCAGCACCGAAACCACTATCCTGGGGTTTAAATCTTACCTCAGCCCTTCATTAAAATGTCCGCTAACTTGCGGAACGACGGGATGTGCAAAGTTATAAAATCGTTCTCTGTTGGAAAAAAAAGCGTCTAAAATTCTGCGCTGCGCTCTGTCTACGAATACAGTATAATTTAAGGCGCGTTAAATGAATGCATTTAAGCGCCAGTTTCTCGTTTACTCTCTAAAGTGTGTTTTGTAGACTGAAATACGCGATACGAGTGTTTTAAAGGTGACTTTAACTACAGAAACTTTCGTAAAGGTGTTTGTTTTTATGTTAGTGCTCCCAGTATTGCGCGTACTCGTTCGATGGCAAATTGCATTCTTCTGTTATAACATTATGATTGTACCCCGAATTACTGAAGGGTCCATCCTGCCTGGCGTTAGAACAGCGTTGCAGAGTATTTGGAACCCTGGTTCCACGAATAAACTATTAGACGTGCCCCCAGCATGTTTACCTACGAAAAGCGGTGGAGAGAGAGAGAGAGAGAGTAGCACGTGCTCAGGTAACTCCGGTAAGAAACGTAATACTGGCCTTTCAGTCGTATCCATTTAATACTTGAAAGTGCGCGTTTTAGGTCAGTGAATAACTTCCGCTGTCATTAAGCGTATTACTTGAGTCGGTTTCGTGTTTTGAACACTTCAGTTGACAAATACTGCACGGTTATCTGAGCACGCCATCGTGCCCAAGGAAGTTTCGAAGCCGCCGGAGGAGTTCGAGCAGAAGGTGTGACAGCTGAGGAAGCTACAAGTTCGCCTCGAAACTGCGGTGCTCTTCGCGTCCCAAACCCTGTTTCCCTGCTGGAGGATTCCAGGCAACTCGACAGCTCATACAGATCTGCCGACGACGTCTCCGGGTCCTGTAGTCGCCGCACACTGCACTTGCCCTGCGCGTAGCGGCGATGGCGCTCTTGTAACTCCCGCGCTTCTAGCCCAAGAAAGGAGGAAAACGATGCAGGCAGGAAGGCCTCTTGATATTCCACACCCATTCTCTGATTGGCTGCGTGAGGGCCTGGGAACGAGCCTTGTGTCTTGATTGGCTACCGCGAGCTGCGGGAGATTCTCTACTCGCTGGGCTGGCGTGTAAGCCACCAGGCGCTAATACGCCAATGTTGCTGGCCAGTTGAGCCATTCTGCTGGCGCTTCGTTGGAGTTCTTGCAAGCGGCTTTTCGCGTCTCTATTCGTAAGATAATCTGTGGCAGTAGTGAGCGAGTGAGTGAAAAGATTTGAGCGGCTCTTAAACATCGAGGTCTTGAGAGCCGATGAGGGATAAGGGCGAAACGAGGTGAGTATGGAGCAGCGCTGGAATGAAGAAAACCCGCCGACCAGCGGCATCGTCCGGCACGATTCCCACATGCGAAAATCCGGGGGTGACCCCGCCGGGAATCGAACTCGGTTCGCCTTGGTGGGAGGCGAGTAGTCTAACCACTAAACCACCGCAGCTCCTCTGTGACAGAAGTGTGGCCGAATCATGAACAGTAGTCAATAAACAAGAGGTATTGGCTGGGGCGTGTATAGACATTTGTTTAATCTTTAGAGGTAAAAGAGGAAGTTAGGTATTCTTGAGACTAGTGAAATTAGTCCCGCAAAAATCCGAAGCGTTTAACTTCTACTAAATAAAAACTTTGATAATTTCCTGTAGGGTCACCTATTTATAGGCTATTCACGGTAAACTAAGCACTTTAGAAAGCTCTCTCATTTGGAACAATAATCAATAAATATAGTATTGTTTTAGCCCTAGACATAAACTTCCGGGTGCGGTGGAACATGCCCACTGTGTTTATTGCTTACATGTCAAAATTTATTTAAAAAGGTGATTAAATGATAAAAAATGGCTGAAAGGAAAAAAGTAACCAGGGCCTTAAAATTGCTCACTTTACCGTGAAAAGCCTATACAATGGCGTATGTCTGCAGCAACTTTTCATTAAAATTACTTACGCCCATCGCAAAAAGCATTCAAAGAACAATACCCAAATGTTATCATCCATTCTTGTAGAGGAAGATTAATCAAAGCCAGCAAACAACGTCTTTCATGAAGGAGGTAAATATGCGAACTCGTCAGAATTAATAACTATCAACATTAACACGCAAACAATATTAGCCTGGAAATGGTAGCCACTAAATTCTTCCATGGAAATAAAAATTCTAAATGGTAATTTTCTGATCTGTTTTAAAATTGGGAACTTCTAAATTTTAGCAAAACATTACCTTAAAAAGAATTACAAGATTTTGAGTAGGCCTACATAGTAATTTGCGCACGTTATTTTCGTATAACATCTTCTGAATTCCTTTAAAACATTCATCGTGTAACTTGGCTTCCATACACAAACATTCTATATAGTGTTACATAAGACAATAAGAATACGGTAACTAGCTAACTTGCCATCTGCATGTTTAATAATATTACATTTATGCAAGTGCTTAATGCTCTCGTTAGTTTTAACGTAGTTTTAACGTTGCGGTTTTCCAGGTATTATATTTGTATTATTATTACCTTTTTGTTTTGGATTATTTGTTTGTGGTGACGATTAAGTAAGATAATTTTCAAATTAAGATTTAATACATGATTTAAGTGAAGTGTAATGTTATTTTGGTTGTGGTTTGGTTATGTCACGAGTTTATTGATGTAGAGGTAATTTGGAGGCTATTGTTATCATTCATTTTGTCCCTAGAGGGTATCAAGTATTGCATTGCTTAATTATTAGATAAATGTTTAGAGGTTATTGTTCATTTTGTTCTTAGAGGATAGATTTAAGAAAAATGTCCTGATTGGCTCTCGTCTCGCCATTGATGATTGGATGAGTAGTGTGGCGAGGTCAGACGACAGCCAATCAGAGTGCAAGAAACAACATAAGTGACGTTGAAGTTTGAATGGAGCTGTAACCAATACCACCTAGAACGGACGCGTGAGTGTAAGATGCACAAGTATTGATCACACAGTTAGTCAAAAGTTTAACGTCCGTGGGTAGCACCCGTGGCTTCATTTCTATAACTTTTCTTGGATTGAACATTTTCTTCTACTAAAGTATGTTCCTCCCACGTACGTAGCCACTAGGGAGTGGGCAGCCTTGAGTTTGCCTCCTTCATACATTTCTACGCAAGCAGTTCTTCATTTATTGCTGCAAGATGTTTTAAATGTCATCCTCGATAATGTAAAACGAGCGATCTTTGTCTAAATTGTTAAGGAAGAAGAACGATTCAATAAAGAAGGAGAACAGAATTCCGGCCTCCTATTTCTACTGAAGTGTTACACAGTGCTTGTTTTTCTCATTGTCACGTACCTGTCTGTCACGACGTAGCAAACTGATTCTTGTCGTAAAGTGGAGCAACAAGATAGTAAAAATGAACAAAGGTAATGGGATGTTTAGTGTTACTTAACATGGTACCACATGATTGCGCATAATTGATGGTTTCTAGTCGCACGAACACTCTACGTTATGTTACGTCGGCACAAGTCACTAACATGAAAAAATATTCTCTTTTGAAAATACTTAAAACGCAGCAAAAAAACCACAAGGATGCCAAACTGGCAATTTACAAGTTTGCAAAATATTCTAAATAAATATTTTGTATATTTTTATTACTGTTAATGTTTATTATACTCAGGTTAGGAACGAAACGATATTTCTCACGGGAGAGTTTGGCGTAGGGGAAATTTCCGCCGCTAGGTGCGCTGGTGTCCCTGGCGGTAAATAGAGAGATTATATTTATTTGTGTGTTAAAGTTATTGTTCGGCTCGGACTGTGATATGTGCTTGCTCCAACCAAAATTTCAAGTATTAACTTTATTTCGTAAGTAATATTCACGCCCTACAAGAGCAAAGAGTAAAAATTCAACTGTGTTTGGCATTTCGTGTTTATAATAGGGGCCACGGTGGTGTAGCGGTTAGACTACTCGCCTCCCACCAATGTGAACCGGGTTTGATTCCCAGCGGGGTCTCCCGTTCCCCCGCCCATGAATTCCGGCGCTGCTCCATTCTCACTTCGTTTCACTCTCATCGGCTCTCAAGACCTCGGTGTTCAGAGCTGTCATAGGTCGTATTATGTTTTCTGTCTCACTTTTCATAACGAGTCATCTCACAGTGTTTGTATCTATACCTGCAGTTCGTAATAACCCTGAATAACCCTCTCTCCAACACTTTTCCTCTCCTGCCAAGCCAAAATAAAACTTTTTTTCATATTTTAACATTTATTTTAAATACATGAATTGTTATTGGGTGATTTCACATATTTCAAGCTGTAGCCCATGACATTAGTTTAAGTTGTAACTTTTTTTCATTAATACACCTTAGCTAGTATTTGTTATTATGGCTGCAGAAAAATAGCAAAATTTCGGATTTGACATCAAATTATTCAAAAAATATTTATTGGATTATTTTTTTACTCTAGGAAAATGTCATTACATACAATGCGTACAAATGGGACAAAGTTTAGTACAATTAAAAAATACTTAGTTTTTCGGTGTCTAACACCCTTAAAGGGGAAGTATCCGTACCATCTTGGATTTACGTATTTTCCCCCATAACTTAATTTTCGGAGACACTATTCAAAAATCAAACTAGTTCAAGACATAAGGTACATCTTAACAGTTATTTCGAGATACAGCACATTTTTCTTACATGTTTAGTTTCACATCTGGAACCGTAATCAAACATGACCTAATTATAATTATAAGTTATAAATAAAGTTATAAATAACTTCAATCCCACATGGGAAAATACATGTTTAAATGAAACCGTGCAAATTTAAGAACGATATTCGTTAAGTANATTATTCAAAAATCAAACTAGTTCAAGACATAAGGTACATCTTAACAGTTATTTCGAGATACAGCACATTTTTCTTACATGTTTAGTTTCACATCTGGAACCGTAATCAAACATGACCTAATTATTTAATAACTTCAATCCCACATGGGAAAATACATGTTTAAATGAAACCGTGCAAATTTAAGAACGATATTCGTTAAGTAATCCTTCATGTAAAGTTTATTTTTTATTGTTTGTGTCATTACAAAGGTTTGTGAGAACATTCGAAGGTGGAATGGATACTACCCCGTAAAGGGAGGCGTAGAAGAGGAAGGAGAAGTAGTGAAAGATGGCGTGCGGGGAGGGCCGGCTGTGACGGAACTGGGTCGCCCGGACAATCAGAGGCCTGCATCCTGCCTCCTCACACGCACTTGCTAAGCCTCCGTCACACCACGCGGCGTATCGACCAGCATTCGTGCAGCTCCTGCACTCGCCTCGCCCGACCAACTTCTCACATCATCCCGTTGCATGGTTACCTCCAACTTTTCTGGAGTCCTGCTATAGTTCTACTTTCAGGATAATCCTCCGCCTCATGCAAAAACGTTTAACTACGTCTAGGTAAGTAGGGCTTGACGTCCTGTTCGGCAGCGAGGTCATTAGAGACGGAGCAAGTCGCTCAGAGAAGCAGGAATCAGACCTGGTCTGATGTAGCAAGGAACTATCCCAGCATTCGCTGGGAGTGATCTCGGCAAACCAAGGCAAACCGAAAACAGGATGGCCGGACGAGGATTTGAACCCAGATCCCCCGGAAAGTTGACCAAAGCGCCACCTCGCTCGGTCACTAGGTCTAGAAAATTACACCAAAAGGACAACGCACCACATTTGTGCGCACTTAGTGTAATAACATTTTGCATACGAACTATTTTTTTACAAGGCCTTTCCAACCCACCTTTTTTCTCACTGTTTTTAATCATAGTAATTATGAATGAAATGTAATAATTTATAGATAAAATATAAATAATAATTCAATTTAAACAAAAGAAGTACTTTTATGTTTAAATAAGTATAAAACGCTTGACACACAATATATTTAGGAAATAACCAAACACGTCGTGCATGAAGTGATTTTTCAAAGGTTTGATTCAAAAAGTGTGAAGAAACCACTAAAAGTATTTATAATATATTCATAGTAAAGTGAGCACTTTTGAAAGCCCTGTCATTTGGAATAATAGTCAATAAATGTATTTTATTTTAGCCTTAGATGTGAACTTCCGAGTGTGGTGGAACATACACACTGTGTTTATTGCTTACGTGGCAATATTTATTTAAAAAGGCGGATAAAGGATAAAAAATGTCTGAAAGGTAAAAGTAACTAGGGCTTCAAAAGTGCTCACTTTACCGTGAACAGCATATACTTAAGAATACGTAGGTAATACAACCGCTTGCGCCAAGAACTCCAGCAGGACACCTCACCAGAATGCCGTCAATGACCTGCAGGACACGTCATCATGAATGCCGTCAATTACCAGCAGGACACGTCACCAGAATGCCGTCAATGACCAGAAGAACACGTCACCAAAGTGCCGTCAATGACCAGCAGGACACCTCACCAGAATGGCGTCAATGACCTGCAGGACACGTCATCATGAATGCCGTCAATTACCAGCAGGACACGTCACCAGAATGCCGTCAATGACCAGCAGGACACGTCACCAGAATGCCGTCAATGACCAGAAGGACACGTCACCAAAGTGCCGTCAATGACCAGCAGGATATGTCACCAGAATGCCGTCAATGATCAGCTAAATGTGGGGACGCCGTTCAGCAATCAGCTCCTGGTAACTCATTTGTCAGCCAGCAGCCCAGCCAAGAAAGAATCTTTCTAAGCACGCAGTACAAAACCAGACACAAGGCCCTCTCCCAGAACCTCACACAGCCAATCAGAGAATGGGTCCACCCGTGTCAAAGGAACCGCCGCGCTATTTCGTCCCTGTAAACTTATCTGCTCTGTGGTTTGGTTCAGTTCGAATACCATCTTGGATTTATGGTTTTTTTTTCCTCCCAAATGTGGCAGTAGAAAATTAGTTTTACATTTTGCGAGCTGGCTTCCTGATATATTTATGACATGATTTATCTTCCTGTTATCAACTCTGTATTCATTCGAATGATTTTTTTTTTCTTCTCAGCTGCTTCCTGTGAGAAAGTAAAGAAGGCAGTGAAGCTGCAACAAATTAAGAAAGTTTGAAAAGCTATTATCTGTTGTCTTTCGAGGAGAAAATTGTGATTCAACCTCTGACACACTGCTTAACACAAGATGGAGGGGTCTTAGTGCCGGTGAGGGTCAAGTAAGGTGAAGATGAATCAGTGGCGGAATACAAGGGTGGGGAAGGCGGGAGTGCCCCAAGAAAACCCGCCAGTCAACGGCAACGTTCGCCATGTTTCACACATGCGAAAATCTGTGTAACCCCACCAGGAATTGAAGCTGGTTCGCCTTGGTGGGAGGCGACTAGACCGACACGCCCTCCGCTATACAATACAAAGCTTCACTGATATACACATGCATGTAAGGGGACTGGCTGTATGCATATGGCATATACAGAAATTTATTCTTTGGGTGAGGGGAAAGGGAAAGGTTCTTTATTGATAATGTAGCGCCTATAAAAATTTAAGGTGAAGATAACGGAATATGTAAACACTTGCATTTTTATTTTACTTATTTTTACTGTCTTATTATGCATTTTTATTTACATTATTTCAAACATTGCTAATAAATAACTTTTTTTTCGTTTTTTTTAATGCGTCCCTGCTTATATTTCGAGGAGGGTTGTAAATGGACCCCCCCCCCACGGCCCCTTTACGGTCTACGCTATGCCCCTGCCTTATGCAAAATCTAGTACAAGATATATGGGACACTTTAATCCTTATATATGTATTAAAAGAGATATGAGTACTTTAACACTTTAGTACTTTAACACTCAAGATTTTAACACTTTTTTTTTTTTTTTTTCCTACAGAAAAAAAATTTATTAAGGAAAAATGTGTCTACTGATGTCACGAGAGCAAAGAGGCGATCAGTTTGTGANTTATCGGTATCTTCGAACTAACAGCAAACTCTCATTAATACCTACCACCGCACCGCAATGAACATACCAGGGATGGCCACTCCGCTGTTGCAGACAACGTGTTTACTGTCAGGATTTATAAAAGTTTGATGATGGTTTATGGAGCTGTACACCCTAATTAACAAACACTTCCGTAGGCAACTGCTCAGAAGGCACCGTTCTCGTGTAAAACGCACAAAACTTTCGGTGGCAGCGATTAATTTTCAAAAGACAACCACTTTTATTTGAATAAAATACATTCGCCAATTTTAATTTAATCTAACTGCATTCCAAATTGGTTAGAGGAAGTATACAAACATCTCAAAGAACTTGTTTACTAAACAGTGTTCTAACCTCAAATCCAATTCGCGCTGTTTTCGCTAGTCGTGTTGGTAGAAAAGCAGCTCAATGTTGGGACACGGAGGTTGGTTGTGCGCAGCCAGCGAGATCGCTCTACCTCATATTTATTCTATGAGAATCACACGCCATCTGTCGCCAGAAACAAACAAGCAGCTTTGGTACGATAAGCTTATTAATGCACGAAACATGTTGTTTACAGTAAGTGATAGAAATGTCCTCCGCCATCGTCTGTGATGTCGGCACAGAAGGAATGCTATACGCGCGGACTCTTGTACTTGGCGCGAGCGCGTGTTACCTGGTCATGTGCGGTCCCGGCGCTGTGGGAAGGTTACCCACCTCGTCCCTTCCCCCCTCACCCCAAGGGCAGACACGCTCACCGCCAAGTCTCCCCTTTGGCCAGGGGAATGATTGACAGCCAACCTGGCTGGTGTCACAAACCATCCCCCCCCCCCTGCTGGAGGAGATGACGTCTTGGGTGGATGAGCAACAATATTATAGTAATTTCCCTCCTCGGCACAACCCGACGTGTAGAGAAGATTCTGGACCAGAGCAGATGACACTATAAATATCGCCGTAGCCGGAGAGCTGGCAGTCTTTGTGGTAGCAATCTGGCTGAAGTGTGGAGATCATGAAAAGTTTGGTGTAGCGAGGGACATCAGCGGGGAGAACAGACGACGACGGTAGACGAATGTTTGTGCGGTGTGAATGGATGAGAGTGCGTGGTACCCAGCGATTAGAGGGTGCATGGAGACTTTCGGAGCACTCTAGAACATTCCGGACTGGTGGACTGACTTCAGGTGGGACTGTATGGATGTGTGATACAGACTTTATTGTAAATATTGGAAATGCCAAACATGGACATATAATCTTTAAAATAATTCCATAGGTTTTATACACTGTTTATTGGGACTGATTGTATTTATTTGATTGCATTAATTTGTTTGAGGTGATTGTAAAATAAAGTGATTAAATTGATTAACTGTAAATAGCAAGTGATATACATTTATTGTAAGATATTAAGTCGAGAGTATTTTCTTTGTCTTATTATAATTAAGATCTCCAGTCCTTTAAAAACCTGGCTAAGCTCACTTACTTGGAGAAATTGTAACAATACAATGGACGCATGTAACTATAGTATTGCCTACGTGCTAGGACTGTATGGCTGCAGCCGATGCTTTGTGTGCGTTTCACACGAAAATGGTGCGTCCTGGGCAGTTGCAACAAGAAGACAATTTTTGTTCATTAGATCATAATGCTCGATAAACCCGCATCAAACGTTCGTGACTCCTGACATTTAAGAAGTTGTATGCAATAAGTGGGTGTCCACCCTTGTTATTAACATTACAGTGGAATATACAGAGAGAGAGAGAGAGAGAGAGAGAGAGAGAGAGAGAGAGAGAGAGAGAGAGAGTGTGTGTGTGTGTGTGTGTGTGTGTGTGTCAGCCAAAATGTTGTTGGTAATTTATCTCGCCAAAATGAACTTATAACACTAAATTGTTTAGTTGTTATTACTAAACAGATGTGGCTACTAAAATATAAGTATTTTCGTAGTGATCACGACAAAACTTGTTAGGATAAATTCCCTGCAAAATATTTTTCTCAATGCTAGGCATTAATTTATTTTTACGTTTTGACTTCATGTTTGCAATTAGAAAGTTGTTTCTTATGGTACATTGGCTAATGGACCTGATAAAATTGAAGTGAAGTACTCTTGAATTCACGATTTCAAAAAATCTAAACTTAAAGCCAGATTCAAGCTGCCATTTTGCAAAGAACAAGTCAGATGAGGGTAAAAAATATGTTTACAGGTGATTTTCAATTTTTTATGCCAAGCTAAATTAATGTCAGACGTGTCTTGCCAATAAATATATAAATGGTAAAGAAATGTTATGTAAAAAGACAAGACACATGTCAGCGGATATGAATTAACAAAGAAAATGAAAATGATAATGGTTTTTTAAACAAAATGTTTACATAAATTAACGTCTTATTTTAAGAGAATGTAAATAAAATATTTCCCTGGGGATGTATAATGATTTGCCCATCAAAATGTGCTATTTCACGAAGACTGCATAGTCTTTTCTCGCTGTTTTGACTTTACTCTTGTACTGTGTGTGGTTGACTTTGTAAAAGGAACGAAAACGTGAAGCAACAAGCTGAAGTTTTTAATTGTTGTGCAAACGCCTGTAGTCTGCGGAGGGACAACTTCAGCTATGCAGGCCGCAGTGACTTTGTATGGAGCTAACAGTCTCGCACAACACGTGAAAGGCAGCCTGGGGGCTGCAAAGTCCGTCATTACTGCGTCTTTCATGTGTAGAGTGCACGTTCAAGCAACGAAACCAACTGCCTTGTTTTTCTTTGAACTTATAAAACCACTTGATTCTTGACATTATGGAAAGCATATAAATAATCCACCTGTATATATTATGAAAACAGATATTTTACCCTATAACTTATCAGCATGGTATCCTGATAGTATAAGCATATTTAAACTTATATTACATCAAGTAAGTGAAAAAGGATTATAGCTTTAACACACCAAACACTTTTTTTGTATCTACAGGTGCATGCATAGCAACTACGGCCACGCCTCCACAGAACACCAAGTGGCGAAATGTTGTTTTGTTTTTGCTTAGAAGATGATGAGATGGTGAAACATCTTATCGCCTAGAGGTATGCAGGTCTTTCCGTCTCCGTTTGCGCGGGACAGTAAAATGGAGGCAATGAACCGCAGGTCTTCCCTAGATAATGACCTGCCACTCGAAATTATCTCTACCAAATACTGTGGCTTTGTATTCCTGTGAGCTATAAGATAACGCTTTGACTATGTTCACGACGTCTTGGAACACGAGTCGTTAGTAGAAAATGCTTCTTTCGTCCCTCCATCCTCTACAAATGCCAGTTTTCTATCGATGATATCACAATTTTATTTATTAATCCATTCAAGTCAGTAACTAAGAGTTCAAATAAAGTAATTTTATATAAATGAAAGAATTTGTTTTATAGGAAATTGCTAGTGACAGGACAAGCTGGACTTCGAACACATGTACATTTTTGTTATGTTTGCAATTGGGTGACAGTTTATTAGACACGCCCAGGTGAACTCCGAGCCAATGCCCGATCTAAACGGAAACAAGCACCGAATTCCGTGCCACCTAGTCTGAAGTAGAACTGCTTATACGCCGGGGCAGCAGCCAATGAACAGCTGGCAGCAGAGTCTAGACTACAGGTTGTTTAAAACACGACATTTTCCTCTCCCTAGAAATTGCTAGTAGTGTGCATGGTACATTGTACTGTAACTACACAGTATCATCGGTAAAACAAGTGACACGAATCCATTTTAGTTGTTATTTACTACGTAAGTTAACATTTATATCTAGAACATGAGAATTGTAAAAACTGCTTAAACAATTAAATATATAGGAGTTTGCTCATCTGCCAGCATGTTAAGTTCACCGGAGATAGGAGAAAGTCTGCTTAGTTTCTGGAGAAACTCAAGATATATTAATTTTTTACAATCACTGGTCTTGCTATCAAAATCTTGAGAAAAAGACTCGATTTTTTCTTTGTTCGTGGCCCGTCCAATCTCTAAAATTTTCATTTTTATTAATTATTTTAATTTTTCCTAAAATTGAAGTTTTATGCTTAATTTATCAGGTTGAGACAATGTAAAATTGGTCTTAATAAATGAAAATCAGCACTAGCATTTGTTTTAAAAGTTATTTTATCGTAATAATCACAATTTTGGCTGTTTTTCCGACCGCACATGATATACAGAAATTACGGCTAACAGTATAGTCGCACACAAAGAGTGTCGGATTACTGTACATGCCTGACTTGCGAGTGTCGGATTACTGTACATGCCTGAATGGCGAGTGTCGGATTACTGTACATGCCTGACTGGCGAGTGTCGGATTACTGTACATGCCTGACTGGCGAGTGTCGGATTACTGTACATGCCTGACTGGCGTGTTTCGGATTACTGTACATGTCTGACTGGCGAGTGTCGGATTACTGTACATACCTGACTGGCGAGTGTCGGATTACTGTACATGCCTGACTGGCGAGTGTCGGATTACTGTACATGCCTGACTGGCGAGTGTCGGATTACTGTACATGCCTGACTGGCGAGTGTCGGATTACTGTACATGCCTGACTGGCGAGTGTCGGATTACTGTACATGCCTGACTGGCGAGTGTCGGATTACTGTACATGCCTGACTGGCGAGTGTCGGATTACTGTACATGCCTGACTGGCGAGTGTCGGATTACTGTACATGCCTGACTGGCGAGTGTCGGATTACTGTACATGCCTGACTGGCGAGTGTCGGATTACTGTACATGCCTGACTGGCGAGTGTCGGATTACTGTACATGCCTGACTGGCGAGTGTCGGATTACTGTACATGCCTGACTGGCGAGTGTCGGATTACTGTACATGCCTGACTGGCGAGTGTCGGATTACTGTACATGCCTGACTGGCGAGTGTCGGATTACTGTACATGCCTGACTGGCGAGTGTCGGATTACTGTACATGCCTGACTGGCGAGTGTCGGATTACTGTACATGCCTGACTGGCGAGTGTCGGATTACTGTACATGCCTGACTGGCGAGTGTCGGATTACTGTACATGCCTGACTGGCGAGTGTCGGATTACTGTACATGCCTGACTGGCGAGTGTCGGATTACTGTACATGCCTGACTGGCGAGTGTCGGATTACTGTACATGCCTGACTGGCGAGTGTCGGATTACTGTACATGCCTGACTGGCGAGTGTCGGATTACTGTACATGCCTGACTGGCGAGTGTCGGATTACTGTACATGCCTGACTGGCGAGTGTCGGATTACTGTACATGCCTGACTGGCGAGTGTCGGATTACTGTACATGCCTGACTGGCGAGTGTCGGATTACTGTACATGCCTGACTGGCGAGTGTCGGATTACTGTACAAGCCTGACTGGCGAGTGTCGGATTACTGTACATGCCTGACTGGCGAGTGTCGGATTACTGTACAAGCCTGACTGGCAAGTGTCGGATTACTGTACATGCCTGACTGGCGAGTGTCGGATTACTGAACATGCCTGACTGGCGATTGTCGGATTACTGCACGTGCCTGACTGGCGAGTGTCTGACCACCGAGACTGTGCTGTGTTATTATAGATTACGTGTTATATGTAACAAACCGTAGGAGATACTAAACTGTACTTCGTTTTACTCGTATTCCACAAGAACCAAAGATGATCTGCACTGTCCTCGCAAGTTCATTGACTATGTACCGGAAAGGGACTTTTACTATCGCAAATATACTCCCACCTGATTTGAAGAAATGACTTAAAGTGCAAATAAAACCTTTAAAAGCAAATTAAACGATTAACTTAGTTGTATGATATTTATTCACTCCTCTAGTGATTTTCTTAACTCTAAAACTTGAACTCCAAAGTCAGCTTTTGTACTATTTGCATAAAACTTAAGTACCTTTCAATGAAATGTGATTATGTGGAATATATTTCTTATAGGCTGTTCACAGTTATTTAAGCACTTTTGAAATGAACCTTTGAAAAATGTCACTGCCCGTAACTGCATGTCCTTTAATGGGTAAACTTAGTGGCATGCGCCCAGTAAGGTTGGTGGCGATGGAGGGACAGTAGTTCCATGTCTTAACGTTAAATAACAATTATTAGGTAAACATTTGTGAAGACTAAAACTATTCCCGCTGCTTGGCGTTTTCCTTAGTGTGTATAAGGGTAAGACGGAACAAATTTGTAAAATATTTATGTTTATAACAATTTCTCAGTTTCACTTGGCCGACGCAAGAATAAAGTGATCAGTCCCACGACAGTGTTATTTTTACATCAGGTAGAAGAACACACAGCGTGCATACTAGTAGATCTTAAGTAGGGCTTTCAGAAGTGCTCAGTTTACGGTGAACCGCCATTAAATGGTGCTTTCGTGAATATTGTTGTGTATATGATTATACTGCGTATGTAGTATGTGTTGATAGGGGTATTGGTGCTCAGATAATACAATGAAAAGGTTGATAATCCAAATAAAACAAGGTTTGTCGGTGTGTGTTGCAGCCATGCTCGACCCAGTACGCTATGCCTCCAGGAGAACCTCACGCAGCCACTGCTGGGCCGCAAGTCTTCCTCGGAGCCGGACCTCAACACCTCGTGCAAGGACCCGCACCAGCAGCTGTGGACGTCGTTCGGGCGTGGCTTCCCTCCCGGCGTGACAGTGGACGAACTCGCCATGTACCGCCGTCGACGTCCGCCCTGCCACCTGAGGCCGCGCGACAACCTGCACCTCCAGGATGGCTCCCTCACGTCCCTCAAGTCCGAGTACCGCAAGAGGTACGTCCCACACCCTCTGGACGAGGTGCCGCACCGGTGCCGCCACCCGGACAGTCTCAGGGTGGAGGGCGACGTCTACCTGCGGCCCGAGTACCACGACGTCTTCGTCGACTTCCCGCGCGAGAGACCCTGCCCCAGTAAGCCGCCGCAGCAGCTGATGGTGGCGCGAGAGCCCCTGGACGCCGTCACCGTCAACCACTCCAGCTACGTCTTCCACAAGGACGCCCAGAGGGCGACGCTCCAGAGGCGCCACACGAACCTACGTTGCGAGGGAGAGCTGTTGGTCAAGCAGTCGGAGGTGCACTCCAAGTACGTCCTGCTGGAGGGCGCGAGGAGGGCGGAGCTGGCCCGCAACAAGACCAGCCTCAGGATGGAAGGAGACATCGACACGATGACGGAGAAGAAAGAAAAGTACGTTGCGTTCCCCACTCCCAAGAACATGTGCTCTTCCAGGAAGCATACGGCATCCAACTTGAAGCTGGAAGGAAGCGTGGAGTATCAGACGGAAGTCAGATCAAAATACATCGGGTACAGTTCTCCGGAAAGGTCAATCTCGAAGAGAAGACCCACGAGTCTCCACATGGAAGGAGAAATGGAGAAAATTACTGAAAACCTTGAGAAGTACATAATGTATCCCAACACTCAGAAAGCAGAGTTGCTGAGAAGACCTTCAAGTTTGCGGCTCGAGGGAGACTTCGAAACCTGTCCTGAATACCGCGACTTCTTCATTGACTTCCCGAGAGCTCGTCCTATCGTCAACAAACCAATAGACACGTTGAAACAGGTAGGTGACTTCGAAACGATGACCGAAAAGAGAGCGCAGTTTGTGAACTTTATCCTGAACCACGGTGCTAAAACTCAAAAAATCAAGAGGCCCAACAACTTAAAAATGGAAGGGGGATGTTCCTTCTTGCCAGAGTATAGAGACTGCTTTATCTGTTTCCCTTGCGATAGGCCTCAGATCAGAAAGCAACAAGACAACATCAAGCAGGAAGGCAGCATGGAACTGCTTACTGAGAAACAGTCCAAATATGTGGAATTTCAAGATGCATACAGGACAGACCTTCAAAAGGGAACAACGAATCTGAAGTTTGGTTGTAACATAAATGAAAACATAGTTTATAACAAAGTTTCGTCTCCTAACATTAATCGTTCAGACGGAGTAAAGCCTTGTGTACAGTATGAACAAAGTGAAGGGAACAGTGTGGTGCCTACAGAAAATGAAGCATCAAAAAACCCGCCAATTACGACTCAACCTTTTGATAACTCCTCCGAAATACGCCCTGTGTATATCCCAAAATTTCATGATAAGCTCTCAAAGCGGCCGCAAGCATTGGCACATTTTGGCAGACACAGAGATTCCAATAAACCTCCGAAAAAGTACTTCCCACCAAGGACTGGACTAAAAGAGAGTGAACGATTGTTGAGGGAGATGTTAGAGCGAGAGAAAAGTGATGTCGGGAGAAGGAAAACAGACACGGAGCGTTTGAGTGACATATCGAAAACGTCAATTATGCTACACGGCCAAAGTGTTCACCACGATGTATCTGAGTTTTCAGAACAACCTCCTAGTCCCTACAGAGCATTTCAAGTACTCGACAGCAAGAAACTGGGGACAGGTGTGGACAAACCAGACAAGAGTGTCACTTTCTACATATCGGATTCCGACAAACGGTGAGTGTCACTGCCCTAACTTATGTAGGTAAGGTCCAGTAATTTATCTGCATGCACCAATTTATGGATTATTCTTTGAAAGCACATTGAAATTATATGTAAGAATCACAGTCATTTTCCAAGTAAGATTTTAGCATTCCTTTCAAGAGAACTAGGAAATAATATCGACGCTACTCGCTCCCTGTGATACACAGGATAGTCCGTAGGGTGCGAGTTACCTCTCTGGCGCAGACTACAAGCGCCTTGGGTGTCGAGGGTTGAAACCTTGGGCAATGTTTCGTCGGCTTTCCCTCTATAGCCATAAAGGCAATGCTTCGTCGGGGGGCGAATTTTGGAGGCGGATTGCACTCTTTCTTGCCAAGGTGGAGGTTGTCCTCTGCGACGGGGAGGGGTAAGGGGGGTGCTATTGTTCTTACCAGGGGAGAGGTGGGTCTGCCACTTATGCGGCTTCGGTGCGGGTGGTATCTTGAGGCGGTGATCTCTCCTTCGAACGAATTAGGGGGGAGGGGAAGCAATAACGTATTTGTAAGTGGTGTTAATAAAGCAGCTTTAATTGGCAAAAATTTAGACACGCTTTCTGAGTCCATACACGGCAAATTGGGGGGCCTTAAGGGCGAATTTGGGGACTAAAAGGTTTCTTGAGCGACGAACGCTGGCACTTAGCTGTATATGGGGTTCCTGTTGGGATGGTTCTTGTGGCTGGCTGAGGTCGGNATGGGGTTCCTGTTGGGATGGTTCTTGTGGCTGGCTGAGGTCGGATGAGCTGGGCGGCCCTTCGCGGGCTCTCTCTCGGTGGGGTCTCGTAGGCGTGGTGCACAGAGCTGGCGTCTTCCTTCGGGGCTCGCTCCTCGGTGTCCAGAGCCTTCCTGCTACGGGCCTCCTGGTGGCGTGTCTCTGTCCAGCTTGCAGGTGTCACCCCTGCGCGTGGAGCCCTACCCTTCCCTTCACTCCCTCGCCGCATGGCTGTCTCTCCTCGCAGTAATGCGCCTACCGGGGCTACTAGGTTGGGGAATGCTAGTTCAAGATGGCGGCGCTTCACAATAAGAGCAGTATGCGGCACGCATCAATGTGTCCTTAATTTTTTTTGTGTAGTGTTCGGAAATTACAAACTCGAGGATACGAGTTTGCTTTTTTAAAAAGAATTTTGCAAGATAAATAAACTTATTCTTACTGGACTAGTCATCCACATCACTTTGTAGGAATAAGACTTTGACTATTAGTCAGAATACTGCCAAAAATAGTAACATTAGCAAGAACGAGGTGTAGTTTTTCCAACAGTATGCTTTACACTGTCTCTACTGCGCAGTCGAAGTACAGTAGAAATTAAGAAGAACTATTATTGCGACTGTGCACGTGGTCAAGAATTTTCCATTTTTAGGAGGTCCTCTGTGGCTGTGCTGGTCAATGTGTCAAGCTCATGTAATGAGTAGGATGAACCAGCGACTGTCCAGCGACTGTTCGGGCTAAACTACTGAAATAAATCAAATATTTCTGAACACCTGTTCGAAAATACTGTTACAAATTCTCAAAGCCTCTGGGCATAACCAGATTATTCAAGACAGCGGTATCCTTGCCATATTGTGTTAATGTATATATCTTTATAACATTATAATAAGATTTAATATTAAAATTCAAACATTATTACAAAATGCTGAAGTACTTTACAGAATTCTTGAAACCAGAATGAACTGATTTCAGTATGTATATTCTCATGTGAGATTGAAAAAGAATAACAATAATGAGATAATCTTTATTGTAGTTACATATGCAACAAAAAACAACGTGGGCAAAATATTTTATATATACACACACACTGCGCGCTGACAGCCCTCGTTTTAAAATATTGCATCTGAAAAGTAATCTACGGTGAAATAAAAATAACATAATCGTCCATCACCTAAAATAAATTAATACAATCGAATAGTTAAAATCAGTCTATATAAATAGTTTATTAACACATATTGAATTCATTTTAAAAATGAAATATTTGATATGTGATAGTTCCAGTATTTGCAATCGAGTTCGTATCACACGTCCATTCATTGCCACCTTGCTTCAGTTCAGATATCACCAGTCTTCCCTACACGGAATGTTCTGGCTGGAGTGCCCCGAGATCTGCACACAGAAGCACTCCACTCGTCAAGTACCTCGCCCTCCGCAGTACTCGTTCGTAGCCGCCGCACACACCCGCGTTCACCTCACGTCCTTTTCTCCGAAGCCCTTCGACGCCCCAATCTTCGTTAGATACCTGCAGCATTGGAGCCACCGACTGCCGACCCTTCGGATGCGACGGTACTTATAGGTCAGATCGCACTGGCTGTGCACAACCAACCTCCATGTCCCAACATTGAAATGCTTTTCTACCAAGATGACTTGCAAAAACGGCTTCTATTGGATGTGAGGTTAGAACACTGTTTAGTAAACAAGTACTTTGAAATGTTTTTATACCTCCTTTAACCAATTTGTAATGCAGTTAGATTAAATTCAAATTGTTGAAAGTATTTTATTAATATAAAAGTGGTTGTCTTTTGAAAACTAAGACATGAACAAACACTTTCATCATTGTTGACCATGTGACTTGGACAGTTGATTTCCTTTGGGGCAGGTCAATGTTGGGCACATCCGCAGAAGACTAACAGGTGGTCTACCTCATTTTTTAGTCTATGGATCACATGACTAGCAGAGAACGACCAATATACTCACCCGTTTCGTGCGAAAGTCTCCTGGAAATAGGACGTGGTCTATCTCCTGCTTCCGTTGCACAGAGTTCGCATGTGCCTCGTGCCACGTGAAAGCTGCTTTACAGGCGCATGTTGTTGCAGGTCGAGCGAGATAGACAGCTGCCGCTCCAGTTCGCCCACGTACCGCCTTCTGGTCCACGCGCCCAGCCTCCCAGACGAGCCTCAGGAGTCTGGGAGAGCGCGCGAGTCCCGCCTACAGACCTCGCCCGACACAAGTAAGTACTGCTGTAATATCAGTTTAGCGCTCCAGTCGCCTCGAGTTGTCAGCTTACAGCTCTACTGTCCACCTTCAGTGTGCTAGAAATGAATGCAGTGCACTCGTTCTCGAATGATTACTGGAGATTTTCTGAGGTGACGATGGCGACACATTTTGTTGGTAATAACGGAAGGTTGGTCCCATTAGGACGGAATCTAGATTCGTACACAATACATATATTTAAAGCCATTTCAAAATGGTCCGAAAACGGCATTTTAAAGTTTTTTTAAAAATAGAATTATCAATTAATTTGCCAGCAAGGTTGAACACTAGAACCCTTCATTATTACTTTATCTCCTTTACTGTTCGGTCAGAAATGATCCACATGCAATAATGCCTGCATAATCCTCGGAGTCCTGGCAGACTGCGTCGCTGATTTGACTGGCATGTGATGTACGCTCTTAAGAGAGTTGGCGACGAGAAAATGTGCTATTTCATATTTGTACCACATATTGTTCAACTTTTAGACATCGAAAATTAATCTTTCCTCTTCCAAAATTATTTTTTTTGAGGGAATAGTTCTCGCATAAATACTTTGTGATTTTGAAAGGGAAAAGAGCAAGATTTGGTAGTATTTCCTCTCTTTTTGTCACTCACGCACGTCTAGTCGCAGAAACGTTCTCATTCCTACAGTCCAGTGCTCACGAGAAGTCGAGGCTCTGGCAGGGTGGGTTGCAATGTCGCCACCGGCGTCTACTACCAGTACTAAAACCATCAGTTCGCGGGGAGATTTTCTTTTCATACGACACGCATACAAACTTACTCTATAATGTTATGGTATACGCCTCTATTATTTCTTTTAACAGTAACTTTTAAATCCACCATTTTAGGCGCCCGTCTGCCTGGTGCGCGAAATTTTTTGCATTGTGTTTGAAGTACAAATTTTTAAAGCAAGTTATTTATTGTACGTATTCGCAATCTGTTCCCGTACGAAAATTAATCACATTTCACAATAGTTACAATTTTAAAAAACATCTTTCACATTACCAACATTAATTTGAAGACTTAGCACGGCCAAAAACATTTTTAAACTGTTTTAACTTGAATTGTTTTACTTGAATACCTGAGAAACAACCATAATGACATGCAAACAATTTTGATGGCACAAATTAGTTAAGATCAGGAATGCACAACTTAAAAATACTCTGAAAGGACATACTCTTGCCTCAAACAGTGGAGTTGTTGTTGGGTGATAATTTATTCAGTTTCGGGAAGTGGCAGCGCCAGTTCCGATTCGGAAGAGGAAAATTCGTCGTCAGATGAATCACTCGAGCCACTGGAGTCACGGCCTAGGCATATCACAAAACTGTCTATTGCTTCTTCCACATGACAGTTATTTTGCCAGTAGTCTGCTTCTATATTTTGAACATGCGAACAGTATCCTTGCGAGTCTTCTTCAGCGACGGAAGATATTGCTTCCGTCGTGATTTCCATTAGCTTTGTTAACGACAAGCTAGCAGTAATTTTCTTTTCCCGCACTAGTCTCTTTGTTTTAGACCACGCTAGTTCAATGGGATTAAGTTCGCACATATAAGGAGGAAGTCTAAGAACATCGAGTCCGTGCAGTTTTAAAAGTTTGTCAATGCCAAATACTTTTTCAGGCTTCCTGTTCTGCGCAATTAAGTCGAAAAGCTTAGTTTTTCGCATTTCATGAGAAAAAGGAATGTTGTTATTGGCCAACCATGACCCCATTTCCCTTTTTCACTGCATACTTCGATGGGGGTTTATTTTTTTGCACCGAGTGGTAAGGCGCNCAACCATGACCCCATTTCCCTTTTTCACTGCATACTTCGATGGGGGTTTATTTTTTTGCACCGAGTGGTAAGGCGCACTGTCCATAATAACAACAGACTTTTCCGGTAGGTTTCGCAATAACTGATTATGCATCCACTTTTCGAAGTTCGCAGAATTTATCTGCCCATGGTAGTCTCCCGTAGCTCTGGCTGTTGGAAAAATTAGCAGTGCATTTTCAGTGAATACACTTTTAGCAACTGCAAAAACAATAATTAAACGGTTCGAAGAACTGCTGTTGGTTAACACACCACGTTGTGTTGTTGCTATAAACCCAGGTTTCATCAATGTAAATTATGGTGCGCCCCTCCATTCTGTAGTGGAGAATTGATTTTAAGTATTTACAACGCCAGTGGACAATGTGCGGTCTTTACACTAATATTTTCCGAGAACTGTTACACCGTTTCCATTAAAACCCCATTTATTTCAGTATCTACCTGAGCGTTTGAACGCCCCATGGAAATTCAATTTGAAAAATGCGGTCAGATCACGCGCTGAAATTTTGTGCGCGCCATCTGTGGAATTATTTTCAAAGCATTACAAGCCAGAAGAGAATAGCGTTCGTTTGCTTTATATAATACATTTACGAACATATACCAATGGTTTTATTTTTCGCGAGCTCTGCATAATTTTTAAAGTAACATATATTTCGTGTACAGCGTTTACGAACGACGCTACACGCCCTCCAAACTCCGTTTCCTCTCGCCCCCCTAGTAGTTCACCAATTGCCGCACGAAGCAGCACCTCCTGGACGCGCTGACTTGTCGCATTAAAGCCTTCACTTGACGCACCAGTTGATGGCGAATGGATACATAAACGAAAAGTAAACATTGGCGCGGNAAGGGAGGGTTTGTGGCTCCGACCACCTCCCCGCCACATAGCCATGCCTTCAGCTCCCTACTTATACATACTTTCTCAACACCATTAAATTGCATCAATTTTTTTTAGTTAGGCCTATTTTATTATTAAGCCTACACAATAGTCAACTCTCTCCCTCCCTCATCACTATATGTGTGTGCCGTTGACCTCCGACACCACACAGACTGGCGCGACCAACGTGTAGGCTTAAACGAATTTCAAAACAAACTACAACATATTCAATAATAAATTAACACAACACATCATAAAAAAAAAATGGATTAAAATGTTGCCTCCATTGCCAAAATGAAGACTTATGCAATGGGTAAAATCGGTAACTTACTTTTTTTACATATTACAAAATATGAACAGGGCATCTTTGTTTCGAAATGCAGGTATAAATACTGTGTTCACTGAAAATTATTTTCTCATTTGTAAGTCTATATTTTACGGCATACTGTAAAAATAACATGACGTGGCAGCGATAGTATTAACATTAGGGTTAAATTAATTTTGCAGGTTGCCATTAATTTCTTGTTCAAAGTCTGAATGAATTATTTATAAAACAGATTTCTAAACATTTCACCTTAAATTCCACCCCTTACTAGTTCAGTGTTGTTTTTTTCTAAATAAATTATCACGATTTCTTAGATATATTCTGATTAAATAAATATGAACGTATTTTAGAAATAACTTTTATTTTCAATTGTAATTATTTGAAAATTTGAAAACTCTTTTATTTTAAACTGATTGCCTCAAAACTTAATTAATGTGATAAAGAGCAACGGTAAATAATTTATTATGTTTTTTGTAATTGATAGCATACAACACACACACATGTGATGAGATATTTCTTCTATCAAGCCCCGCAGCCGAAAAATGACTTCCCAGTATTATCTACAATGATGTTATACTGCGACTATATGTGAAAAACATCTCATTTTCAGGTACACATATGTACTGTTTTATGAAGCTGGGATAAAGTATTTTTATTCACGAAGCATGTTTCAGTGGCAAAAATGCACAACTTAATTTATAATATAACTTATTCATACAGTAAATCATTATTTTCTTAAGCCCATGTGGCAGGTATAAAACTTCTCAGGCGTTCAGCGCTGGGTTGTAACAAAAGAGGGAGAAGGGAGAGGTGACTTCTCGTTCAGGTTTAAGTCAGACCGGAAATATACTTCATTTCATATAAGTTGGTCAGATTCTGACAGTCAGTGAGTGGCAATTGACGTGTCCCAAACAAACAACGTGCCATTTACAAAATCCTGTATCAGCTGATGCACTAACGAACAAAAGTTAATTTTACGTTGGCTATTCTGAGTGCACTGCCGACGCACATTAGACAAGCTGAAAATACGCGATAACAAAGAGTTCCGAGATTAATTAATACATTTTATTTTACGCAGTCATAAAACAGCGGTTTTTAGTGTTTAGAAAAAACTTCTTGATAAAGTAGAAATGCATGTGTTCAAAATGAAATGCACATTAAAACGATTCGTATCCAAATTAAACGTAACTTTCAAAACCTTTTTTTCACGTATTATCTCTCCTCTCCACCATGCTTTCCATGCACGCTTTATATTACTTCCAAAAGCATACATAAATATTGCATAATATTGTTGAATTGTTTTTGCTAATAATTTGACGAAATATATTTCAAATTCGTGTCGTTCCTAGCCAGTAATAGAAGAACAGTTAACTCTACAAAGGCTCGACCTATTGAGCAAAGTTAGCAGCTCAGACTTCGCTCCGGACATGTAGTGCGCGCCACCTATCGCATTTGTGCTGAAGCATTACCAGTCAGAAAATAAAAGCGTTCACGGGCTTCATATAATACAGTTACGGACAGAAACCAATAGTTTTATTTTTCGCGAGCTCTGCATAATTTTTAAAGTAACATGTATTTCGTGTACAGCGATTTTGAGTACTAATAATTTATATTCGGCAGGTAATCGTTCGTCTACGTAAATTATACACCATATTGTTCTCCGAAAACCAATTCCCTTGTTTCCGAAAAAAAAGAGGGACACGCGTGAATAGTTTTAAAACATTTCTAACGTTATTTCACGTCCCATATTTCCAACTTAATATATTAGCTATAATGTCCAACGTGTAATAATAGCTACAACTACCGTTTCGCAAATGCTATCCCAAATTCACTGTCTTGGACAAATTAAAAAAGAGTTCACAAATATTAAATTTTTTGCAAGGTTTTATATTTTTACTTTTATAACTTACTAATTTTTTTAGACAGGTATCAGTCTAAAATATCTTAAAATTTGTTTAGCATTGCATTTTTTTGTAGTTACTAATTTTTAAATTAATAATTTATATTTTTGCCCTTTAACATAACAATTTACTGATTAATGATTTATGTACACATTACGTTTACTACAATCACAGCTACGTATTTCTGAGTAGCAAGTTTGCCTAAAAGTCCCACGAACATTACATTGACAAGGGAATCGGCTAATAATGACAGCTTGAAAATAAACAACATCGTTGCAATGTGGCCGATCAGCTGATGGCGGAAGGATACGTAGTCAGATCTAGTCGGTTGTAAACAGTGGCGCTACTTTCGCAGACCTATCAAAATCTGGCCAACTTACATGGTACAGAGTATAACATTGCAGCGCATTAGGGTCATTAGGAGGTGTTGGTAGAGTTTGGAATGTTCAGGTATGCTCACATTTCGCCTGCAAACTTTAATGAAGCAACCTGTCTTACATCCTTGCATTGTTCATTCTGTAATTGCTAGTCGATTGCCGCTCGCAAGTGTTAAGGAGTGCATATGACTAGTTTTGCTCTGAGAAGGTGATTTCTCCTTTACTTTGCAGTACAGTTCACGTGTACAGAATACCATAAGATAAATTTGCGGCTAAACGTAATTAAGAGCGTATTTTAAAAGTCTGAGACACACCCAAGCGAAATAAAAATCGCAGTTTCGTGATTTCAAGTCTTATATTGCATGACTTTTACTAAAAATATATACGTCTGCAAAACAGTTATTAAAGCAAAGGGAAATTAATTTCCCGAGCTGTTTATTGCCTCATAACAGACGAACTTATGGGTACTGTTCGTTTTTTTCTTTCAAACATTTTCATAAAATTGATGTTTCTCTTGAATAAACTCTTAGTATGCTGGATTTTGTCTCAGTCTTTTACATAATAGTTGATTCTCTGAATTAGAATAAGAATAATAAGCACTAAACCGTAGTATGAATGGTGATATTTCCTTAATTTAGTCTAAGTGACTTATTCAGCAGAGGGTGTCCACAATTAATTAAAGTGAATTAATGAATACGCCCCTTAGAATATAGATGAGAAGTGTGACTCGGCATCTAATACTGGATTATATGAGAAAATATGGACACAAAGAATCCATAAATGATGTGATGACTAAATTCCGGTATAATTACCGTGTCTGAAAAGAGGTTGTTGCAAATACAGAGTTGACTCAATTCCGGTTGACTCTATTCCGGGACTATTTACATGTCAAAAAGAAGGTACCATTAAATCCGGAGTTGAATCAAGTCCGAGTTGTCTTGATTCCGGCCGGGGTACCATAAAACCCGAAATTTAGTCAATTCCGGGTTTACTTTATTTCCGCATCCCAACTAAGGGTTGGTACTGAAATAGATCCGGAGTACCGTCAACTAAATTTGACATATCTCCGATTGCCATTAGTAGCTATTGAAATGCGTAGCTGTAAGAAAATTCTGGAGTTGAGTCAATTCCAGCTTGACTTAATTCCGGTACAAATTTTGTGCATAAAAGTTGGTTGTTGAAAATCCGGAGTTGGCGGCAACTCCGGTTGACTTATTTCCGGTACTATTCGATTTTCAAACTAAAACAGGGCCACTGAAAATACGGAGTTGAGTCAATTACGATTGTATTTTTTGCCTGAAAAGTGGTTCTTGAATATTCGGAGTTGAGTCAACTCCAGTTGACATATTTCCGGCACGATTTTCTTGTTAAAATGGGGTACCCTAAATCCGGAGTTGAGTCAATTCCAGGTTGACTTAATTCCTGCTAGGTACCACAAAATCCGGAATTTACTCAATTCCGAGTTGACTTAATTCTGCCGCCCCCATAAATATTGGGGTTGTTGATAAAAAGAGGAATATGTAAGTTTTTTTTCGTGCATTAATACTGGTATATTTTCATCAAGACAGTTTGCTAATGGAAGACATGGAACCTTTATTCGTGATACGCGAGTCCCATGATCGTTAATTGTCAATTCCGTTATTCTGTCAGCCGAAAGTTTGTTTTGAGATCGTGAAAATCTTATTTTGACGACGTTTGTAAAAATTTAGATGTGGGTTCTCATCTGATGTAATACGTAAATGTTTCCAACGATATAGGCTTTCTTTCAAACTGAGCGCTAGAACGGATTTATTTAATTAACTTCCCATGTTAAAATTATTAAACTAAAATGTGGAAATCTTTAGCATAGTTGAAGCACCAGTGGTCCTAGAGATCACTCGTGTTTCTCCAACTGAGGTTTAATAGAGAAATTTTCCATTTGTCCTTGTACTATGGGGAAAATAAAATAAAATAAATTGATTAATTGGCGCTCTTAATTAAATTCAAATAAAGCGAATGAAGCTATTATCAAGTTCAACAAAACTATGCATTCTTAATTGTTTCAAAGGCATCAATAAAAATGAAACAAGAGAAACAATACAAGTAATTGTGGATAGGAATATGTTAATACTCACACGTGTCCACAGACTACGGCTGCTCTACAAAATGGCCGCTCAATGCGGTTACATTACAGTGGTTATTCGTTAGAGTAGAATTATTGAATAAATTGTGTACCTATAAGTTTAAATTCATTGTCTCAAGCTGTAGAGCCTACTAAAATGGTGTTTTGAAACGCCGACTACATTTAGAACATCGACGAAGGCGGCGACAATTAAAGCATTATTAGGTTAAAACTGTCAGTAAATTTTGCAAGAAACATACATTTCCAAAAAAAATTCCATCCCTTTTTTAAAGTTTTTCTGTAATCCACTGTAGGGCGAAATTAGATGTGTGTTTGTGCTTGTGAAAATTAAATAGTGTTCGCTGAAGGAATGTTTTGTGACGTAAGATATTCATTTAGCGATGGCAACACAAAATAATATAACAAAGACAAATAACGCTAATATTACCATTGAAACATACAGTAGTTTAAGTGGATTTAATTTTCAAAACAAATAAAGATAAACATAAAAAAATTAGATGGATGTGCTGCTAATATAAAGCATTTTAAGTGGGTTCAACAACTTCTCATGTATTATTTAAGTCCTTAACTTAGCTTCAGCGTAACTCAACTAATAAAGCAAAAGCCAAAACAAAATGTTTCCGTTGCAAAATAAAAGTTTAGCACAAGATTACAGTACAAATCAATGCAGACAGGACGATCATTAAATATGTGTGTCGGCCTTTATACCACCTGGACTGATGGAGATAATATTATGTTGGCATCGTGGAGATCACTTCTTAATGTGAATATATATAACTGTCCAGCCATTAATACCATTTCCTAATAGTTCATCACCAGATTTCTATTTCCATACTAGCAAAAACTTACTTCTTCAAAACGTTCTTTTTTCGACAGACTAATCGCATGGGTCGTGCGAATGGTGGTTTCTATGCAAACGGAGTTTTTTTTATTGGAATATAAAAAAAAAATTATAATTGGTTTTGGTTACAGGTTTTTGTTTTTTATTTAATGGAATTATGATTTGCAGCGACACTCTAAACCGATATAATTATTAACTATCCACGATGGCCAGCCGATACTTTTTAATTTTTTATTAGAATAATGTTTATTAATATTATTTGTAGGGTACAGGTTGCTGGCGGTAGGTTTCGAATCACGGCGGGGGTGGGGGGAGATTAACGAGGCCACCGGTGATGTCATCCAAGATGGCGGACGGCCCCACTGCGCCACGCCTCCCAGCCCTTGCTCCCAGAGACCAATAAGACTACTATTTTTGTTTCGTTTGGAATCGTCGATGTTGGCCGTGGGTGCAAGCCGCAGGCCATTATAGTTCCTTAAAAAAAAAAATTATTTGTACTACAGTAAAGGTGGGTTTACATTTTGCAATTGGGAAAAAAATTATTCATTAATGATTATGCAGTAACCAGTCACAGTTCTCGCTAACGGGACCACTATGATTCGTGTGTGGTGTTTGGTGAAAGTTTCAAACTACAAATTGTGTATTATAATAAAATATCTTACTTAATCGCCATGTTAGGGTGTGTGGCTAGTATTGTTTACTACAACGAATCTAATTAAAAATTCAGCCGGTTATAGTTACATGATATGTGAATAACGTTATGATGGCTGACATGCAAGCAATATTATGTTGTTGATCTGAGTCTGAGTATTCCAAAACTCATGTGTATTGAACATTTCATCTGTGACCGTTTTATTAAGAGGAATATTTTGTAATGTACGGGACTATATTTCTCGGTCAACTTAACAAGTAAAGAAGATAGTGCATTTTAAAATAAATCATATGGGGCAGCTTACAAATTATTCAATACATTATCATCAAATCCGTGGTACTTAAATTAAAAACAATTATTACTTTAATTCCCACTATTTACATTTTTCTTTCAAACAAAATTATTTTATAAGTATCGATAGGCAGAAATGTGTAATATCGATAATTTTACGTCGATATATTGATAAAACATATGTCAGCTAGCTTCCCATACATCGATACTATAATATCGATATTTTTGTTTTCGATTCCAATCCCTTTGTCGCCAGTCGCCACTTCTGCCAACTTCGTATTTGTAACCGTCCCGCTATCATATCTAAATATATTATTTATTATAAGTATTCAAACATTAAAATCACCTTTTAATTTAAATTTTAAATTCGAAAATTATTTTTGCTTTAATAAGAATAGAATATGCTTAAATCGAAAACATGTATAATTTTCCTCCCTCCCGTGAGTGGGAAAGAGAGGGAAAGAGAGAGTGACAAGCTCCGCTCCGACTTCTAGTGTCTCCTTCGGTCGTAAATAAACACCATGTCACTAGGGCCTACGCACCGTATTTAGCGTTGATATTTTTAACTGTAACAATGAAATATGGTTCCATCAGGGCTATCTAAAAATTTTAATAGACAGCATTTAATTTACGAATAGCATACCAAAAATTCTGTTAAAACAATATTTTAACTGTGAAATATTTCTTACCAGCCGTTGCCAACACATCGCTACTCTCACTGTTTTTAATTCGTATTGAATACGAAAAAAATATTACAAGTTACAGAAAATACTAAGTTAAAGTTTCATTTATTCAAAAGCATAATACTTTAAAGTTAATCAGTGTTATTTACTTGTGGTATACAAGCTATTTAAAAAACAGGCTAACATATTACTTCTAGGGTGATTTTTCAAAGGTTTGTTTCACAACATTCGAAGAAACCGTGAATGGGCTTATACAAATATGTCGCACACACGTTAGCTAAAGCCCCTGGCACAATATACGTCGGTGTTGGTGTGCGACGTATTCCATGGCACAATTGACCATTTTGTATTGACGTCACACTAGTGTTTACTTTCTGGATGCTCAGATTTGTAGCGTTTGACGTTTGTTCATATTTTATAAGCAACGTTCTGGTTAAATTTGTGGAAACTATTTTGACTTTGTAGTAGAAGTGATGGGATATAGTTTATATAAAAGTTGTCCCAAATATTTTCTTTAAAATGAAAGTTATTTAATTTTGTAAACAACATAATTAGTGAAATTTAATTTGTATGGTGCCGTAAGTTTAGAAGGCCGTGTTGTCTACTGTTTACACGTGCTCCAAATGAAATTATTGGGATGCGAACAAATCTTTCTTGAGATTTCCTGCGGATTTGACTTCGGCAAGCAAACATAAGCTGTTACAGAGAAGGAAGACTCTATGGATGCAAGATGTTAAGCCTGTTTACTTGACAGGACAAACACTTAAAAAAGCTACGCAAGTATCTGCTCCTACCATTTCTATCAGGCAAGTTAAGTTTATTTTATTTTAAATTGAATACTTATAATATATTTTTTTTACCACAGTTTGGTTAAAAACAGTTTTTATATTTACTTATTCGATTTAAATAGCAAGTTAGGTGTTTCTGTGTACATTTAGATCCATACTAGGTTAGTTGACATGCCTATTACCAGAACGTGAATTTGTGTGATGAACTTTGAGGTGATTAAATAGCAGCACACACCGTAACGCTATAACTCTTTAGGGTAGCTAAAGCCTTCACACAGGTATCCAGCTTGTGATGTCTTGTTGGAAGATTCAATCACCAGTTAAAAATTTGCACCCAGTATTGCAGTATTCAAAGCAAGTCAAGCAAATATAGAATTATGCAACACACAAATATAAAATACAATATGTGTGCATCGTGTTATGCTACTGCTTGTTTCTTTTTAAAAATTATAAGTAGGCCTATAATAAGTGACGGCTTTCACTGTGACGGAAGCATATTTACGAACAATGGCTAAGATAATGGTAAATTTGCTGTAATTATTTTGTCTCCATTATTAATAACAATGTTAGGTTATTATTCTGAAGGAAACGTCGTAGACCCACAAAAGTAACATAAATGGGTTCCGCACAGCTTATATTTTTAATATTGAGTATGAGGGCGTAATGGTAAAACAAGTAGAAGGTACTGAATAAAATAGACAGAAGTACGAGCAGTTGGGCCGCTTTGTTTACGTCGGACGCCATGTTGAGTAGCCATGTAAGTGTGCTAACGCCAGATATCGGCGACGGCTTAGTACGCCACTGTATGGGACACAGTGCAGTTCGCGGTGAGTGGAATATTGTGTGCGCGTGGTTTGAGGCGTCGGAACCCGGCCGTGTGAAGGCTTGTGATTGTAGAATGGAGGGTGCTAGTACGAGTGTTTCTGTGCGTTACAGTCGGCTATGTGGCGGGTGTTACTTGGACGTTTTAGTAGATCATGGTGTTTTGTCGAGTGAGGTAAGGTGCACGGCGGGGGTTGAATTGGCCGAGGACAGTGGAATTGTACCCGTCGCCTACCTAGGTGAGTTCATTCATGTACTTCCGATGTGCTTTGCTGTTACTTTTAAACTCTAATATCCTAGATTAGACTAAAATCGTAGGTTAGATTTAAACCCTATAATCCTCTGTTATATTAACACCCTACAATCATAAGTTAGATTAAAACCCTACAATCCTAGGCTATGTTAAAACCCTACAATTCTAGGTTAGATTAAAACCCTACAATTCTTGGCTAGATTAAAACTCTATAATCATAGGTTAGATTAAAACCCTACAATCCTAGGTTAGATTAAAAATGTAAAATAGTGATTCGCTCATCGTGGGATTAGATTNTCTAGGTTAGATTAAAACCCTACAATTCTTGGCTAGATTAAAACTCTATAATCATGGGTTAGATTAAAACCCTACAATCCTAGGTTAGATTAAAAATGTAAAATAGTGATTCGCTCATCGTGGGATTAGATTAAGTTGGATTAGGTTGGCACATATTACGAAATTGGGTGGAAAAATGTTAAATTGAGGTGTTTTTGTATTTTTTGTGGGTGTATTTTTGGTGATTTTACACCACAATTTCCCTGATCTTCATAGCCTTCCCTATTATCGTATTTGTGGTTTGTATTGGTAATACGTCAATGCCCCTAGTAAATGCGTGTTCTGTGTAATTAGTAGAGTGGAACTATACCACTTTCCGTGATTTTTTCTTTTATTTTCAGAAAAGATCCTAATATTAATAATTACTCAATGTTATTGTAAAATGCTGTCTGATTTCTTGTAACATTGTTGCTGCCATAGTTCGTCTTGCTTCTGCACAGATACTATGTAAACAGTAGTGATAAACGCAACGCTAATTTTTTATTGTGGTGCATGTTAGTGATTCACTGCCTCCTTGCCAAACAAAGTGGCACAGTGGTAACAAACTGTTCGGAAGGATCCATGTTCATTTCCTGGTCCAGAGATCCTGAGAGTGGTTTTCCTTGGTTTGTTTGAAATCACTTCAGGCAGATGCTAGGTGGTTGGTTAATACAAGTCACAGTTGGTTCTGTCCCCATTCTTGATTGTCAAAGCAACTTGTGGTGCTTGATGATGAAAAATTAAACCATAATTAATAAACTCTCCCCTGCCTTATATTTATAAGGTTTATGTAATAGTGATACCAACTTTCTGCAGTCTGTGATAAATAATATGTAAATTAGTTATATTACATTCTTTTTGCGTTCTTTAACATTTCCCCGTACCCCATAACTAGGGACACTCTAATTTTGCTAAAATATTTCTGCGCGTGTTAGATTTCGATACCCGACGGGCGTACCGGCAAATTTAATTTTGCTTATTAGTGGTGTGCGTCTGTGAGGAAACATTTTCTTACTTGACTGGCCAATCAGACTTGGCTAACTCCGATACTGTGCGTATTTAATTCGCCGGCAGACATCTACAAAGCGGAACACCTGTATCATCCAATCACGGATGTGGATCTCAGCGAACATTTTATGAAATTCAACTGGTTGTGATATTGTCTCACGAAAATAGGGTATCTATACTCATAAGCCTCCCCACTNTGAGCGAACATTTTATGAAATTCAACTGGTTGTGATATTGTCTCACGAAAATAGGGTATCTATACTCATAAGCCTCCCCACTATCACGAACTATAGATTCCACTGCAAATACACTGGAGAGCCAAAAAAAACTGGTGTAGGCATGCGTATGCAAATAGCAGAGGTATGGAACCAGTCAGAGTAACGCGATGCTGTCGGCAGCGCCTATATAANTACTGTGCGTATTTAATTCGCCGGCAGACATCTACAAAGCGGAACACCTGTATCATCCAATCACGGATGTGGATCTCAGCGAACATTTTATGAAATTCAACTGGTTGTGATATTGTCTCACGAAAATAGGGTATCTATACTCATAAGCCTCCCCACTATCACGAACTATAGATTCCACTGCAAATACACTGGAGAGCCAAAAAAAACTGGTTTAGGCATGCGTATGCAAATAGCAGAGGTATGGAACCAGTCAGAGTAACGCGATGCTGTCGGCAGCGCCTATATAAGACAACAAGATTCTGGCAAAGTTGCCAGATCGGTTACTGCTGCTACAATGGCAGGTTATAAAGATTTAAGTGAGTTTGAACATGGTGTTATAGTCAGCGCACGAGAGATGGGACATAGCATCTCCGAGGTAGCGATAACGTTTGGATTTTCGAGTATGACCATTTCACGAGTGTACCGTGAATATCGGGAATCCGGTAAAACATCAAATCTTCGACATCGCTGAGGCCGGAAAAAGATCGTGAACAAACGGGACAAATGACGACTGGCGAGAATCATTAAGCGTGACAGACGTGCAACCCTTTCTCAAATTGGCGCAGATTTCAATGCTGGGGCATCAACAAGTGCCAGCGTGCGAACTATTCAACGGACCATCATTGATATGGGCTTTCGGAGCCGAAGGCCCACTCGTGTACCGTTGTTGACTGCACGACACAAAGCTTTACGCCTCGCCTGGGCCCGCCAACACCGCCATTGGACTGTTGATGACTGGAAACACGTTGCCTGGTCTGACGAGTCTCGTTTCCAATTGTATCGGGCGGATGGACGTGTACGGGTATGGAGACATCCTCATGAATCCATGGACCCTACATGTCAACAGGGGACTGTTCAAGCTGGTGGAGGCTCTGTCATGGTATGGGGCGTGTGCAGTTGGCGTGAAATGGGACCCCTGATACGTCTAGATACGACTCTGACAGGTGACAGATACGTAAGCATCCTGTCCGATCACCTGCACCCATTCATGTCCATTGTGCATTCCGACGGACGTGGACAATTCCAGCAGGACAATGTGACACCCCATACGTCGAGAGATGCTACTGAGTGGTTCCAGGAACACTCTTCTGACTTTAGACACTTCCATTGGCCACCTAAATCACCAGACATGGACATTATTGAGTATATTTTGGATGCCTTTCCATGTGCTGTTCAGAAGAGATCTCCACCGCCTCGCACTCCTGTGGATTTGTGGACTGCCCTGCAGGATTCATGGTGTGNGCTGTTCAGAAGAGATCTCCACCGCCTCGCACTCCTGTGGATTTGTGGACTGCCCTGCAGGATTCATGGTGTGAATCGCCTCCTGCATACTTTCAGACATTAGTCGAGTCCATGCCACGTCGTCTTGCGGCACTTCTGCGTGCTCGCGGGGGCCCTACATGATATTAGGCAGGTGTATAAGTTTTTTTACTCTTCAGTGTAGTACAGAGCCTTAATGTTTTATACATATTGCATAATTAGTACTGTTGATACAAACCATTTGATAGACATTTTTCCATTTTTTCGGATAATTAACAATCACCTTAAATTAAAAAAATTTAAGAGATGTTTTTAGTCCCTGCAATTATTTTTGAGAAATTTCCCATGACATGAATTTGAACATACAAAATACATTTTATTTCCATATATATAAAGCCATTACCAACATAAATTATGTTGTGAATTATGTATTTTATCATTTAAGGCCTTGAGTGTAAATTTTATGTACCTACATTAATTTTATTTTAATGAACTTATATCTGTTTGCAGAAAAACCATCTTCTGTGGAAGATTACAGTAACCCAGATTGGGTACCATCTCTAAAGATGGGTTACAAGAAATTGTGTGTTTTTTCATTGGAGATTTATAAAGAGAAAAGTGTAATTCATGATTTTTTCCAATGTTTTATAACATTAATTTGTTAACATTTGTGTTAATTTTATTAAAATTTGGATGAGAATTGTGGTTATTGTAATCGGTGTATTTTTTTAACAGAAATAATTTTTTAGCTAGTAAGATAGTTGCAGATAATTAAGTTAATATCTGCCATATTTAATAAACCTGACAGGTAAACAGAAACTATTTTTTTTTAATGACACCTGTAGGCCTACGTTGATAATTATGATTTACAAATAGTTTTGATACATTACCTTGTAGATCTTGCCAGGGAAAATGTATTTCTGACTATGAATGTGAACTTCATTTTTTGAAACACTTTGACAATTAGATTAAAATGTGCATAAATTTTGTTTTTGAAATTTTCTGATAAAAGTTGTACATGTGTTAACAAAAAAATACCAACACTAAAATATTCACTAAAGTTGACAGTGATGGACGATGTGCTTCAAGAGACCCAGTTTTATGTTGAGTCGGAAACATTAATCTAAATACGCATGTCTGATACACATCAGTTCAGTAATGATCCCCCCTTTTTTCTTTACAGTCAGAGAATTAATAAACTTTGAATTTAAATATAGTGATAAATTGTTTAGCTTCGTATTGAATATTCCTTCCAAGCTTTCTAATGTAGTCCACTTTACAGTAAAATCTCAGTTTAAAGTAGGTCTTCACTTTGAAGTATCTTTCAAATTCCTTGCAGATGTACCTAATATAATTGAATATATATTCAGTATGAAGTAATTTTCAGTATTAAGTATAAAATTCCAAAGCAGTTTGTGTACTTTTGTATTGAGGTTCTGCTGTATACATGAAAGAGTTTTAGGCATCATTCATTCCAAACCTAACAGCTGGAACTTTCATAAAAGCTCAGTTATATTAGTGGCACTGTATTCCCAACATTGGGGGGTGATTTTTATTTTTTCATATTTTGAGAATACACAACATTGTTTTTGAAAACAAGTCCTAAATAATGTCCACTTGCTTACGATAACATTTTCAAGACAGGAAGTAAAGCTTGAGATCAAATAAAAACTTTCTATTATGGGGTCAACTGTTTGTAGTAGTTGTACACTTTGTTGAGGTGGTGTGTCACACATATTTCATAAAAATTGTATTATTTTTATAGTTTATTTATGTGATTGATGGTCCACTGTGCTAAATGCGTGTTCTAAAAATATTCAAAGTCAAAATGTCAAAGTTGTACAGTATGTGTATTAATAATCAGCGTTCAAAGATAATAAAACATTNAAAATATTCAAAGTCAAAATGTCAAAGTTGTACAGTATGTGTATTAATAATCAGCGTTCAAAGATAATAAAACATTTTTTTAGGTTTATAATTAATTTGTTTTATTGCTCAACTTAATTTCCTATCCTGTGTTATAATCTGGTGAATAATATTTAATTTGAAAATAGTGTAATATTGATTACACCAGTGTGCTGGTTCACAAAAGTTATTATTTTTTCTGTTCCATAGTTTGTATTCATGATTCTGATGTTGGAAGGACGAGTTTGCTGCAGTAACGTCAGTGATGCATTTTTTTTTGCACATTGATACCACCTTTTTCTTCTTAATATTGTCTACGGGAAATACACTGAAGAGCAAAAAAAAAAAACTGGTATAGGCGTGCGTATGCAAATAACAGAGGTATGGAACCAATCAGAGTAACGTGATGCGGTCGGCAGCTAGATCGGTTACTGCTGCTACAATGGCAGGTTATCAAGATTTAAGTGAGTTTGAACGTGGTTTTATAGTCGGCGCACGAGAGATGGGACATAGCATCTCCGAGGTAGCGATAACATTTGGATGTTCGCGTACGACCATTTCACGAGTGTACCGTGAATATCGGGAATCCGGTAAAACATCACATCTTCGACATCGCTGAGGCAGGAGAAAGATCGCGAAAGAACGGGACAAACGAAGACTGACGAGAATCATTAAGCGTGACAGACGTGCAACCCTTTCTCAAATTGGCGCAGATTGGATTTGTGGACTGCTCTGCAGGATTCATGGTGTGAATTGCCTCCTGCATACCTTCAGACATTAGTCGCGTCCATGCCACGTCGTTTTGCGGCACTTCTGCGTGCTCGTAGGGGAAGGGGGGGGGGCTACACGATATTAGGCAGGTGTACCAGTTTTTTGGCTCTTCAGTGTATGTAAATCAATAATTTCACTTTAAGCCCAACAATAAGAATAACTTAAATATACAGATTGCCTGTTTAGTTAGGATTTGTGTGAGAGGATTGGAAAACTTTTAGATTAACTGCACCAACAGCACATTTTGCCACTTGGTTGTTAGAAAGTAATTAGNGTGAGAGGATTGGAAAACTTTTAGATTAACTGCACCAACAGCACATTTTGCCACTTGGTTGTTAGAAAGTAATTAGAAGCAGTGTTGCCAACAAAGTTACTTCAGAGCTGTCGCAGCACGTCCCAAGCGAGTATCCACACGTAGTGTTGAGAAGTGCTTGGTCTGTATCAAGGAACAATCATGTTACTATATAGCTACTCACACAGACCAACATGTTATATATAAATATGGAGCAACAATTTGTGCAACAATTATATATAGCCATCTAGAACAAACATCACTTTGTTGATCATTCTACAATNATATGGAGCAACAATTTGTGCAACAATTATATATAGCCATCTAGAACAAACATCACTTTGTTGATCATTCTACAATGGAAGGTGTAGAAAGCAATGTGTTGTAATTTGGTCATGTGAACTCTTTCATATTTAGGTTGCTGAAGATTACAACTTCATTCTGTTCCAGTGAAAGGCTCTCGTATCTTTAAATGAAACAAATGATAGTGAACATCAACTACTGTTGGCATTAAAACTGCAGTGTACTAACTTTTCTATCTACTGTGAATTTTATTTAAATTCCCAAATTTTATTAAATGAATATAATTTTTTCAAAATGCACTTAGTTTTTTCCCAGATTCTCAATATTAAAAGAATTATCTTCCATTATTTTCTATCAGCATGCCTACAAATATTGAATGCTCACACAAAAATACTAATTTCAGTTTTCATTTGAGCGTCAATTTGTTGTATGGGAATGTACAGTGCCTTTCGTGAGAATTGGTCAATAGATACCGTAAATTGTTGTTTAAATGGTGTTCACTTGCAGTTTTTTTTTAATTGTACACTCTACAGCAACATAATTCGGAATACCTAGACAAAAGCTCATAGGCCTTAAATTCCCACTGTTACTGTGGATATACAGGTTATAAAAGGCTGACAAATTATGTAATCTTGTATATGTATTTGTTCTCGGTTTTAATTATAAATTAAAATGCAATTTGCGAATTGGTTAACTTGTATCATTAAACTTTACATTCGAACAACACATTAAAGATCTTCAAAATAAATTAATTTAACTAATTAATGTTACGCAAAAATTAGCCTGTATTTGCATGTGCAGCCACCGAAAAAAAAAAAAAAAACATTTGCTCAAACAGATATTGTAATATCCAGCATAACATTGTAATGAAAACTATAAAATATGTAGTTGTTAAATGAACATTCATTGCCTTCATAGGGCTAATACTACCAAAAGAGTTTTTTGCAACCAACAAACTAGCCGATGTATTTTTGTAGCACAAACACTAATTAATTAAAACAATTTGGTTTAAGTTACAAGAATGGTGATCACTGCCCAACACAAGTGGTATCAGGATGCTCCNTAATTAATTAAAACAATTTGGTTTAAGTTACAAGAATGGTGATCACTGCCCAACACAAGTGGTATCAGGATGCTCCTTACTGGGGTAGGTCTTATTGCAATTAATCATTTGTTCTGCTGCTTTGTTTATTTAAAAAAGAAAAGCTTATTCAGATGTGTGGTGGGTTGTGCCTATCAGTTTCTTGGAAAGTTTTTGTATAGGATTGATATTCGGTTTTATCCAACACCTTTCATCTTCATGCGGTGAAGTTTCGTAGGAATAAGAAATAATACAAATTTGTGTCTTCGGGAATGACTTTTTTTTATAAAAAGTAGCTACACACGTAATAGTTTTATTAGTTCTCAAGTTCATGACAATACAATGCGAGAAAANTTTTTTTTATAAAAAGTAGCTACACACGTAATAGTTTTATTAGTTCTCAAGTTCATGACAATACAATGCGAGAAAACCGATACAACATATAAGCAATATATAGCTTACATTTTGATTGTTTGAGTTTACCTTTCCCCAGAACCAGCGAGCGAGATGCTATGACCTTGAGAGCGACATTCCACACTCACCCTTTCAACAAATAATGTAGCTATGCCTTTGCATTATTTTCAACTCTTCTAAATCTCTTGCAGCTTATGGCCCTGGAGAAAATAACAGTATTTAAAATAAACAAAGTCAAATCCAGGTATTTGAACATATCGGGAACATGTTCGACCGATCATCAACGTTGAACGGGTTAAAAACATCAAAAAAGGCGATTGTTGCCGAACTTTCGCCCCCATATTTAATTCCTTAAACTTATTTACTTCTAAACTACCAGCAATGTCCCTCATTTCGTACATTATGAAGCTTTAATAAAGTCTGCACTAAAATCAACAGTTTCCCGGTATAAACATACGTCCAATATTCCACTGATGTCATCCAAAAATGTTGTTATAGAGAACGTGAAAGAACTCACTTGCTGCAAAAGGGTTAGTAGTCGGTTGGCACGTTGGTGTAAAATGTTTCGCGATTGAGCCACCAGGTAGCAGTAGAGCTGTAAACATGTATTGTTTTCCCTTGGGGAGACTGATTGTTTGAAATCAACAGTACTGAGGTAAGCGATAATTGAACATGTTATGTGACAGAAATATGAACCGCCCCGGCTTCGTCCATGTGCAATTGAGTTTTACAGTGATACACTAATAAATAAATTAGGAAACGACAATTAATTTATGTGAAAACAGAATTATAATATTATACTATGTTGGCCTAGGCTTTTAACTAATTACGGCAACCCAAAAGGAAGGAATAATTTTTTACCCGATAGCCAAGAAGTAGGGTAATGTTTTTGGAGTGTATTTTACCGCCACATGATCAAACTACAACGCACTCTCTGATTGGTCTGTTGGTGATAAAAAGTTCAAAATTTTCAACTTTCTTCAATACAAAATGCCAACACCAACTAAAAACGCATATTGTGCCTGGGGTTTTAATAGGAAACCGTTTTAATTGTTTACAAAGGAGTTCAACAATTTTACATTTTGAGAGCATGATAATTTGACAAGTAAAATGCGCACGGGAATTATACTTTGCCTGGTAAATTATGTATATATTTAAATGGTAACAATAAAAGTGTACATAATTGATTTTCCAGGAACAACCCCTATTCTGGCATACTTCACTAAATTTATGGAGGAACAAGGCAAGTTATATCATGCCCCTCCCCACCTNGAACAACCCCTATTCTGGCATACTTCACTAAATTTATGGAGGAACAAGGCAAGTTATATCATGCCCCTCCCCACCTTCACTTTTTTATAAACATCAATTTTGAAAACAAACATTTTTACGTATATCTTCCCAACAGTAAACACATATTTCGTTAACATTTATTTCCTTAAATGTATTTCTGTCGCTGAAGTACTTAACGGTAATATATTTGATATTCAGCTCGTCCATAATATATCTTAACAATATGATTTAAATTCCGGGCAACTACTTTTACTATTAGCGTAAAATAGTTCGAGCANGAACAACCCCTATTCTGGCATACTTCACTAAATTTATGGAGGAACAAGGCAAGTTATATCATGCCCCTCCCCACCTACACTTTTTTATAAACATCAATTTTGAAAACAAACATTTTTACGTATATCTTCCCAACAGTAAACACATATTTCGTTAACATTTATTTCCTTAAATGTATTTCTGTCGCTGAAGTACTTAACGGTAATATATTTGATATTCAGCTCCTCCATAATATATCTTAACAATATGATTTAAATTCCGGGCAACTACTTTTACTATTAGCGTAAAATAGTTCGAGCAGATCCGTCCGCTTTCTTCAACACGTTCACTTTCCGATTCTAGCGCCATCCTACGTAAACATATGAAACTGTCTTTTACAGTTGTAACATGTTTAGAATAGAGAGCGCTTATTTAAATAATAAAAATCCTCTGCACCTCACACATGTGACTTAATTTATAACACTATTTTTTTCTAATTATAAAACATTTCTAATTTATAGTTTTTTTTTAATTTAAAATGATAAAGCGGAATAAATTTTACTGCAGAATTGAAAGCAGAACTGGCCCTGCAAGTTCTACGAAGTTTTGTTGTAAATCGCAATTGTACATGTAAATCGTACGAAGTCTGCAGTGAAACCAATATATTGTACTCCTACCACAATATTTGGTTAAAAGCTGTGGAAATGGAAAAATTGGGTATTTTGATTTGATTCCTGCATATGTGGTATACGATTGAAGAGAGCGTCACCGTTTTTGTTGCCCTTAAATTAATACAATTCTCATTCAAAATATGAATAATACTGTTCCCGTGTGATATATATATATATTCCTTAATTTATACCGAATAACTCAAGGTCACAATAGGTCAACCGGGATATTGAGGGTTCTCTGGAGATAATCCGTATTTCTGAGGGTTCCAATCCTGGTGGATGAGTGAACTTTTTGAACACCTGTAAAAAGCATCAGTTGTGGTCTATTATGGTAAAATATTGTTTACTGGTTGTCAACTGACTCCACTTGGTTTGTCACAAACCATAAAGTGAGTTTCACGACGCGATGCGACTCGTCCAACGCTGGCGACACAGACAGTGCTGCTCTCTGTTGAGGAACTTCGCACTAAGATGCGAAAAACGAACGAAATACAATTTTTTTTTCTCGTCTAGTTACTAAAGGTTTATTTTTGAGTCAGGTAATCTCTTCAATCATATATACTTAGGTAGCCCATATCGTCATTTGTTTTGAGGCTCGCATCAGAGACAGCTGACGAGCGGCATGCTGTGGTTAGGGGATGCTAGTTGTATAGGCGTGAAAGTTTTTTTCCGCAGTGAAAAACGGTAAATTCATGCATCGCATGTGGATGTACGCAACGATTTGAAAAAGTTTAAGTCATTTTTACGAGTAGTGGCGTTAACGTGTAGAAAATGGCGTTCTTTTTAACTGTTACGCGATGATAGTGGTTTAAGTTCACTTATAATCGAAATTTATTACAAGCAGCCCCTTAATTGAATTGTGTATTATAACAAGGTCGTGCTGCATCGCGCCGTGTCGCTCAGTTGTGAAACCAGCTTAGGTTGTGTGTCACCTGGTTGAGAACTTGGTATAGGGAAATACATGTCAACGAAATCAGTTTTTTTGAAGCCAATTTTGAACGTATAAACTTGAAACAAAAACCAAAGTGCGAGAAATGATACTCACAAACTCTGACTGAGGCAATTATAACAATTTGTTTTTCAGTGATTTTATATTTAATTATTAAGTTTTCTAATTTTCCAGGAAACGGGCTATACATTAATGTTACAAAAGGCTTCGATAGCAAAGAAGCACGTATTTTTCTACTTAAAAAAAGTCCCCGGTTGTATATACCTATCTTTAACAGGGACTAATTTCACTAACATGTATTTCCTTATACCTTGCGGAACAGGGGAACAGCTTACAACTAGAATTGAAAAGCACCCTAACATCCTTCAGGACCTGGATTCCCAAATAAGGCATATTGTGTTACATGGCATCCAGTGTTTGCATGCATTTTATCTAACGTATTTGGCAAATTATAAATACAACAAAGGTAGACACTGCACAACGAAATGAGAACAATAATTTCAATCGGAATATCCGTGCCGAAAAGACAACTAAAAAAGGTTAACTAAATATCCCTATTAAGGTTACAGATACAGAGACTGAATAATACGTGAATGTTTGTAAGCCAATTGTCAAAACCACACACATACGCTCGCTCAGATATATATGGCAGTTGCCAGACCGAGACGACAATATATGTCGAAAACAAAATGACGTCCCAAAAGTCACGTCTCATAGCGAAAATCAGAAATATTGAAATCTTACATGCACGGAACACATCTTATTGTAATGTAATGAAGACTTGGTTATCAAAGTATCTCATGCCATCGCTGCAATTTGTTGCAGGAGGTCGGTGCAGGCAGTCTTACGCAGTCATTCAACGAAATGTGCTGTTATCTCGAAAACGGCCTGGTGAAGGGTGTCACAACAAAGGAACCTTTTTGTTGCCTTTGGCATGCAGAAATATTATCACCGTACACATCTACAAACGCCTATTTTATCGCACCAACATGGTGGTATCCCTTGTTTTTTACTGTGACGGGGGTTGCTGTTGGTAATAAATAGTTGCACACCTGCACAACCTCATATAATAAGACAATACAGACCCACGTCGTGGCACCTACTATATAATTTGATTTAATTTCAATAAACTTATTCCACCGTAGCACTTTCATGTTGGTGCGTCGCCCTCAGGAAAGTGTTAGGTAATAAGTCGTTCATTAGTTTTCAACTTATCTTGTCGTCGAGAATCACCTCCCAAAGTTTTTCGGTCTAATTGAGAACCATCCTGTATACAAAAAGTTAAAAAACTACATTGAAAAAAAAAACGTATGCAAGGTATAATGTATTCACGGTAACTTCAAGATTTTCTGAAGCCCTGCTAAAGATCTACTTTCCAGCCCATTTCGTATCCTTCTGCCAAAGGGTAAACAAACATTGCCATGTGGCAGTCACATGGTAATGTTTACATTCCACTGTTTGTGAGTACATGTGTTCGTACATGCACGTACCCATCATAAAAGTAATGTATATATTATTAATGGATATTCCACAAGCGTAAAGTT
>NQII01000329.1:3858-65905 GCA_002778355.1 Clitarchus hookeri | reverse complement strand
GGGGGGGGGGGGGGGACTCACACACGCACAGACGCATACACAGGCACATACACACACACGCACACAGACAGACAGACAGGAAAGTTATATCATAAGCCTTTCTTTCCTTCGGAAAATAGGCTAATAGGAGGGGTACATATAATTGTACCTTCTGTGGAAACAATTTGTATTTCCAGTTTATTTATTTACCGAGATGCGCGTATTCGTGCAGACAACTTCACAAACATATTTGAGTGCGCACTCTTCTTAGATAAGTGACTTGGCTGCGCATGTGTGCAGGATCGTGGTCGCCGGGCGAGCACCTGGCGGAGGTGGACAAGCCATTCCTGGTGCTGGACGACGTGAACAACAACGACGTGAGCGGCGACCACGAGCTGTCTTCGCGCAGCAGGAGCGCCTTCCTCGACGTGCCGCGCCACAAGAGCCGGCGGGGCAGCGTCAACTGGATGCCGCCCTGGTACGACGCACCCTCCTCCATCTGAGCCCAGCCGCGTCCTCCAGCTGTGTCGCCGTGACCTATCACTGCCGTGGCGGGCTGACAGTCACTCTCAGACACATTCAGAGAACAAGGTCACGCCGCAGAGTAGATACAAACACAGATACACAACCTCCTCCATCTGAGCTCGACTGCTCCACTGTTTAACAGCTGCTAACTCTCAAAAACACGGAGGACCAAAAGTTACTCTGAGAACGTTTGAAAACCTCCATAGTGCAAGGTCACGTCATAGAGTAGACATAAGCGAGATAGCGTGGTCGTTCCTTAGGTGTGGATTCCCATTCTCCGTCTGGCTGCGTGAGGCGCTAGCAATGGGCCTTATAACCGATTTGTAGAGACTCGGGAATTACGCGGATTCATGTGGCAACACTCTAGACTACACGATCCTGTGTGTACTCGGGCCTCAGTTATAGCTGTTCATTGGCTCGTGCCCCAGTCGCACCCCTGACCACGTAACATGGGAGTCGGGGGTTTCTTAAAGGATAGTTACTGGCTCTAGTTCGCCCAGGGTGTGACTTACTAATCTCAATACAATTAATCAAGGAAGGCAAACGTTCATAGAATGTCATCAAGTCTTGTGTTTTTATCAGTGTTACGTTTTTCTCCTCATGTATTCTTGTTATGTCCTCTGAGTTCAGGGTTTTTTAGTATCATTGTTGGAGTGTGGTTCGTTACTGGTGTATTTTCCGGTGTTTTTCGGTGCGTCTTTTTTTTTTACCACGATCACCATTGATTTTTTTTTGGTACTATAATAAAATTTATAAACGTTGTTCCAAAAGCGGTAATGGAAATAACAGCCATTCACTTTGCGACACAGAGATAATATTTGCGCAGCTTGCATGTGCTCTCTGTCCCACATTTCCTAGCACTGACATTTTTCAAAGGTTTATTTCAAATTGCTAAATTAACCATTAAAAAAAAGCTATACAGAGAAAACTGCCTTGTATGCTCGTAGCACTAGAGTTATTTACTTAACTACATCAAACCAAAAAGGCTGTCAAGCTTTATAACAAAGAATATGTAAGTATATAGAAGTGAATTGACGCGGTGATTCTTTTTATATGGACGTACCCCTTAGCTGATTGGCTGCGAGAGATTGCTTATTGGTTGGGTTGCCATATGGCATGCAATTTGCCAGTCGCTGATTGGCGAAAGACGTCCCGATGTGTTGGTGGCGGGTGTGGCGGTGCGGCTGTTTCACTTCCGTATTCTAAGAACTCTGAGTATATACGCCAGCATACAAACATGACCTTCCTAAGATCGTGGTCTTTGGTTTATTTATGGATTACCTGCGACCCATATACAAACACTGCTTCTGTATTGGAGTACTTAAAAACAGATTTTTTTTAACGTTCTCCTCTTCACCAAAGGAACAACGAATTGAATCCTATGCCACTATCAGAGCGGAAATAGCAAATATGCTTGAATGTTTTAAACTCAGTTAAAGGAACACTGTACGTACTAGTATGTGAGTAACAAGAAGCGATCCACCGGATGTGATGAAAACAGAACTTGTGCGAGATTAATTTTGTATTTATGGTTAATAAAAAAAGTTACACACTTTTGACCAGTGCTTTCCATTCACGCGAACTTATCCTTGTAATATATATCCTCAAACCTTGAATTCCCACTACTAGTTAGTGCATACAAGGTATTTAAAAAAAAATTGCTTTTACCAGCATGTTTTTTTGCCAAACTAAATCTCTGAGTATAGACAATACTGAGAGTCTTTGTTTTACAGTTGAAAGAAGTTTTCGCAAGTATTTTTTGAAACATGGCGGCTACAAAGTGACGCCTCAGCAGTCTCCTGCGTCCTGCATACGGCACTGCTATATATGCCTATCACGTGGGAGACCACAAGGGTCAGTCCGCTCTGTGAAGCTGTGCTTGCTCTCGTAGATACGACTCCGTAAAGGAATTTAGGAAGGGGTGAGGTTTGTCCAAGTAAATGTGAAAATTTACACTTTTGAACGCTGATTTTTCTACTTATAAGTAGTGTGGCAGTTGTGTTGGCACTTGTTTCATATACATGTAATTCCATTAATTTCTTTCTTATTTAATTAGCATTTCACCACCCTTTTTTTTATCTATTGGAACGTGCTCTAGTTATGCTTAATATTTTTGTTTATACAATTTGCAGTTGTAAAACCAACTTTATCTTCTGAAAATTGTGTAATGTTTAAATATTTACCTGTTATTTTCTTTTATACTATTTGTTAAAAAAATAAATTTTCTTAATGTTTATTAATTATTCGCGTACATAATACTGTGTACATTTGGGCGGAGGGGCTTGCCTTTCCTAACCCACTGCATTAAAATGATAGCACGACTGGGTGGTGAAGGGCCTGAACTACCCTCGCTCTGAGCTAGGCAGTGATGACAAGCGGCGGCGACTTGCAGGCGAGTTGTTCCTTGTTGCGGCGGGCGTGTGATGGACAAGCCCTCCCAGGGACTTGTACCTCTCCGCGCTGAGCGTCCAATGGCGGCTTCCTTTTTCTTCGCTTCCTCGCCATTCAGCATGTAGTCAGCTCAATATATTATCTTGTGGAAACTTTCTTCATCTTTGTGATGAGATAGTGATTATCCGCCGTTTTGGATAAGTTTGTTAGCGGATATTTTCTTTTATTCTGGCGTGATCGTATTTTGTGTTTACAATCCTTTTGCAAGTTTTTTGTTATAATATCTAGCGGTTCACCGCTTCCGCCTGATGGTTTAACCTCGTGGTCAATCTTCCATCCTTCTTGGGATGTGAGCCGCGCACCAATCCATGGCGCGGTCGTTCTGGACCATTATTCCACTTCTTTGGCCAGCACCGCGGTAACGCCTGTGGTGTTTTCGCTGTCCCAGTAACCTCTAAATTACTTTCTTTTTTGCCTGCGGCGTGTCCTCGGGAGTGCTGTTTTCTGAAGTGACGCCAGTGGCTTAATTACCAAATATCTTTTATTGAAACTGTTCAACTACTATTTATTTTTTAACTTAATTCAAAGAAAGTAATGATGTAACAAAAAAAAATGTTGTAATGTACAATTTTAAATAAAATGATTGCGGATGATATAGTCATGACGATATAATAATATAATTTAACAAAAGGAAATTTTAGCTTGTTCACTATTTATCTGTTCAATACTTACCTGTATATTGAAGTGGTTCTTGTCTGGTCAAAGTTTTTTTAAATTATTTTTTTAGGGGCACCCCATCATTATGTTCTATGACGTAAAAAACTATTTCTGTATTTTTTTTTATTAAACTTTTGGGGGTCGCTACTGGCCAAGGCAAATCTTGGATGAAAAAAAAAACGAAATTCTGTTAATGTTTGATATTTTTTAATTTACATCACTCAAATACAGTGGCAAAAAATTACAGAATGACACATTAGGTTAATAAAACAACAAAATAAATATTAATGTTAACAACAAAGTGGTTTTCTCCGTATTAGGAAATTTCTTTCTATAGTCTTTAACCAATAGTAGCAGGTATTGTTTTTGTTCTTCGTTGGTGGTATGTAATTTGTTATATTCCTCCATAAGCGCCACTCTTCGCTCTGATGTCGTTCACAACTCGCATACTGTAAACGATTTCCTTATTTATTGTTTAACTTTCGTCGTTATCCCATGTTTCCACGTCGTTCTTCAACAAATAAGGCGTCATTCCAGTTATGTGAAATAATCTGTATGTATTGCTTGACACGAAATCTTCAAGGTTTTTGTTGAGAATCAAATCACTTTCCAAGGCCTTACGTTCAGAACAGTACTCTAAACCTTCATTGTTCAATGCTTTCCCCACATTCTTATTAGTTTTTATGTGTATTCTGTCGTCAAAAAAGGCTGAGCCCACAACTTCTTCAGACAAATACCACAACTGACCCATTATTTTTTTCAATGTCACTTTGGATATTTGCTGATTTATTTCCTCATACAGTGTGAGATCTTTTAAAAGCTGTAAATAATTCCCAGGTGCAGATGGCGCAGATGTGCCTTATAACAATACTTAGCATAAATTTGAACTGTGAATACGCAAATATCTTTTATACCTTTCTGCTCTTTATTCGACATCCTGAATTGATCTCTGAATAAGAAAATTATCATCGGATATATTGCTTTCGCCATCCACCGAGCTCTATGTAAGCCTGTAGGTGCTCTGAAGGACGTTGGTTTTTCAAGTGTTCCTTCCAGGAATATAACAATCAGCTGCAACCGTTCTTTATAATCATCCCTCTGCTGATATAACGTTAATTGTTCTTTTGCAAAAGTAATGATCTCACTTGAAATATCTTCACAATCTTTAAACAACGATGTATCAGAAGAAACTGTTTTAAAGTCCTCTTGATTAATATTTGTCCAATTGTTTTTGAATCGTTTAAAAATTAAAATATCAGGTCCACTAGAAGGGCCCAACCCCAAAAGTACCACGGCTTCCAACATTATTTCTAGTATATGATGACGGCAGGCCAGCCAGGGCAAATCCTGTTCTAATTGTTGTTCTAAATGGACGTAACTCCATTACTCTGACCAGTGTTTGATGCGGTAGTGTAAAAACTCACACACTTAATATTTTCACTTAAATCCCAACCCATTACTGTTTCAACCACAGCTGTTGGAATTGCCTCTCGTGTTCCACGGCTTAGCTTCGAAACACCAAGAAGTTGGTCAACACCCTGACCTGACACTAACATAGGTCATCTGTCTACTATCTCGTGACCAGTGATATCTACACACATTTTGCCATCCCGGTGAACGGTAAGGGGTACTTTTGGCTAAAATTCTGACTTCAAAGATTGCGCTATTTTCTCTCTATGTTGTATTCGCTGACCACGAATAGAAGATGTGTTTATGTTGTATTTTGAAGGATCACAGTCAGCAGAGTGTGAATGTTAAGAACGACAGCAGCTTTTCTATAGCTTAATTTGACTACGTCGAGGCTAACAGCTAAACGCCCTTATGTTAGATTTTGCTGGTGGCGCTTCGGAGGTAGAAGGACCCAGCTGTGTCGAAACGATAAAACTGTCATCACCGCTGCTGCCCATTAAAGATGATGAAGACGATGAAGATGCAAGAACACATTTTTCGGTTAACCTTTTAACACCTGCCTCTTCTCGCTGTTGTAAGCTTTTAAATCGCTCTGCTCTGACTTGTTTTTCAGCCAACTTCTTTGCACATTATTTATTTAAACTCCCCATTTTTCCAGATCTATTCTGTCTTTGAGCTAGCAGAAATTTCTTATCTTCTTCGATTGATATCATTTACAAAGCCTGAACATGAGCTACGTCAAAAAGTTCGAGTTAAATCTGCCATGCTGCTTCTTTTTGTTGTATTGATTCGGATCGCTTGGCTTTATTTTCTTTATTCTTTTTCAGAGATTGTCATTGCTTAAAGTGTTTCAGTATTTTCTCCTTCACATGTTGTTTTTTTCTGGTCAGTATGCTTGCTTTTTGCCATACAACAAGACGTCGTGAGCAGTAGACTCCGCAGAAGCATTATTGTTTTGTTTTTTCTCGAGTTTAGAGTAGAAAAATAATTGTAATACGTAATTCTTTTATCGATGGAAGCTTTGCCTCTACTAGAACTGGCGATATCTGTCCAATTAACCACACATCTGTTTTACTTCTTGTACATATTGAACCACCACTAGTAGATGCCATGATAAATAAATAAAAAACGTGTATACACGCACACTTTAACAGAAGTCCGGGGAGTCGAAAAATTAAAACGCATACGCCCGTTCGAAGGTGATTTCGGCACTGAGAGTGGAGTGAGAATGACGGCCGGGGGGTCACGGTAGTGGGATATCGGGAACACAGTAGTGGGAGGGGGGAAGGGTAATGAGTGCATACGTCGGCTTAAGTGTTTTTAAAGTAAAGTGATGTGTTTATGTTTTGATATCATCTGAATCGTGCTACCTTAATAAAAATACGATAAATAACATTTTCAAAATTCGGTAACGACCCCTAAACTTTATGTATTAGAACAATATTACAGGGTGTCCCACTAAAATTTGAAATCTTCGATTTTAAGAAACACCCTTATATATATATATATATATATATACACACACACGCCTTTTGTAATAAGTAACAACGGGAACACGCCCATAATTTAAGCTTTAAGACATAAACCCTTTCATTGATGTGCCATCCTTGTGTTGTAACGAGAGTACCTATGGGTACTCATGATAACGACACGAAGGTGCTACATAACAGTAGATACGCTGAAAAATAGCAAAAAAAAAAAAAAAAAAATTGAGACGGTAGACTATATATTCGATAAAAAATAGCTAGTCTATACTTTTATGATTGGATGATCAAGGTTTTGACTCGGCTATGCTCTCTGCAGACCAATCACAAACGTTCTGCTTAGAGTATCAGAATACTTATTGGCCCTGAGCATGATGCTCCAGTGAATAATTACCTGACCACTCCTGTCCTACAAATAAGGGCGATAAAACGCAGGATTTGTTCATTTTTAAGCACTTAATTTAAAACTCGCCACGTGTGGTTTTGCATGTCTATCTCGGTCCTTGCATTGCTCACACAACTGCCGTGCGACCCCTCGTCTGTGGAGCCGCACCTCGGCAGGACACAAACACATACACAAGCCAGAACTCTAACCCCAAGTCCAACGTAGTGGGTTAGTAGTTTCATGCATGCATGACGACCAATAACAAAAGAAAACTCTCGGACATGTGTGCGGCACGTTGAATCCTAGCAAACAGTCAACTTTCCCCGCGATAAACGATCATCTCTAACCATCGTTAATAACTATGAGGAATTAAATGATTAAGTACCATTTTTTCTTTGGGAATAGGTAAATAATGCACGTTTGTCACAACCAAGATAGGTTGGCAGTTGGGCTTGACGCTTCGTCTACAGCGAGGTCATTAGACACGGAGCAGGTCACTCAGGGAAGAGATATTAGGGAAGGAATCTGCCATGGCCTTTGTTAACGACCCATCCCAGCATTCGCCTGGAGTGATCTCGGGAAACCTAACTCAAGATGGTCGGACCGGGAATCGAACCCGGGTCCTCCTGAATGCGAGTCCACTGCGTCACCTCGCTCGGTAACAACAAAGAGACAGAAGAGGTGCTCAGGTAAAATTTAATGAATGCTCATTGTGTTCAAAATTCCTAGCATATACAATGTTTCCATTTTCAAACAGTCTGCAACAGGCTCGGAAGATAGAAACTATTTTGCACTGCAGAATTACCCACGTGGCCCTAGTGTTATAAAAAACGGGAAATGTGATTTACATCTACCGTCATTCGACTTCTGCGCGCAGAGGGGAGTGGAAAGATTTTGGCGGCTCTTACGAGCTCTTGAGAGCCGACGAGGGTAAAGCGAGGTGAGAATGGAGCAGCGCCTGAATGAAAGGGCGGGGAAACCGGATATCTCCAAGAAAACCTGCCGACCAGCGGTATCGTTCGGCACGATTCTCACATGCGAAGATTCGGGACTGAACCCGGTTCGCCTTGATGGGAGGCTAACCGCTCAGCCACCGCGGCCCCTGACTATGAATGGGTTAAATATATTATCTGTCTTTTGAATCACAAAATTTCGCAAACAGGTACGATGCACTAGTAATGAGCATTTGGGCATGTATCTTTTACTTTAGAGGTAGGTACAAAATAGGTCACGAAGTGAAAACGAATGAATCGTGAAGTTGCGAGCTTGTGACTTTCCTTCCTCGCCTTTCGTAGGTGGGGTGAAGTGGGTGGTGGGTAATGCTTTATTAGCAAGAAAACTAATTAGTTTTGAGCTGGCAAGTAGGGAATTAGGGCGACAGCAATGCCACCTTCCAAAGTTGTAATTACCAACAAACGAAAGCAAGCAGTAATTAAAAAAGTTAGCTGTAAGTAGCACGAAACTTTACCCTTCAATCCACGCAGCGTTTAATTTATTGCGGGCAGTGACAGACATGACACTTCACGTGTGGTGTTCTGCTCTGCACTCGATGCCCTTCGTGCTGCGAGAAAGTAAGACAGACGTTGATGGTGTTGAACGATTGCAGTGTCAAAAGTTTAATTGCAGTTAAATATGTTCCCCTACCTTCGTGCCAGGAGTTAGAAAAATGTGCAAAATTTTTTTCTCTGGTCCGACTGTAAAGCTATGCTACGTGTTTTTTCCACCCGTGAGACTGTTGAAATGTATACAGATGCCCGAAAAATTATGAACTCTTCGTTTTAACCAGTAATGGACAAGCTAAAATGAGATTATTTGATTAGGGTGAAGAAGCTAAAATGAAACTTTTATATAAATTAATTTAAACTAACGGAATGCTTGATTAAAAAATAATTTTGATGTAATAAAAAATGTAAAAAAGTATTACTTCCGTCATACTTAATAGAATTAAACTATTACCAAAAGTATACAAAAATTATAATGCACCATACATAAATTCCATTGCTCTGAAGCAAGATTCTAACTGGAACCTAAAGCCATAGTAGTAGATGCTACGGAGTAAAAAAAAAACTACTGTTCATGTAAACTGACGTAATCACAGAGCCTTAGAAGTGTCGTCGGCCGTTAGCAATGGTTTATGAGAAATTTTTACAAAATTGTGACACATTGCCGTAGCAAAGGAGGGTCGTCTAACTCGCCTCGTAAGATCCCNCATCTGGTGTATTCTATAGGAGACAATACTCAACAAACATTGGCAACATAAAATATTCATTTGAAAAAAAAAAAAATGTCACCCAGAAGGTGCCATTGCAGGAGTTGGTACAGGCACAGGACATGGTAGTGTGTATACAGAAAACATCTAAATACAGGATGTGCTGCAGGGTCCAACCCTTGCAGGATGCACTTAGTACGCCGTTGGACCACCCGTAGCGCGGAGACAGGCGGCGGTACGGTCGGATGTTCTCCTGAGGAAGATCCTGCCACAACTGGCCCTCTAAATCCGCGGTAGTTGCCGTCCAGTCTGGTCCCAAACGTTCTCGATGGGCAAGAGGTCTGGGGACCTCGCTGGCCAAGGATGCATGTTGACATCACGAAGGCAGGCAAGAGATACCCATGCTGCGTGAGGCCTGGCATTATACTGCTGGAAAATGGGGTTGTCAAACTGCACCAGGTAGGGAAGTGCACATGGTTGCATCATTACCTGGGCGTATCGCCTGCCGCGCCGTTAGGGCTTCTTCAATCACCACCAGCGGGGTGCAGAAATTGTAGGTAATTGCACCTCACACAATGACACCACTCATTGGGGCGGTGTGCCACTCTACAATGAAGCGTGGATCACAGTGCTGGCCAAGACGTCAGTGGTCTGTATCCAGACAGAACCGTGATTCGTCACTGAGCACCATTAGTCGCCAATCCGCAAGCTTCCATGCTGCGTGTTCCCGGCAGGTCACACGTGCTCAGGTCGTGATGGTAGAAGTAAGGGACGCCGCGACGACAGGTCCCGTTCTACTAAGTCGCCTGGATATGATACTGGTGGACACAGTTGCCGTGACATGTCCCTGGATGGCGCGCAGTGACGCTAGGGGAGTGGTTACAGCCTGTCGCGCGATGAAACTATCATCCACGCCGGGGTCGACCCGAGCCTTCTCGAAGGGTGCGTGTACTCTCTTGTTGCCACTGCGTCCAAAACCACTCTCAGTGTAGGCAGAACGGTTCAAGTGGCGATCAATGCGCCGAAACGTCCAACCGGCCTCTCTCAAACTTCTGCTGGTCAAATGCGCCGTCGGGACATGGTGCGTGTTCACTGTGGCTCGCACTGCTACCAAGGCCGTATGCGGTGTCTTGTAGCTATGCATGCTCCGAGTTACACATCCGCGCAAGCAAACCGCAGTAAACGCAAACGGGACACATGTCTGTCTACAATACTGTGAGGCAACCTTTGTTGTACTCGCGCAATTCGTTTATGGTTAAAAAATTCTTTGCAAATGAGTTTACTAATTGCTATGTGGCTAATAAAACGTTCTTTATAATAAATATGATGGTCGGTTACAATGGACTTGTCATTTGAATCGTTTTTTATAAACTCAAAGAGTGGACTACAATAAATTGTATGTGATCTTTTTAATTCCATGCCATTCTCCAGAGGCAAGTTTCTATCTATAGCCCTGAACTTCTACAAAATTTTGGAACCTTTATAAAGTTTTCAACTAACTCTGAATAAGCCGTGCAGTTAAATAGTTTCTGTAATCTAACCCTTCAGCAAGGCATGTATGTATTCATTTTGATGTCATTACAGTTCTCAAATATTACCGCAATGTGCAATACTCAACATGTATGAGGTTCTCATGGGCCTAACTAGGTTCGTTAAGGGACGGAAGTCTTAATTAAATTAAAGAGTTAATAATAATTTTCTAATTTCGAAAATCAGTCCCGATAAACTGTGTATAAATCATTATTGAATAATTTGACAAATTATACGTCCAAGATTTGGCTGTTTTATTGTGTACAATAAAGTCCGTATTGCACTTTCATACAATCCCGCCTTAATTCAATCCAGATTCTACCAGACCGAATTGTTCGAGAGTGCTCCGAACAGCCCCATGCACATTAGTGCTCATCGGGTACCACGCCGTCCAAACCGAACAAATACTCGCTGCCATCATCTCGCACCCTTCGTCGTCCGCCCTCTCCGCCGATGTCCCTCGCTGAAATAGACTTCGATGGATTGCCGCTCTTCAGCCAGATGGCTACCACAAAGACTTGCTCCTCTCCAGCTGCAGGAGTTATTTACAGTGTCGTCAGTTCCGATCCAGAACCTTCTCCAAATGCCACGCTACGCCGACCAAACGATTACCAGAAAATTCTTCTTCGTACTCTTAAGTTCTAGACTTCTCTAGAAGGGGGGAGGAGGAGAAACTGTGACGCCAGCCAGGTCAGCTTTCATTCATTCCCTGACCGCCGGGCAACAGTGTGACGGGATTTGCCTGGGGAAAAATTTAGGGTTTGGGTGGGTCCCCCTTTCCCCAAAGCATTGGACCGTGCATAAACAGGTAACAGGAAGCCCGCGTCCAGTGCGGGAGTCAATGGGCGACAGTATTATGCCGTCATGGTGTAAGTGACTTGAACTTCCAAATTATCTCGGGTACAATCATTTTCGAACAGCAGTAAAGAACACTGTGTAGCTTCGGAAACGTTCATCCTTGATACCTTAAGTTAAACAAAATGAGTTTATAAATTTTACAAGTATGAACCGCGTTTCTATACATCAACTGCACATTTACTGTAAGTTTTGACAGCGTCGAGACAACATGTGAAACGAGAAACGTTATGCAAGATAAAAGAAATAAAAGTTGTAAAACTAAGCAAAAGAATTAGTTGTGGAGACGTGCACCTAGTCATTATGGATTATCCCCTTTAGGTTTTGGAACAGGATCACAAGAGAAAAGTCTGATTGTCTGCTGTACCTAATACCTATGTGATTCCAGCATTCTGTTAAACTGTGTACGTGTGTTTCACTTTGGTACTTATATACGCCAGTGAAATAAAAAACAAAAACCCTTAAATATTTAAAGGTATTTTATTAACATTTTATATTAATTACACTGTTACCTACACAGAAGTTTAATTAACACAATGAAGTATAATTTAATACATAAAGCAGCAGGATATCAAACTACATAAATTTAAAAAATAAAATTTTAAATAATTTAACTCTTGAACTTCTTTTGTACTATAAAGGGATACATACCACTATTGTATTGATGTAAAATTAAAACCATAATAAATTCAAGATTTTCCAGTAACAGTCTCAAAATATAGTTTAAATTTCTGTACACATTTCCAATGATTTAATATTTTTGCAGTGAAGCATTTTCCCTGACTGCAAAAGATAAAATTTATTCTTATAAAAATCTTAAGTACCGTGTTCACTCGAATATAAGACGACCCCCCACATTTGCCCTTTGCTAATGGGAAAAATTCAATTTTGTCACAAATACTTATGGACAGGCCATGAAGATAAAAAAAAAAAAAAACTCAAGTCAAATATACTATGAAAATCATTTTTAATATAAGTAAAATAGGTAAAAGCTTACCAGTCCTCAAACCTTAGGTACAAGAAAGAGAGAAGAATGCAGTAATTAAAAAAAAACTGTCCTGTGTCAATTATTCATCACTTGAATCAGACTCCCCAGTAGAATAATCCTCATGAAAATTTGCTTCGGTAATGGAAAAATGCCTGGCTGCAGCACAATTGTTATGCATTTTTGCATACGATCCACTACTAAGTTTAAAATTAGCATAACTATGACATTCAAATTTTCTTAGTTGCGATGCAGATGAACCTTTTTTTCAATGAAGCCAATCATAATTAATTAACACGTGCTCATTTACCAATACGTTCGATACAAAACCGGAAAACGGCTTTGACCAGGAGTAAACAAAAGTACAGAAAAATAAATTACAAGTCACAGATACAGCTACCACGCACAACCACAGATGTATTCACTCTGGGAATGTTGAACGTCAGCGCTAAAGTTGGTCATCAAACAACTTTGATCACTTGTGTTCACAGACATGACGCCATCTTGGTGAACGTAGCTGCTCTAGATTACAAGATGTTTAGTTTACCACCAGGTTACAATTGTATCTTCGGTAAACACAACCTAACCAAACATAACCACTTGTAGTGTAATGTAATGTAATGTAATGTAATGTAATGTAATGCACTGACCACTTTATGCATATTTAATACTTGTACCAATATTTTAGCGGTAATTTTGTCAGGTGGTTTCGCGATAATTAGAAATATCTGCATGCCTGGATTAAAGACCAGTACCAGAGCCTATTGGAAGAAAAACGTGATGGACATTGAGTTAACCTCACTNTGTAATGTAATGTAATGTAATGTAATGTAATGTAATGCACTGACCACTTCATGCATATTTAATACTTGTACCAATATTTTAGCGGTAATTTTGTCAGGTGGTTTCGCGATAATTAGAAATATCTGCATGCCTGGATTAAAGACCAGTACCAGAGCCTATTGGAAGAAAAACGTGATGGACATTGAGTTAACCTCGCTTTTTGTTGTTATTGCATTTTATTTCTTTTGATAATATTAACCAAACTTGTATTTTTCGAAAGATTAGAATATTTCTCTGGAAACCATGAACTAAGTGCTATTACTATTACCTATGTATAAATATTAACCTCAATGTAATGCGAAAATAAGACATCCCCATAATTTTTGACAGTGAAATTTGGAACAAAATACAGTGTTATATTTGGGTGAATACGATAAATAATAATAATAAAAAAGTAAATGTGCTTTACAATAATACTAATAACTGTATTAATACCAGTGGTGTGTAGTGAACTTTTCCAAGGTAAGCTGTGTTTTGCTCTGTGCTATACCTAATTATTTGCTAGTTTACACATTGGCTACTTAACATAGTCGTGCAGTTGATATCACAGCACGTGTGTAATGGGTGCCTTGCTGCTCTCTCGTGAGTGGCCGCAATACAGTCAGTTTCTCCCGGCTCCACTGGTTCCTGCCGAGTGTGTACAGCACTGAACATGCACCAACTTACCTTGCAACACTTCACCCCATGCACAGAAATTACAATACACAGTAACACAACTAATAATAAACATGACTACATTTAATAAATACATCACTTTGGCAAGTACCATAAATGCTGAAAGTCAGTGCTTGTAAATAATAAGTACATACAAAATTATATGTATTGTAGATGTACAAACATAGTCTTCAAACTTTGGTATCAAATTACAATTAATAAAACATAGAAATTTTAAATAACATCATTTATGTAAAAAATTTACACTGGAATTAAAAAAAAATTCTTATAACGTCCAACACAATAACCAGAACTATAAATAAATCCAAACTGATTATTTTACTCCTGGTGCTCAAATTTCATCACTAGTACAGACAATTCCATGATTTTGTGCCTGACAACAACCAACACCTAGTTGAACTTTGTTAATTATCACAGTTATTTATACTCGTTTCACGGTCATCTGCGGCAGGGCCAATTTAGATGTACATGTGTTATAGTCTGGCATTCTGAATTCATTTCAAGGAATACTATACATGTTTCAAAGATTTGATGTATTATTAATCTTCTTCAGACTTGATAAACGTTTCCATAAACCTGGAAACCAAAAACTGAAATACAAATTCCAAATTTAAATCTATAAAATACTGAAAACTTCAAATGCATCTGTAAGTGAACTAAAGATAACAGTATGCATACCCTACACTCACCAATATGTATATATATATATATGTATTAAAAAACACAGGGAACCCGTAAAATGACAACTCTGAAACCAATGGTCGTTGCTACTCAGAAAGCATACATACACAAGCAGTGATATCCTCAAACCTAGTGTCCGACCTGCAGTAGTGGGAGGGAAGAAAAGGAAAATGAACACACACACACCCACATACATGCATGCGCACATGTACACAATAATGGCTATTGCCTCCTCCAGCCACCAGGGCTACCAACTCCAGTCTGCTATGGGTTTGAATCCATCCTCTTTTGGCATAGGTGGACTCTCATATATAAAGTCAAATCTCTTAAAAAATTTTTTACAGGGCAAGAAAAATTGTTTTACAAGACTCAACAATATCCACCTGAAAACAGGACAGGCACAATAAAATACGAATGAAAAACTGATGGCTTTCAGTTCATCTGTCAGACAGCTTTATTTTGGCATAAGGCCAGAATTACAATGACTTCATATTATACGTAAAACGTATCACATTACATTTTCATGTGTGAGTAAAAATGCTGTCATTTCAAGAGTCACATTAAGTAACTTTGGTGTTATAAATTTTCCCTCCACTGTACAAACATATTATAAGGACATTTTAAAAAGAAGAAAGGAAACACAAGTACTCATGGATACATACACAAAAGTCACGACAAACACATTTGACATGCGGCTGCCTGGAGAAGCTAGCAAAACGTAGTGACAGCGTATCCGTGGGAAAATGTCTTAGTCTGTCTTTTGTGTGAAGTGTCTATCCAGGAGTAGTACTTGTGTTTTCTGTCTCCTTTCTAAAATGCACTTAGCAGCCTAGCCTTTCTAAAATGCACTTAGCAGCCTATTCCCACCATACATAAGCATCAGCAGTTTAGTCATTTTCGTGACAACAAATTCTTTAACAGCTGCATTTTAAAACTGTAAAATTGGAATATTATAGTTGAGGTTGTAGCCAAACTTTATTCCATGAATGGCATGGATCTCTTACATTACTGGTAGCCACATGATCACGGAGGAATCAATTATAAACATTCTGAGCATCTGTTTCAAAACTGATACTTCGACTATTCCGAGAGGTACGTATAATGATGGGCGTTGTGCAAATGTGATATGCCTGTATCAGAATATACCAACACAATCTATTAGTGAATTTATAACATCAAGTGTTATAAATTATTCATTATTAATGGATTTTTCCTGAAAGGTTTTACAAAACAGTATACTCTCTTATCTGAGCTTCTATTAACCATTTTCCAGCTTATACATGTGGCTTAAAAAAAATGTATTTACACAATTCAAATTTTTCACTAATTTTTAAAATTTGTTTAAAGTATGAATCGCTGGTGTGGAGTGGCAAGGCCGCTCTACTAAGCTTCCATAAATGCAAACGTTTAAACTAAAGTTCGCCAAACTTTGAATGATTCTTTAAAAGTGCAGAAAAGTTGTACTGAAATATAAAACAATTCAATTTGCATTTCTACTCAAAACCAGTAAGACATGTTGCACCAGACTTAATGTAAACACAAACTTGTTACAAAGAATAACTTGCTTCTATTTATTGAAAGCTGTTTGGTTGTTTATAAATACACCAAGCACACTCACTTTCTTCTTCCGACCTACGTTTCTTCTGCCAGTAATGTACTCTGCAGTGTGCACTTTATCCATAACTGCATCATCACTTAACTGTTCAAACACTTCTCTTCACAAGCATCACAGCTGAGCCACTCACTAAGATTTTCATAATTTATATCTTCAAAGCAGATGACCTTTGTCAGTGGTCCCATCAAACTTTTGCTGTTTCAACTGCTTCTTAACTTTGGTGTAAAAAGTTTATTTTGTATGCGACGTAGGTACGCATAATGTATATTTGTTGTTCTTGTTGGCAGGTACACCAACCAGTATTAAAAATGTGGATGGTATAATTGCTTTAATTGTGGAAGTAAACATTAATGAAGCATTGAGAAAACTGAAGTGAAGTGAGCACAACCACAAATACCCATTTACAATAAAAACTCGTAAGTTTGCTTAACCATTTTTTATGTATAAATTTGTTAATCAGTGTTTTTCTTGGTTCCAATTAACACAGTTCATAGGGAGTATACTGTATTTGCACTTTCAAATACTTACATTTAGACATACAAACAACAACACAATACAGGACTGCTGGGTGAATACAATTAATGCAATTACACACAAATGCATCAAAAAGAACTGGTCAGTACAGAGATGTGGCTGTTATTTTAATTTGGGGAATGATGGTTCACACTCACTGTTAGGGGTAGTACTACGTATTAGCAATGGTGCCCGGGTGTGGAGTGAAGTTAGGGCAGCTCTTCACAAGGTCTTCAGAGCTGATAAGGATGGAATGAGGTGGATACGGAGCAACACCAGGATGCCAAGATGGGATATCCCCTAGAAAACCCATCTACCCGCTGCACGATGCCCACCTGAATGCGGAAAAGTAACCTGGTTTGACTGGTGGGAGACGAGCCCCACGGTAAGTGGTACCGCAGTAACTACAGTACAACCCTGTTATAACAGGGGATGTTATAACAGGGTTCCACTATTTTTTGAATAACTTAGTTATTGACACTATTTTTTATCTTGATCGATGTGTACTGATCACACATTATCTGTGAATGAGCCAGTACATTACAACATGCCTCAAATTTGTTAGGAAAGAGTGCATCTATAAACCAGTTTTTACAATGGAGTTCTTGCAAATAAAATGAATGGAAAACATTTACATGTTTCCTTCTACCTATTTGTGTTATTGTCCAACTGTGTTTGATAATACGACAATAAAACTGTTAACTATTAACTTCTTAATATATTTCTGCCACAATAAGAGTTGGTAAAATAATTTACTAATGAACACGTTACTTCAACAAGATACCTGATATATCCTAGCTCATACTATAAAAATAATTTATAATAGGCAAGTCACCAATTGGGAATAATTTTCCTCTTTTATAAACCAGAGTTATTACTTTTACGGCAAACCGCAGGGAAACACATTACAGAGAGGCTTTAAGTTCTGATGAATTATACACGACGAGTATAAACTTTGAAGGTCTATAATATCAAAACCAAACAACCTACAACCTTGATTGACCAATCAAATGAACCGTGGAACCATGAATTTTGTTTACCATAGATTCATAAATGTTCAATCTGACCACTACGAGCGGCCCAAACGACATCTATGCGATAATCATACTCGTTCCACACTCTTGTCAGTATGTCCTGTGTTACTGTTTGTATGGCGTCCGTAATTCTCGTTTAGAGGTCGTCAATGTTAGCAGGCAATGGTGGACAAAACACTTGATCCTTTATGTACCCCCATAGAAAAAAATTGCACAGGGTAAATCCGAGCTTCTTCGGGGCCAGTGATTAAGAGCCTGGTCACCAGCTGCTCCTCGACCAATCCAGCATTGCGGCAACGTCTTGTTCTGGTATCCGCGAACAGCTAGGTACCAATGGGGTGGCGCATCATAAAGGAAACATCAGACCGTCCCCTTCACATTGATGTGTCGAATGCTAGCTCGCTACCACCTCAAACCGAGAGTTACGAACGCCATCCAAACCATAGGACATGCTGACGAGTGTGGAACGAGTTTGATTATCGCATAGATGTCGTTCGGACCGCTCGTGGTCGTCACATTGAACATTTATGAATGTATGGTAAACAAACTTCATGGTTCATTTGATTGGTCAATCAAGGTTGCAAGTTGTTTGGTTTTGATATAGACGAATGTCGATTTTTCCACATTCGCGAATGCGAATGCGAATATCCGCCTCCGACATTCGCAAATGCGAATGCGAATGTTGGTTTTTCAAATATGGCGCCAAAAGCGTGCGCCTACGAACTCGAATTTTACCGCGCGTTTATAACTGGCCGGCCGGGCGGCCATGTTAAAACCGAGAGTAGCCCATATGCCCCGACTCTGAACGAAGTAAACAAATCGTGATTGCTGGCTTACTGAATGAAGTTAGCTGCTAATAATGTTTTCGTAAATATTTAGTTTGAGGTTACCTTGACGCGTACCACTCATACCTACCAGTAGTGGCGACGCTATTCTTACCCACGCCGTAAACCGATGGCCTAACGACCAGAGGAATCCCCGAGTTCGAACCAACTGCACCTGTCATGTTGCCTGAGTCACGACGTGACGCTGCGAACGCGGGGAGTCCCGGGCATGTTATCGCCCCTCGCCACAAGAAATTACTAATCGGGGAAAAACAGTGCACCCCGCCTACCCCTATCCCACCGCAAACACGAGAGGGTAAGTCCCGAGTTATATGGAAAATAGAACAGAAACATATATATACAGGAGCCACAGAGGACCATTAAGTCAGTTATGCGACAGTTAAGAGAGTTACGCGAGAGTGAAGGACAGTTGAGGTCAGTTACGCGAGAGTTACGAGACGTTTACGACGGAGCAGCAGCGACAAGACAGTTACAACGAAGTTACGACGGAGTCGGGAGTTACGCCGGAGTCACGAGAGAGTCAGATACGAGGAACGACGAGCGACGAGGAGAGAACTGCACGTCCAGGGATCGAGCCCAGGACTTCCCGGGAGAGACACCGAGACAGCACGACAACGCCAGCCACCAGCATCGAGGGATAGCTAGATTCCACCGTCCGAGAAGATATAAAAGGGGCTAGGTCTCATATATGTACAGATCACTGTAACTTTGGACAATAAAAGTAAAGCGTGAATAAACCGAACCCAGTTATGTCTTTGTGTCACCCATCTTACAGCAGCCCAAGGTGCAGTTAGCCAGCACCGTAACAAATTACTATGTACCCTGCTATCCACCACCCTGTATAGTGCAGGTGGGGGCAGCGTCGAGTCAACATACTTAAGTTTTGTTTTTAACTTGTAAATACTCTATTGTTGTAATTGTACAGTGATAAGTGATATTTCAAAATGATGCGGTCGTGTGTTAGCGAAGTTTGGACTTATTTTACAATATGTGATGCTGAAAATTTGAAATGCAAAATATGTAATAAACAATACTAGCGCAAAGGAAGAACAACAAGTGCTATGAGAAATCACCTGGAAGCTTTGCATAAAAACGAGTATAATGCTTTAAAGAATAGGGAAAATGAAAAGCGAAATGCTTCTACAACAAGTGTTGTGGCCTCCACTTCGCGACAATGTACGAAAACCGACCTGAAACAGATGTATTTGACTGATTGCGTCGAAAAAACAAAAAAGTGGGATAACAACAATGCCAAGTCTTTGGAAATTGATAATTTCATAAGTGAAATGATTGCTTTAGAGGACTTACCCTTTAGTTTTGTCGAAAGTGTTGGATTTGTCAGACTATTGAACCATCTTTGTTCGTCGTATAATATAAAAAGCCGACAACATTTTTCTTCTTTTATATGTGAGAATTTCTACGGCAAAGTCAAAGATAAAATTTTGGGATTAATTAAGTCATTTGAAAAATTGGCGTTTACCACTGATATTTGGTCTGATTCTTGTTCAGGAATATCTTTGCTGAGTCTTACATGTCATGGTATAACAAAAAACTTTGAGAGAAAAATGATTGTGTTAAACGCAAAGGTATTTAACGATGGCAGACATACTGGTGAAAATATAGCTATAAAACTTGAAACCATGTTGTCGCATTGGGAAATACCTAAAGAAAAAGTGCAATGCATTGTTAGAGATGGTGGCACAAACATGAAAGAAGGTATTTCCTTGTTATTAATTAGAGACATTGATTGTTCGTCACACCAAATTCAGCTGGTTGTCAAGGAAGGGCTTAAGGCACAAGATTCCGTTATAACAGTGATTGCAAAATGTAAAAAGATGGCAACACATTTTCATCACTTAAATGTAGCTCAAGATGAACTGGCTGCTCTACAAGAAAGAATCGATCAGCCAAAGCTGAAAATCATACAAAAGTGTGCTACAAGATGGAATAGCAGCTTGTATATGTTAGAGCGTATTTTGAAAAACAAAGATTCGTTGTGTCTTTATGCTTCCCAGAATAACAAGATTTCACAACTAACTTCCGAAGAGTGGATTATTGTGGAAAAAATAATAACTTTACTCAGATATTTTGAGGAAATTACAAAAGAACTAAGTGCAGCCAATATTTCTGTATCCTCAGTAATTCCATTATTGTCCACTTTGGAAAAAATAATTGGTGAATTTGATGTGACCGACGAATGCGTTGGGAATACGATTTTAGTTCTTAAACGAGAACTATGTCGCAGATTTTCCCATTTGGAAAATGACGTATTGTTTGCTACGGCAACTTTTATTGACCCAAGATACAAATTAGAATTTTTCAAAAATTCTTCAACCAGGGATCAAGTTGTGAAAAATATATTAGAGTCAATTGGAAACGATGAATCAAGCCTATCGTCTTGTTCAAATCCTAAGCGTGCCAGAATGACTACTCATCGGATTGAAACATCTGGTTCCAGTGCCAGTCTGACAGAGAAATCTATATCTTTAAGAGACACCATGAAATTGCTGATGGATTCCAGCGAAAGTGAAGAAGAAGAAAATGAATGTACGAACCCTATAGAAGTTTTGATAAAAAAAACCATCAATGAATATTTATTAGATAAACGTGTGGAAAATGATGTAGATCCACTTACATGGTGGGCGGTAAATAATAAGAAGTATGGTATTATTTCTCCCATAGCCAGGCAATATTTAGTAACACCACCCACTAGTGTGCCTAGCGAAAGGGTCTTTAGTGGGGCTGGTCTTCTTTACACACCCCACCGAAATAGGCTGCAAGGAGAAAAGGCATCAAAACTTCTATTTCTGAAGTTTAATATTCCTCTACTCTTATTTAATTACTAAGTGTTTCACTTAATTGTGCTTAGATATAAACAATTTTTCATAGTTTTATTTTTCGATTTCAAGAAGTAATGTTTAATGGATATCTTAAAAATTACATAATTAGTGAGTTAGTATTAGTACCAAAGTTAAAATTAACAAAATGTTAAGAACATATTTGTTTTAATTGAAAAGAAGATTATTATATTGTTTGTTTTTCTTCACAATATATTTTTAACTTTATTCATAAGAAGTCGATTTGATTTACAATTAAACATGATTACTAGTTCATTAAAAGATCTCACATATTTGAATAAGATACCCTTTAGGTTGCATAAATGCATATTGTTAAGTGTTTTTACAAAAGATCTCATTTAAAGTTGATTTGTATAATTAAAAAGGTTGGGTTATATCTTATTCCATTGTTTTGTGTTAAAGCAGTTCAATGGTATTTGATCATACAGTTGTGTTATAATATAGTTTAGAAGTTTTAAGAAATTACCTGCCTTAATTTGATTTTGCTTAGGTAAATAAGAATAAAAGAATATCGAGAGTGTGTTTATGTAATGTAATCTAGTGAATAACTACAAGGCTGTTTCCCAAATATCATTCAAATACACTCTTATAGATAAAAAATATGTTAATAAACAAATATGTCTTAATCATAGCAGTTGCATTATTATTTAATAGACATTTTCATTTTTCATTGCCAAATACAGTCGCAAAATATTGGCATCATTTTTGCGAATGCAAATGCGAATGTGAATATTCGTTGCATCACTAATATATACACATACATATATTTATACTCATCCTGTATGTTTACTACAAAATAAACTTTTGCACTATCCTGGCCTGAAATAAAAAGTATAACAAATTTTGTTTGTCATCACCTATGGTCCATACCGTATAAGAAGGCCACTTTCTGACAGTCAGTGAGTGGCAACTTAACGTTTACGAAACAAACAAAGCGCCATTTACAAAATCCTGTATCAGCTGATGCACGAACGAACAAAAGTTAAAATTACGTTGGCTATTCTGAGTGCACTGCCGATGCACATCAGAAAAGCAGAAAATACGCGGATAAGAAAGAGTTCGTAGATTTATTAATACATTTTATTTTACGAGGTCACAAAACAATGGTTGTTAGCGTTAAAAACTAAACTTCGTGATAATGTAGTTATGTTTAGGTGATCAAAATGAAATGTACAATAGAACGATACGACGTGGAAAAGTTTTCTGAAGTTGTGCTAACTTCAGAAAGCTTTTTCACGTCGTATCATCGATCTCAAACCTTGCTTTCAACACGTCCATGATATTAATTCCAAAAGCATATAGAAATATTGCATAATATTGTTGAATTATTTTTTCTAATAATTTGACGAAACGACACGAATTTTAAATATATTTCCAACTCGTAACATAAGAATTATCAACTTTAAAAAATACGCTATCTTTTGACCATAAAGAGAGTTACTCAAAACTTCGCCGTGACGAGCTGCGCGCTATCTATCGGATATTTTGCTAGTTATTACCAGCCAAAAATGAACCTCTTTCCTGCGCGATATATAACGAATTTACAAACATATGCCAATAGTTATATTTTTCCACGAGCTCTGCATAATTTTTAAAGTAACATATATTTCACGTACAACGATTTGGAGTACAAGTCATTTATATTCGGCCGGTAATCGTTCGCCTACGTATATTATACGCCATATTGTTCTCTCGAAACCCATCTCCTTGATTCCGTAGACACGCGTGAATAGTTTTCAAGCAATTCTAACGTTATTCGACGTCACATATTTCCAACTCGTATATATTAGCTATAACGTCCAAAGTGTAATAATAGATACAACAGACAGTCTCGCAAATTTAAACCCAAATTCACTACCTCAGACAAATTAAAAAAGAGTTATCAAATATCTAACATTTTATATTTACTTTTATAACCTACTTATATTTTTAGACAGATGTCAGTCTTAGAATATCTTAAAATTTGTTTAGCATTACAGTACAATGAGAAGTGGATTAGCTGACAGCGTGTTGATAAAAAATACAGCCCCGACGTGACGGACCAGCTCATGGCGGAAGGATACGTAGTCAGATGTAAACAGTGCCGCTACTGTCGCCGAGCTGTCAAAAAGTGGCCTTCTTATATGGTACAGAATATAACACACCTCATGTCAATGTACTACTGTACCTGTATTAACAATCACTAATTTTTTTTCTATGCTAATGTACAAAATGCAGTATTGTCTTTCCACATGAAAATCAACAATCCTAGTCTCAAATAACTCAGATCTAGCTTTATTTAATTTCATTTTGCAAGAGAATGCACATAACACAAAATAACTGAAGAGATTCTCTGGAGAAATGTAGCATTACCTTGCCACCCCAATGGCAAGGAACATCTTCCTTGTATTTGCCAGAACACAATTAAACTTTACTGGCAGTGTGAAAAACATAACTGGATGTAATACCACACCAGCGAATCATGAGAGCCAACAGCTGCAACGTCCAACAAGACATTTCCACTTCAGTCATTTAGGCCGGATATCAAAGTCTCTTCTTCTTTCGCTTCATCAGCTTGAAGTAATTCATCATCTTTGTCATCATCAACCACCTCATCCTGCAAAAAAAAATTGTACTTCAGAGAACCTTTCATCCTTTCATGTAACTCTGGGGTGTCTTCAGACATACACATGAGATCTGCATGAGAACACAATTCAGTTCCTTTACAGTAGGTGGTTGTTGGTAATCATGTATAATAACATTAGTTTTTTCACTCAGGATTGCCATATAAGGAAACGAACAACCCTGTTATACATGTCCCAGTTGATGGAAAAAGAAAAACATTTAATCGATTTCAACAAGAAAGATGGATACAAGCAAACATGTGGAAATTTTTTTTCAAAATCTTGGGATACTACAAATTATGAATAAAATGTTAAGGTAACCCAAATATTTGAGGACAAAAGGAAAACTACCTTCTTTAATTCTCTTTTCAATAATAATTCCGGTAGTAGAGTCAATAATTATTTACTGATTTAACATTCTTGAAGTAACTATAAATTCTAAAGCCTGGTGACAGTTGCCCCGCTAGTTGAAATGTTGTTATGAAATAAATTACAACCACTTTTAATAACTCACAGCAAATGATAATTTTCTTGTTACCGCAAAAACTGTCTTTTCATTTCACTGGCATTAGAATTACTTTTACGACTCGGAAATATATTAACATGTATAACAATTTCATAATGAAACCTGAATGATGCAAGCAGAGATTTTAAAAATGCTCAACTGCATCTGCAACTACAAACAAAGATTTTTTTAAAAGGTCAATTCCAAAGCTATTACTAAGTGAACCAGCTACCATGAGTACAGACTGTGAATGCAAGGGAGACTCACGCAGGTTGGGGGCTGGTAGAGGAATGCTGAGCTCGACAGGTCCACCTCGACAGGAAAGAGGGAGGCAGAGGCACGCAGCGCTGTGTGCGCGTCAGCATGGAAGCGCGCCAGACCCGTCACCAGCCGCTGTAGCTGCCACACCACATCCTGGACGTGCTTGTTATCCAACAGCTCCATCTTCACCAGCACATCCGAGCGCAGCTGTGCAAACCGCGATCGCGCATCCTGCCGGCACCGCAGGATCAGCCTGCCGCAGGCACAATTCTCCATCACCCTCCCTACCTCCACCAATCAAATGGACACTCGTGGGTGATGCTCAATGTTCACCGACAATACACAACAGTCTTCCCAAATGTTATTTTATTGTTGGTATACTTTTGCACTGTGTACTTATATACATAACAATATCCTTTTTATGAAAAAATTTTTAATTTTTTAATTAAATGTAGTTTTATTTTTATCATAAAGCATTTGCATAAAAAAGGTATATTTACATTTTCCCAGCTACATAACACATTGTTAGCACTTGGTCTCTTGTAAAATGTCCTAACAGAGTTTTACAGTTAATTAATTATCCCAAGTCTGTTTAAAATCTTATATTTGTATCATGACAGCTGTACATAAAATACCTGTACTCATAGTTTCCTGTCTCCACCCGGTATAACGGTTCTTGAAGAGCGTTATAACTATATTCTTCATCATCCATTTCCTTAACTTTCAGACAGTACGACAGGTACTCAAACTTGGTATCCGCATATTTACGAATTGTCAGTTTGGTGTCGGGAATAGCTTTGTACAAGTACGTGCCGAGGTCTGACAAAATCTGCGACAAGAGAAAAATGTTTTTTTTAAGAAAACCACATTAACAAGCAACATGTATTGTTCTCAGAATAATTCAGTACACTCTCTCTTCTCTACACTTTCTAATGTTGTCAGGTATGTGGCGGCTTCTGATGGACATGCATAACAAGAGTTTTTGGTAATTAAGAAAGATGAATTCAATTTAAAAGTCTTGTAAATTGTTTCCATAATATTTAGTTGTTTGAGTCAAAATAAGTGGTGTATTTATCTCTGAAAACGCTGAATATTTTCATAGTTTTTACAGAAATCATACACAAAAGAACAAATACAATCAAATTTCTGCAGCAACTCTATGTGCAGACAACAAGTTCTTTTGATGAAGAGTCTGAACCAGTAGAGATTCGAATCAAACCTCCAGTTGGAGTGAAAGTTTGGTCAGCAACTAACACCACGATCTTTGAGCACAAGTGAAGGTAAAGTGAGGTGAAGACAGAGTAGCAATGGAATGCAAGAGTGGAGGGAGCGGGAGTACCCTGAGAAAACCTGCTGGCCAATGGCAACATCCACCATGTTTGTAGTCTGACCACTACACCACTGTGGCTCCTCTAACCTCCAAGGGCGAGTCTCCTTACGAGCATCGAGATGTCATTAACGTGATTCGGAGCCCACCATTATCTCAGAAGTTCGTCATCTTTAGCATTTCCATGCACGACTGGGTGATGTAAAACCCTTATTTCAAAAAATTAATGTTACCGTATTTTTTAATAACAGAAAAAGAATATGACCACACAAATTAGAAACTGTCACTGGAAAACCACATCCTGCCTTCTGTAGCTGCAGCTTTGCACACATGATGTTACATTACTATTTCTGACTGCATCATCACTTTATCTGTTATCCTCATGTACAAGTGTGGCAAGAACAGTCATCATTATGTACGACCTTTCAACACTTCACCAGTGATGCCTGACGTAGGATACCATGCACTATCTACAACCAGTGGCGGATATAAGAGCCTATTAAGGAGAGGGCTGTTGAAGGGGTTGGCTCTGTACATTATGATCAAACCATATCTTAACCAGTAATTATAAGTTTTAATGCTACATATAAATGTCAATAGTTAAAAGGTATGCTATCTAAATTGTTTTTTATGTTTCCTCTTACTATACTGTACGACTTAATTATTAACAATGTACTTTTTTCAAGAATAACCTTATTTTATTGAGAGTAAAATCAAGCTCCATGGGTGGGGACTCAGGCCCTCTTAGCCACTCCCTTGGATCTGCCATTGTCTACCACACATTCCACATACATCTTCACAACGTGTCTGAAGATCCATCAGTTTGTTACATGGGCCAAGTGACTGCGAAAAACTTTTGTTTACAGTAGACTCCCTATCCACCGTTTTTCAAGGGACTGTCAAAAAATTTCCATACATGCAGGATTTCAGTAGATAAGGGTTCTGACATGCAATAAAATAAAATTTCTGGGCTCATTATACTTCATCTTGAGTATAATGAGAGTTGTATATTATCTGTGAATAAAGTTAATAGTTACGTAACACAATAAAAATGGGAATTAAAATAATACTGTATTAGTATTACTGTAAATAATACATTAAAAAACATTTCATCTCAAGTCGTTTGAGTAAAGAATATAACCTCTCAAAATACAGTATAAAATTGATTGTAATCAGACACCAAATGCAAGCAGACCTAGAACTACCAAACCCTCTGAAAATGAAAATAATATGAGAGAGAATTCTAGGCAAATTTTGAATGCCTCGTGCGTACTCGATCAGCTGAGAGCGCGTGGAGAGATTATCGATCGGGTAGTGTGTTCACGGTGGGTGTGACGTCGAAGGGGAAGCAGCGGAAGATGTGAAACAATGTACCCCCCCCCCCCNTGAACGTAGCAAATGTCTGTCTTTTAAAGTAATTAATTACATTTCACTGCAAAAAAAACTGTAATTTGGAGACAGAAATGAATAAATAAGGCAATTAAAATTTATTTTTTCAGAGTTTTTTAATAATTAATCATTCAAAACTACGTCCTCTGACTTTCCTGTACACTTACACCTGTCGCGAGTTACACTGCACTCTGGCTATGTGCTTATCCATTATTAGACGATAAAAGGTATCAAATAGGCACTTACAGGATATCACTTTATTCAAAAGACGTGTGTCTATTGAAATAAATTAATATAAATCCTCGATTTCCCCGTAGGAAGTTACTAAAGATGAACTCTTTACGCTTGGTGATACATGTCACTTGATGTTCAAACAATTTTTGGCGACAAGGGGAGGTCAAGTATATGCTTCTAGGCATATCACTTTATTCGCGAAGATGATGTCCATGGAGTTAAATTAACACTCAGTTTTAAAGTCATGTTGATTTTACGCCAGATACAATTAAACACCAAACTTTACGGGAAAAATGACCTTTAATCACAAAAGAAAACATCTTCGCAAATAATAACTCCTTGTTAAAATGTATTGCATAACATCTTCACATGAAATGAAACCATTCGCTTTCAAATACTAGTGATGACAGGTGCAACTATTTTGAGCAACGAAAACTCTTGATAGAATTTCTACGATCACCAGGCGCACTTTACTTGCACTGCGGCCAGGCATGTAAGGGAGGTAGCAGCCGAGAGAGGACTGGCTTTTTCTTTTGCTAGACAACAGCTTCCCCTCTCGAAGGCATGTAAGGGGAGGAAGAAAGTGTGCAGCTAAGAGTCAGAAAGATAGGTGAGAGAGAAGATGCTAGGTCGCCACACTGTTTGCTAGGTAACCACTTCCCCTCTCGTCAGGCGTGTAAGCGGAGGTAGCAAGCCAGATTTGCACCGTCACACGTCACACCAAGCTGCAGACGGTTGGAAAGAGAAGACTACGTGCCGCAGAGGATTCATAATCGGTGGCATGCGTGACATATTTCACATCCAGTCACTACACGTTTGCATAAACCACCAGCTTAAAAATGATTGTTGCAGGAAATCTTAGGTGACTGGGCCAAAACATACTTTCATTGACGCAGCATCCGATAAACGATACAAGCAGGTAGCTATATCATTATTTATATAGGAGTTTCGCCAGTACCAATGAAAATTAACTGTGCATATGGTTTATCGGTACGACGAGAGTTCACTGTACTTGGTTATAATTTGCAACAAGCCAGGGGAGATATGTATTAGACCATCGTTATGTAGAATGGTACGGAGTGGAGCAGAGAGATTTGGGAGGCTCTTAACCCTGAGGCCATGAGAGCTGATGAGAGTGAAGCAAAGTGAGTATGGAGCAGCGCTGAAATGCAAGGGCAGGGGAAACAGGCCTGAAACAACACGAGTTTGAAATCCATTTCGTCAAATTAATTGAAAAATAATTCCACAATACTCTGCAATGTTTCTGTAGGCTTTTAGAATTAGTATCAAGCATGTATGGATGGGATGGTGACTGGGGATATGACGTACTGCCAATGTGTGAACAAACTCCCAATGTTTGAAGTTACATTTCATTTCAATACAAACCGTTTTAATTTGCATTTCATTTTGAACACTACTACATTTTTACTTTAGCACGAACTTCAGTTTATAACACTAACAACAACTGTTTTGTGACCACGTAACATAAAATGTACTAACTCACATAGGAACTCTTTCTTATCCACATTTCCTGCTTGTCTGATGTATGTCGGCAGTGGAGCCAGAATAGCCAACATAATATTAATTTTTCATTCGTTCATACATCAGCTGATACAGAATATTTTGTAAATTACACGTTTGTTTCGTATATGTAAAAGTACCACTCGCTGACTGTCATGGTCTTCTCAAGTTATACTGAGACAGAGAGTCCCTACGGTAGCAGGGATTAGCCTGCTTATAGAATGGTGGACGTATATGTGAAAACTTGAAGTTAACATGGTAAAATAAAAATTGTGAACATTTCCAGACACTTGAGGAAGGCTGGGAAAACATTTAACACTGTTCTTATGGCATCAGTTGTCAACCATTTTGTTTCTTGAAAAAATTAATAAATATCAAATAAATGTAAAATATTTTTGATACAGTAGAAAAAAAATACAACAAAAATGCATACAAAAACATATACCAATAGAAGAGAACCTAACAATGGCCAAAATAGAAAATTGCAATGTCAGGGAAATATGCAGCTGGAAACTGACATACAAGTATTAATCATAAGTTTCATTTTGTGCCATGTTACTTCAGTCCATCTGGGGAAAACAATGTGAATTTCCCTCCATTTGCACTGAGTGTTTACTAATATGTACAGTTAGTTCATGACTGTGACATTACTAATTGTAATATTTAATTTACAGGCCGGCAACACAATTCTGCTATAGAACGTTGCAGCAAAATTTTACTTACGAGAGTATGACTTAAAGACAAAAGTTTAGTTTAAAAACAATGAAATAAAACTTAAGGATAATGGAAAAATTACACTAATAAAATGTAGCAATTGTAGTGATCTAAAACATCAATCAGTAATTCTCCATAACATCAAGCATAGGTCCCAGCTGCACGTTTACCATAATGGATGTATGAGGAATTGTGGTTAAAATTGTCCTAAACTTAATGAAATAATTCATAAACACCTGAAATACATTATACAAACCCATGGCTAGAGTAAGGGTAGGTTTTTAAAATGCATCATCAGGCACAGAAAAGCTTAATACAGGACTTTGTGGGTATATTTCAAATTCCACAGTAGGGTAGGGAATCTCGACTTCACCCTTTCAGCTCGTCCAATTTTGCCTGACCCAGTTCTCGCAAGTCAGGTGTGTCACTTTCATTATACGTAGCTCCAAAACACTTGAGAACTCAGTGCCCAGAAATCTAATTATGCTGGGGTCCAATCACCGAGCCACACTCGTCACCACAAGAGGACTACTAGGACCCAACAAGCACTTACTGGCTTGACAGACTTGAGCATCTTGATGCCGTGCTTCTCCATCTGCCTGTGGTAGTCGCCAAACTGTCTGAATGCTTCACTGGCCCGCGGCTGAGGCTCGCGCACTCCAATACCAGCAAATGTGTCCCCAAAAGCTGAAACAAAACTAATGACTTCAGACACTTCACTGAACTCTGCATGCAAGAACTAAGTATGTACTTAGTATGGCTACAAAATACAAAACCTTCTTCTCACAACAACTGGAATTTAAAAAATTAAATTTTTTAAATAAAAGGAGAAGCTTTTAAGAGTAATATAAGAGCAATGTAATTTTATGAAAGTAATCATTCTGCCAAGTTATTTTAGTGATATATTTCACCTTTCTAGTTATCATAGCTGATGTAAGCAGCTCAAGCTGTTAAGCATTAGGCACATTGAAAATAACAAGCTGTAAAGATTTACAATGTTTCTCAAAGTACCATCACCTCCTTTTTGATACAATTTACCCCTTCTTCAAAATATGGATTCACTTAACATCACAATTGCGGGTGACTATAACCCACAATGTCAACACTTCAGTAGAAGCAACCCCCAATATGGCCAGCCACCCATTAGGATTTATCCATATGAAAAATCTTGTTCCAAAGATATTTTCACAAGCTAGCAATGCAACTCTAAAGAACTCTAAAGCTCTGTTCCACACCTCTAAAAGCCTGGTCGCAATTGCAAATGTAGTTGAATAAATATTTTTGAGAGTACTGCTTGGTTTCTCATTTCTGGCCATGGTATATTGTTCTGGCAGTTGTCAAAATTAACATTACATGAATCTCGCAACTTGCATTCACATCCAGCAACATAGCGAACATTGTTAGAAGCACTGATGCCAATTCTCTTTCTAGTGACTACAAAACAAAAAGAAACCCTATCCATTGGCCACTAAATGAAACTATTCACACCTAATAACATTAATGCCAGACCAAAAAATAAAACCGTAAAATGTGATTTTTTATGTGCTTTTTTAATGCTTTGTGTTATCATAGTTCAAATGTGATGCTTATTCTTGTAATGAAGTTGCATAAAATCTATTTATTTATTTTTACACAAAAAAAGTGCGTAGGGTGCATTTTAATTCAATGTATGAAGTATTTGTATTTACAAAAATAAAAACAATCACTTTATTAACACACACAATACATTTTTATGACGGATCAAATCCACAATAATTTATTATGAAATCAGCATTAAAATAACACCATAAAATCTTGGCCGCAGTTCTGAGATGTAACATCATCAACATCGTTGTCATCTTTATCTTGGTTGTCTTCATCCACGGCTGTTTCGAGCCTGCAATCAGGTCAGTTAGCAACATGTCTGCCGCTCCTCTTATCTCTCCAACTTGCTTTAAAATGTGTGCAGTTAGATTTAGGGATTTTTACAATAGTTAAGTTTTCCACAGCGGTCAATTTAAAATGAAGCAACTATACCTTTGTAGACCTGCAGCAGCTCGAAGAAAGCCTTGAGGACAGTCTTGGCGTGCTCGACGAGGCCGCGGTACATGCCCTCCGTCTGCTCCAGCTGCTCCAGCTTCTTAACGAGGGTGTCGTTGCAGAGGATGGCTCGAGACAGGCCGAGGGCATCGGCCGTCGTCGTGCTCATGTTTTCTACCAGTCGGTGCTTCACCTTCTTCAGCACTATGTCAAGGCTCTTGCCCTGTTGTGGGTCTGCATGCAGCTTGTTGTAATTTACAGTCACCTCTTCCTGCAGCCGACACATATCCCTAACAGCCACAAGGTACGTATACGCTATTCATTGTTAATCAAGCCCTTTTGAAATCAACCTTTGTCGCTGCCTTTACCTGCATGTATTTTAATTGGTGCCATAACTGGCATGTGCCCAATTAAGTCGGTGATGATGGGAAAGTAGTTCCCTATCTTAACACTGAATTGAAAGTGTTCGGTAAACGTTTGTCAATACTGAGATAATTTATTTTGGTTTCCGTTATTTAATACATGTTTAACAACTAGCAAATTTGCAAAACAATTATTTTTAAAATAATTTTACAGTTTCACTTGACAGATGCATTAATAGTGTGGTCAGGCCCATGGCAATGTTAATTTTACATATGGTAAAAGAATACAGTGTGTGCATATATATAGATCTTAATCATGGCTTTCAAAAGTGCTTAATTTACTGTGAACAGGGTGTCCACTGGAATTCCCTGACTTTTCCTTGTTTTCCGCGACGGAACCTTACCATTTTCCCTGATCTATTTTCAGTACCGAAACCTTCTAATACCATGTTTTTCCAATGCTGACAGAACAAATACGCTATCAGCGAAGCAGAATTAAATTACACTGCAACATACCAAGCAAGCAGGGCCAACATTTTATTCAGCCCATCTATTACTCGAAATATACGCTATCGACTTCACACAAAAATTATTTATTTTATACATATAGGCCTTATGTGACATGGAAAAAATGTATTATTGCCAGTTCACAAACTTAGAATTGTAATTTGCATATGCTTATAATTACATTCAGACATCTAACAACTTTTGCAGAGTAGTAAATTATTTACATTTTCCCTGTGGGTGGACATACTGCATATTCTTCATCATATTATAATCAACACTGTTATGGGTCTGATCATTGTTAGTGCATCAGCCAAGTAAAACATTAACATTTTTAGAAAAGTAAATATTTTACGAATTTGCTTGTTCTTACACTTATGCATTTAAAGAAAAACAGAAAGTAAAAGATAACTTTAGTATTCACTAATGTTTACCTAAATCATTTAATTCAATGTTGAGACTACAACGGTACTACTTTCCTTACGTCATTACTTATTTTACTGGGTCCATGTCAGTCACGGTGTCCTTTAAAACACATGCAGCTGGGAGCAGTGACATTTTTCAGAACAGTCTATAGGTAAGTACAGAATGTAGGACTTAACACCTCGTCAACAGTGACTTCATTAGAGATAAATTAGTTGCTCTGAGCAGGAGGAGAGGGGAAGAAACGGTCCAAGGTCTATAGTAAGAAACCATCCCAGCATTCACCTGGAGTAATTATGGAAGGTTGAAAACAGGACCGTTGGACTGGGAATCAAACCTAGGTGCTCTCAAAAAACCGTCCGAAGGTTAACCACTGCAACATCTTGCTCCGCTTAACAGCTACGACAAGATGCTTCCATTGTGCCATTAATAATTGTGACGACCTTAAAAGTAAAAATAAAAAATTGAACACAAGTGTAAGTCCTCAAAGCTCTACAATTGCAGTTACATAGACCACACATATAAATAGTGTGACATCTCATTTTCACATGCAGACGTGATATAACATTTCACTACGTGGACCAATCTCTGCAGGTGGGCACATGTTTAACTGTACTGTTTATGTGTGTATCACAAAATACTTCACTGCGAGTACTAGTTCTTTTTTATTGGAAAGATAATTATTAGCAGAATAGTAAGTAGCTTTGAAGGGTTCTTGCAATGGGACTAACATTTCCAGTGTTCAATTAATAACAATGTAACAACTAATATTCAAAACTGCAATGAGAAATAATGAGCGTATTCGACCCACTTGCACTTGGAAGTTTTTACCAACCTTGCAAGACTGAATCATTTTGGCCACTTCGACTTTGGTTTTGCCTTTAACAGATGTCCCATTAACACCAATAAGTTCATCACCACACTGGAGGGTCCCATCCTTTGCAGCTGGTGTGTTGTCAAATATCTGGTTGATGAAAAAAAAACACAATACAGTGCATGCCGGTAACCAAAATTCTTAACATTCCCAAACTTTTATATGGCAGTAAAGTTACTATGCAACATCAGCAGAAAAAGCATTTATTCTAAACTAAAAGTTTCAACATTTTTCTGAGTAATATGGAAGACAATGATAAACAGAATTTGATCACACACATATTTGAGGCCGTCTCTCAATTTAAAGAATACTCTTTCAAGAGAGCACTCGTTCGCACAACCTGGCGAGAGCACTGCTTCACGCTCTCTCACGTTCTAGTTCTGTGGAAGTGAGACAATCACTCTCTCACTTCTCTCCAATGTCATGCAGACAGCTGATGTCGAAAGGCGGAAAATCATGTTAAGCTAAAATCGTAAACAACATATATGTGTTCAAAATAATTAACAAATAATTATAACACGACCAGAATAATTATTAGTGCATAAAATACTATTATTTTTGTTTTACATATTACAGTCGTTGCAACAAACTGACAAAAACAGAAACTTTGTCAGATATCCGTATTTATATTTTTATAAATAGGTGTTACGTAAGTTATTTCGTAGTTTATAACAGTTTAAGTTATTCACTTACAGGCAAAATGTGATGAGGTTTCACCTCAGAAAGCTGCTCTAACCTTATTCAAACATGGAAATAATGTAAACAATCATGGCGTGTGGTCAGAGAGTGTGAGAGCGCGCCAGCGAGTACACAACTTCGTAGTTTCTCTGTGCTCTCGCTCTTTTGCACTCTCTCTGGTGAATTGAGACATCCAGAGAGCATTCTCTCTGATGTCGTAATGACGTAGTCATGAGAGCACGAGAGAGCACTCTCTAGGCCAATTGAGACACATCCTGAATAACAAACTAAAAAACCCATTTAGTCCCTTCAGTGGTCCACTACCAGAGAAATACAAATCTCTATTTAAAAATGTGCCCTCAGCTTTCTACAGGAAACAAGTTAGTGAAACAACTGTGTGTGCGCTCAGACAATGGTGCTACTGAATATTACAACAAAATGTACTTTTGAAACAAACTTTTTTTTAATGTGAAGATGATAAAAGTTTTTATAAAATATACTATTTCAAGAAACAAAAAATCACAAAACTATAAATGCTGAAAGCAATGAATATACTAAAAAATTTCAGAATAAAAGAATATTGAGAAACCTATCCTTGCTGTCCAATTACCACTTATCTGCTCACTTATGGCATGCACGAGAATTACATGAAGTGGGTATCACACCAGCAGTACAGTTCACAATACGAGTCGGGTGCAGAGGTTTGCACGGTTCTTAACAAGGGCAAGAGTAATGAGAGATCCCCGAGAAAACCTGCCGACTAGTGGCATCATCAGGTTCAAATCCCACATGCAAAAATCCAGGACTGACCCTGCTGGGAATCAAACTCTATAGCCGCCATGCCAACCACTACCCCTTCACATTATGAAATACCTCAACTGACACTGTTCTGTCCAGACACCGATGTGCACTTTTACAAGAATGTGTTCAAAGCATAGGAAACTGTTCAGTTAGAATAAAAAAACCTTAAAGGCACTCCAGCAAACTTTGTGTTGGTCGTGGTGGCATACCTGCACTATGTATAAGCAGGGGCAGAGCGGTGCTCCCCCTCCAATGCTAATACCAATCAGGTTGGAGCCGTCTTTAGTGAGGATTACGTTGCCGGACGTCACTGTCATCCCCCTGGAAAACAGCCCACACAGGCAGCCATTGCAGATTCACAACTTCCCACGTGCAATTCGACAAAACCAACCCTAAAATAAAACTACACAAGCTCTTAAATTACGTTCTTCAATCACTTGCAGCAACTAGCAAATGTGTATAAATATGTCTTACATGTACTGTACAAATGCAAAATACACAACCGGGCTAAAAATACCTCAAAACAACTCTTTCAGCAAGAGAACGTTTAAGCTTAAGCAGCGACCCAAAAAAAAAAAAATATATATATATATGGGGAAGAAAAGGGGAGAACTGAAGACATGACCGCAAACAGCAGCGCAACAAATGTTCATAAACATTACAGGAGAACTGAATGGGGAAACAAAATTTACCTTTTGGGGTAGATTGTCCACACAACCTTTCCTTTACTTTCACGGACTTCATCAAAGTTTCCCTAAATGAAAAACATTTGCTGTTCAACCAAATACTTGTATGAATGTGTGATACAACTGGAACAATCCCTAGTTGTTCAAAGCTACTGAAACCAGATCTGTAACCCAAAACTACATTTTGTTCCAACTTTTTAATCTTAAAAAATGTTCCATTTTCCAGATTCAGCATGTTACACTACTCACCTATCAAATACATACAGTAAATTTAAATGTGGTAATTGCTGGTGATGTTTATAGAGTCAATTATTGACTCTACTAGTTCCAGAAATCTGTCGCTGAGTCCCAATTCTCCATATTAGGTCAAGATCTTGATTAGCAGTTTATTTGGTATATGTTGTCAGCGTCCAACACACAGCTATAGCTCCAGTGAAAGATCAGGAGCTCTTGCAGTGTGTAGCAGATGTGCATTCACTGACTAGTAGTTTTCACACTTTTCTCATTTCTGGTACTTTTTTTTTCTTTTTAATGGCACCTGTACCCATCTTAAAACCGATATCACAGAATTTCCAACAGAGGATAATTAAGCAACTACTTTTCGCTACTACATTGCACACGGTTAACTCTTTTATGAACAACCATTCCACACCTGTTCATCGCCTTGTATTAGGCTGATTGTTGATACAGTAAATCACAGGCTTCTCAACCACAACTGTAATCTTGTATGTTTAGTATTTTCATCAAGTGTTAAAAATACTTTTACCCGTTCTTATTATTCCCTTTTCATTTTCTTCTCTCTTACAGCTTATTTTGTATATGCAAATCATTGTCTTGTTTAACTTGTAACATTTTCAGTTAAAAAAAATTTGCATTCAATGTAGCATGGTACACTTCAAAAGCCACTACGAGGTTGATTATGTTTAATGTAACCAGATATATAATTACAATTTACTGCTATATAGGTATATTGATTCTACTATATGTTGAACTTTCAAGTATAAGAAAAATTGTAACTTAATGCAGTAGGGAAAATTTTTGGATTCAGCAAAATTAATACCTCCTTCGAATTTCACGATTACAATATAGATGTCTCTAAGGTAAACACAATACATACAAACAAGAGATATACATTTTATTGTACTGCCAAGAAGTCTTCAGCTCTCAAAATATCAATTTTTGTTGCTTGAATTAAAAAAGTTATTGATGAAACAACTGTGTTTACTTGCGCATGAAGACACTAGCTGCAATGGCAGGGAAACTCCTTTGAAATTGGGGTTTAGCTCAACTCGTGTTCTTCCACAATAAATGGAGCTTAACTTCAGTAAAAGCTCATTTGAAAGAAAGGAGCTAACGCATGCTACAAAACTCAGTTTCTCTGAAGCTGAACTAATTGGGAGTTCCTTTTACAGACACTGTCAGCTACAGTGAAAAGCTGTTATACCTGAATACACTCAAACCTAGTTCATATGACACCTCGTTCATACAGACAGATTTTTGGGAACCGGTGCACCAGGGGTTTGGGAAGTCAAAACATTTGAAAATCAAAAAAAATTTACACAAAAATTTATTACAATACATTTAAAAGCTGCAACATTTAAAAACAATACAGGTCATAGGGACTACCCTCGAACAACGCACCGCACAGTAAAACAAAATAAATTACCAACAGAAATAAATCAAAATTTACCATGACTAGCGCACAGCAAGTGAGCAAGGTGGTTGACTTCACAACTGTTGTACAGCACCACCTCCGCTGGTCCGTACTGTACTTGTCTGCCGAGATAGGCATGTGCAACACCTGCCCCGTGGCAGCAGCGCCAGCCAATGTCGAAACTGAATGCTCTACAGCACCACCTCCGCTGGTCCGTGCTGTACTTGTCTGCCGAGATAGGCATGTGCAACACCTGCCCCGTGGCAGCAGCGCCAGCCAATGTCGAAACTGAATGCTCTACAGCACCACCTCCGCTGGTCCGTGCTGTACTTGTCTGCCGAGATAGGCATGTGCAACACCTGCCTCGTGGCAGCAGCGCCAGCCAATGTCGAAACTGAATGCTCTACAGCACCACCTGGCGACCAGGCACGACATGAACACTGCCGAGATAGGCATGTGCAACACCTGCCCCGTGGCAGCAGCGCCAGCCAAAGTCGAAACTGAATGCTCAGACTCGTACCCTTTATTTATCCTCACCTGCTCCACCCATCTTGGTCTTGTTGTTCCCGAGCAGTTTGCTTGCTGTTACCTACGTTTTTGACTGTTTCTTGCTGTAATAATTCAGATTTTTGGCTTTTCTTCACTAAGATTTGGATGTCTATTTATTGACAACTTCATTATGCAATTTCTCTTGGATTAACATTTTTGGATTTATTTTGTTACAGTTGTCAATGACCTACCCTAAATATTTGACAGGTTTTTTTCGTTGCAATTTTGATATGAGTGGAAGCAAGAGGCAGGTCATCACTCGTGCAAAAATATGAAATTATACACGAGATGGATGCAGGCATGCACTAACAATGGTTTTTATAAATGTCCTCTCTCTTTTTTTCTTGTGTCATTTATAGGAAAATGCTTGATTTAGTAACGCCACTGGCATGTTTTAAAAAAATAGCAGAGAAACTGTCAACAGTTCACATGTGTATCCAAGCATCATATTCGCTTGTTTTACGTGTCGTGGGCGGGAAATATGTAATGCCGCTGCAGTGTGTTAACCAAATACTAAAGAGAATAGTGCACTCTCTCCTAATGTGTCATATTATCCCGTGACAATATAACTCACTTCTCCTTCACCGAACTTTATTAATGCCAAACTGTAAGAACAATTGAAAAAAAAAAATTAATGGTAAGTGGTAATGTGTTGTATTTAATTTATTATTTACATGTTGTAATATTTACACTGCTGTTGTGTTGTTACCCATTACCCAATAAAGCCATTATTTTTACATGGACATGTTGTTCTGAGCCAGTCTGAGTTTATCACATTTTATTCACAATACATTTACCAATTAAAATAACTTTACTTCTAATACATGGATATTTCATTTTTCTGTGATAATATGTTTCAAATGTGATTTGCTACTGACGTGAAATTTTATTCGAGATTATAAAAGCATTGGTTATTCTTATTAAATATTTTGTTTGCATCTGTTAGGTATCTACACAGTTTTGAAGTGAAGATGTACATACCTATTAATATTTCTAACGGTGTTATAGCGTAACCGAAATGACGCTTGAATGCTAGTTGTCAGGTCTGTTACTACATACATTTTATAAGTGTTGGAATGATACACAATTTACAGGAAAAAGAAACTTGGCAGCACTTTCAAAAGTGAAAGAAGTAAATATGTTTTTTTNTGGAATGATACACAATTTACAGGAAAAAGAAACTTGGCAGCACTTTCAAAAGTGAAAGAAGTAAATATGTTTTTTTTCCACTCATCATCCTACTGTGCAAGAAAGATAAGTGCTGCATGACTTAATGAGGCCAGCTACGCTACGCTACGCTACGAGCTACGTCATGCGCTACGGGACAAAGAGCCCAGGCAGGAACTGTGCAGAGCAAGGCACNAGCTACGCTACGCTACGAGCTACGTCATGCGCTACGGGACAAAGAGCCCAGGCAGGAACTGTGCAGAGCAAGGCACGGTGCTGGAGGCATACTCGTGCACCGGTGAGCAGTCAGAGCGTCACAACTTACACTGCATTTTCAAAAGACAAGAGATGATCCAAACTGAGTAACGAAGTGCGCTCATTTGGCTCCTTCTGCTCCTGCCTTTTCATTTGAAAGCAGTAAGGAAGAGAACAGAAACAGAAAGATGATGAACATGCCACGGCTACGACAGCACAATTGTAGTCGCTAAGAGAGATTATCTACACGGTAAGAAACTACCATACACAAAAATGTCAAAAACATTTATTAAAACTACAGATGCTAGTCACTCCTAGTGTTAAAATTAAAATGAATAGTTTTACTTTACAGTAGCTAACAAACATTCATTTTTTTTTTACGAGATTGCAAAGTTCAAATACAAAAAAAAAATACACCCAATTTATTGACATGAGGAAATATACATTTCATTCCCTGCACCATGCATACACATATATATCATAAAATATATTCAGTATTGTTATCTACACTTACAACATTAACAAAATACTTGCAAAAAGTCTACACTACTTTCAAGACACCTTTACACCTGCTCATTCATCTGTGATTTGGAGGCATACAACAGTTATTTGTAGCCATTCAATCTTAAACTACTTTACTCTACCTACAGTCTCTAAAGTTTATGGCCCGCCTCTAGATTTTGCTTATTCACAATTGCTTTTGTTTCATCATGCAAATATCGCTTGTATTCAAAAGGGTCTAATGACTTAATCACATAGTTACTCTCTTTTACAAGACTTTCTCTCAGTTTTGCTGAAGCTATACATTCAAAACATACTAACTGTCTCAAGGTAAAATTAATTTATAATTTTCCAAACATTGCTGCACTATTTGTGGTCATTACACAATATTTAGTCATTACACTTTGAAAGCGAAGAATCTGCAATTTTACAGCTATGGTATAATCAATTAGTTTTTCTATTTCCAATAATATAATTCGTAAAAATAGCTTAGCTGTGTCAAGTGGTAAAGGGAATGAAATCTACTGCAGGATAATTCACAGTAATCCTTTGACAGAGTACCGTACATTCGAAAACAGAACACACATGAATCACAGCTTGAAATGACGATCGGAACAAAACAAGAGTCTATATACCCGCTATGAATTATACATGCTGTACCCAATTTTGACAAGCTTAATCTACAAGTATCAGGGCTTTCACATTCTGGTACAAATGCTCCCAAAAAATTATCACCGTGATGTAAAATAGAATTTTATCAAATACATGTAGAAAAGAGTAAAGCCTTTATATGAGAATAATACAGTATTCTCATACGATTTCACACAACACCCTGGGATTACATTATCAACTACTCCACAGTTAGTAAACCTTGTAGAGCAGTGTGAAACACATCAATCACATTATTCTCTGCTTTTTGGAGATGGCAAACATGAAAAGGAACATTCTCTTCCTCCTAAAATGCAATGAATTGCCTTGCTTAGAAGTACGCATTGTAAATGTATGGTAACAACAGCAATTACAGTTATCTGTAACTGTCTTTATTCTGTACATCTCTTTAAGGATACCTGTGATGCCACAGAAGTTTGACAACGCTGTAAGCTCTGCTTTGAAATCCACAATATACTTACTGAATTACATTTTTTTTTAGTTATTACACAGCGCCTGCAAGCCACTTTATGTTTAGTGAATTATCAATATTTTTAATAATTATTTACTTTTGTAACACACACTTTGAAAAGAGCAGTGTAAAAGATAACAGCGGTGAGACAGTGGTAAAATTCATCATTTATATCACTGTTGCATTTGAGTTACAATCTGGTATAAAATAATATAACTAAATGTACTCAAGACACTTCTTTGCATCAACGTTTCTCCATACGGTAGCTGTATTTTATGTTACTTATTTTTCTTTTACTCAGAAATTTGATTGCTTAAAACAATTTCAATGCTGCAGTCATTTTCCTTATACTGCTGTTCGTAAAGATACCAAACTGGCATGTCCTTAGCTTGAGACAGCCATACCTACGTACTGTGCTACGCGCTAACATTTCACCTGCCAATGAAAGACGTGCACCAAATGTATATTGAAACAGCAAAATGTTGCTGCTACTGCAGCTAGTTAAAATAGTTGCATGTGCATTTACATTAAGTTTTGCTTTTCCAAAAAAATTTTTTTTTGTAAAAAATTAACGTGACACTCACATTTTAGGTCTACCAGTTTGGCAAGGAACGTAAACACAATAACTGTTTTTAACATAGTACTCTTTGCAGGTATCCCTATTATCCTTAATTGCATACATCATAAACAGCATTTAATGAACTTTATATTACAATTATACACACTGTACTGAGGAACTGTCAAACTCCAGCTATATGCAGCAATTCTTTAAACTACTGCTGTATCAAATGTGAAGTAGTTCTAGCAGTTTCCAGACAAGTAGATGAAATCATTATGAAGGAAGACTCTACTCGTCTATTCATTTTATACTCTGTGTAGATTAAAGACTTCTCTTTGTATGCTTTTTATTTTATCAGTGTTACTTGCTAAATAGTTAGACCCATACGTTTGGGTGCCAAATCTTTGTGAAGATTATAGGACTTCTCTTTGATGTACTGTGTGAAGTAACAAATAATAAAATTTGTAGTGTGACAAGAAAGAGAATTTTAAATGAATGATTATGTACAGATATGTTGGAGGTACGAGTGATACATAACAAATTTCCTGTTGCGCCGCCTCCTTCCTCTATGTACGTGGCGCATAGCTGAAATGAAATGACGCCATGCGAGTAGGCTTCCCTTTAACTGGCACACAGCGTGGTGTAAATGTTTACAACTTTTAATTATAAGGAAATTATGTATGATTTCTACTCGCAATCACAGGTAAGTAGTGAAATTAATAGTTCTGACACATTAAAAGAAACACTTAAAGGATGCAGAAATATGTGAGACACATTACCGTTCAAAGAAACATACACAGACACAAGACAAATATTCACACCATTAGTATGAGCAGGAGAACAACAAACATGAAAATCACTTGAAATTTAAATGCTAACTACTTCAAATTGTACACAAAGCATAACATATACAATTGGGGCAGGAAATTGTAATTTTATTAAACGAAAATGTACATGAAGGGTAAGAATTCATTGATAATCGTAAACTTAATCAGTTCAGAAAGCAATATATAATTAATTAAAAATCTAATGAAAACTGCTGTCATTCAAAAAGTAATTCAGTTATGAAGAGATCAGTAAAACTAAATCAGCTCTCAAAATTGAAAACTTACGTGAGAGTTGAATTGTAACTGGCTCATGTATTACTCAGCATTTAATAGTAGGAAAATGTCAGTGGTCTTGCACTGTTTTTTAGCAAGACATCTCATCTACTGGCTTCTGGTTAGTGTCCGAACCAAAATTTACGCACTTATTAATTTATGAAAATCAATTAAAAAATGTAATTGTCACTCTCAAAATTCACAATAATTTAGCAATTCAAATAGCATAGAAGTGTTTGCAGCACACATACGTAAAATCACTTAAATTTGTATTACCGAGCTCTATGTAGGTCATACTTGATCAGCTTTGGCGGAGACGGCAGCAGACGTAGTTGAAGCACTTCAAAATCTAATTGCAATGCGGTGTTGGGCCTCTTCTGATCACGCCCGCATGTTTAATGCTACTAGGCGCCTCTCAAACACCCTTCCTACCATTACGATGGGCAGTAAGTATAGAATTAAAGGAATTCTTGCAGACAAACATGTTGTACTGCTTGTTATGGCGTCTGAGGAGAGAGTAGTTAGCAACGAGGTTCACACGAGGACGTTAATTAAAAGTGGAAATTCCAAAAAGACGACACTTCCTGATACGTCACAGTCTTGCCAGTTGTGTAATTTAATGCATTCCTCCGTGGCCAAAACTGCTTGATTAAACCAGGTAAATTGCAAAGTGAAAACGATGACAAAATAATTAGCACTTCCAAAGATAATTGAGCTCAGCTCACAACACAAAATAAATGAAAGAAGTAGAACTGTCAAAATATGTGAAATGTAAACAAACCAAAATAAATAAATAATATTTATAGGCGATCTCTTGAATTACAATTCTAGCTATGCCTGAGGGTAGGGAATAAAAAAAATTATGTTTCAAAATAAATTAACATTCTACCTAAAAGAAATGAAAACATAAACAAAAATCTTTAAATGTGAAATAGTTAAAACTCGTTATTAATAATTAAATATGTACAGCATACTGCATTTCTTCCATATTTTTAATTTATTCTGCGAGCCACAACAAAATTATCAATGCCAAAAACTACACTATGAAAACAATAGCTATTTATTTGTGAGAGCAGTTTACAGCATTTACAATATCTACAAAATTAACAGTATTTGACAGAAAATATTATTATTCTATGCCCTTCTTGTCTGGCTGGAGGCTGCATAAGCCGGTGCATCAAGCTGCACAGCAGATACAAAAGTTAGCAACAACTGCTGAAGCTGTTGTAACACACATCTTTTCAGCTATAAAAATTAATAATAACTAACATGTAATTTTCATGTTCAACAGGCTCAATATTTTTTTTTTTATGATTTATTTTGCTTTTGGGAAAGATTTAATTAATTGTTTTAAAACAGAGTTCATAATATTTTTTTAAACAGTATTTTTTATTTTGGTTGCATATTTATGTCTTTCTATTTTTACGTTGCGTACACGTACTTACAATGCCATATGACTATGCATTTTTGAACGTTGAGGCAGTTTTAAGTGGCAGTACAGATGAATTTAAATTGTAACCCTTGTGATTGGCCAGGGTTTAAAGAACATTCTTAAATTAAGTTTTCATCTTGTTACACGACATCAGGCAGCCAGCCTGGGTGGGCTGTTCACTAGGAATTAAATTTAGATTTTTCATAGGGAAGTCCACGTTCGCACCCCTGAAATTGCAGGCAGTCTAATAGAGACGCGAGGTGTTTTAATCAAGAAGTAGGCCTGTATTGCCTCCCTCCGCGTAGCTTTCTGAGAGGTCAGCTAGAACTTGTGCACTTACATATAGGGAAGATGTCACCCAGGGCTACTGCGCATCTGGAGAGATGCCTCGTCGGCGTAACTGATCATCGGTAACTTCCAGATCATCACAATTCTACGTTTAACCAACAATTCCAGCTAAGAAATTCCAAATAAAGTTTTTCACCTAACACAGTTAATACGATCTTCTAGAACATTTTTCACACCACCATGTTGTTTTTCGTACATACACGACTTTTCCGACATTTTACTACGGCAAACCTGAACTGAGCCCTTGCTCTGCCGCTAGCTGATTGCAAACGTTTTTAATTAAATTAATGATTTTTGAAGGAACATGAAAGATTTTTGCATAATTTTTGAACATCTTCAAGTATTTTAATTCTTAACCATCACGAGGGCACTAGTGTTTCAAAGGCCACTTACTACCCCCAAGCAGAAATATTTCAATTATGTTATCAATATTTTCGGAGCCACAGATAATCTGCTAATTTGTATTGCCATCTGGATGAATTATTTTGTTTTTCTGGGAAAAGTCAGATTATCCTGAGTATAACTAAACTTCCAGATATTTTTTTTAACAGTCACCCATTGCTGTCATTTCGTAGTAGTAGCAAGTTTTTCTCCTAGTGCTCCTGTTTGTGTATGTGTTTGTTCTGTCCACAAGTATTTTTGCTACCAGGTTGCTGTGTTGTTNTTTGTTTTTCTGGGAAAAGTCAGATTATCCTGAGTATAACTAAACTTCCAGATATTTTTTTTAACAGTCACCCATTGTTGTCATTTCGTAGTAGTAGCAAGTTTTTCTCCTAGTGCTCCTGTTTGTGTATGTGTTTGTTCTGTCCACAAGTATTTTTGCTACCAGGTTGCTGTGTTGTTGGGGGTACAAATGACACACGTTACTTCAGTGTGTGTGTATTCCTACTTACAGTCTGGACGGGGCCGGGAAAAAGTAACTCGTCAGACTGCCTTCAAGCGTCACTAACGTCAATATAATTTCCAGTTCACACACTGTTTTGTGTTATCAAGGGGATAAAGGGGCGATAATTCTGATTTTCAATAAGCACACCAATTTAGTACTCAGTTTGAATGATCGTGACTGCGCAGCTAGGGTTTTCAATCTATCCAGAAAATGCGTTACACGTACTACAGCTGTCGCAACGTCATCCTCATATACACAGAGGCATACCAAACCTCTCTGTCTTTATTTTGCACTACGTATAATGTATCCCATTGATGTACACTGTAGCGTGCTGTGTGTAAGAGTCGTCTTGCTGTTACGTTTTACGGTTCATTACATTTTACTGTACAATGTATTTTGTTTCATTGCCATAAAGTATTTGTGTTTTATCCAAATTACATTAAAAAGTCCCAAAATTTTCATTATGTAGAATGTGAAGGGGGGGAATTGTGTGGAAAGGGGGAAGTGTTGAGTTTGAGTATGAATATCAACATTAGTTGTTTAGCTTCAGGTCCTTATTTACAAATTAAAAAAGAAGAGTGATTGACAATGACACAATTATGTGCATGCAAACATATGCCATTTTAAAAAAGTCTGCAACTAAAATGACTAATGCAAACTTGCAAAGCCTCGCGGACTTACACATTGCAACAAAACAAACTTATTCCAATTAAGGAAAAAAATTGTGGATACAGTTAAACCATCAAGATGACTTAAGAACTCCTATTTTGCAACTATAAAAACTAGAAATCAGCTAGTTAGGAAGTAGTCTGTCCTGCTATAAGAAGGTGCATCACTATTGTTTGTAATCCTAAACTATGTTATGCTTTTTTGGTATTCAAGTAATGTGCGACTAGTACATGTATCACTAGAACACATTTTTTAAGCTACGTATATTTACACGAGGTATTCAGGTGTGTGAAATAAAGGTTCTGAGAAGCAGATACGGAGAAACAAGAATTTCAAATTACGCGGTTGGCAGAGATCATAGAGACAAGAATGTGGTGGTATGGGCATTTAAAGAGGATGGAAGGGAGATGAGAGGTTGACATGAAGGCTGTTATGAACTGAAGTACAATAGAGAAGGGCTGCAAAGAAGACCAAAGAAGGAATGGAAGGAGCAAGTGACTGAGGGAGTGAGGACGAGATGCAAAGACTAGGAAACAGAGAGAAGATTAGTGGAGAGACACATGAAGATGGAGACATTTTCCCAAGCTCACCTGGCTTCAGGCTGGAAACATCCACGGATGATGATGATGAAGAAAGAGTAGACAAAAGTACATGCTGGGACTTGCAGCTCCCATTTCAGGAACACCCTCAGACTTCGTCACTGAGACCCTACCACTCAGATCTACCTGTGGTCTAGCCCAGATGCTATCCTGTCACTGGGGCTGTGTTGCTGCTCAGTGCATTGACCTGTCAATGGATGGGAGACCCTCAAAGTCTTCTCAAGCATGCTGAGTTTCAACCACTGCCAGTTTGACTCCAACCCCACTAGAGAGATGCTCCAGTGAAGCCGATCAATTGTCCTGAACTCCTAATTACATTTCCATGGCACTAATGGGTTTAACACTGGAGTGTTCTATACCTTGGCTTGTGAATTTCTTGACAGTGAAATTCAGGCACCGGGCCGCAAATGGCCCGAGTGCTCCGTGGTCCAACACCCCGCCTAATGGTCAGACCTTGATGGCAACAAGGCATATCCCTCCTCCTCCAGTAGTGAAGATTCACCTCTACATGCAAGGCGCTCAACTGCACCTCTTAATGCAGTGTCTCTGTCAGTGACTCGCTTGAACATGATTTTAAGCGGTGACTCTATATTCTTATGGCATGCTAATAAAGATAAAAGAATTCTGCATGTCTGAAGAAAACTCTGAAGTTTCTGTACAGAAAATTTACCAGCTAAAACTGACTCTGAAAACACCTGTTTTAACCATTTTCTCACCCAACAAATTAATCCTTAGAGTAGAGTTGAAATAAGAACTTCAAACTTGTTTTTGGGCACAAAACGTTTCTTAAATGCTTCGCATATTAAGACACCACTACAAAATAAACAACAATTTTTGAACCACGTGTTTTCTACCAAACCTCCACAACACATTTCGTGCCCCAGCCAAGCGGAGCCCTTAAAACAGATGCGTTGCGTTGTAGAGACGTACATGCGATCCTCGGTGCAGAGATGGGCAGGCCGCAGGTCGTAGTCTGGGTATTCATGCTCGTAATACAGTCTGTTCATGACTGCAGTGCTCCCTCGGTCGTCCAATCAGGGAACAGTCTGTCACACCTCGCGTCAGCAAAGCTTATCCATGCACTTACACACAAGCATCACAACAGAAAACTTCTACAGCATGCTGAAAAAACAAAAGTAGAACCAAATAATTACCAGAAAAAAATTTACACTTATAGGACCTGCATGCATATGGGCTGCAACTAAATACAATGCACACTTCTGCAGCAGGTAGAAAAATTTGAAACCAAGTAAGTACCTCTGCACTAACATCAATGGGTGGAAAGCACCTATGTGATTGTTATCCTTGAAGTTTACTGGCAATGGTATAGCTCGACTAAGCTGTCTATAAAAAGGAAACCACCAGCAAATAACTCAAAACATGACTATAATGAACTAAGAAGCAACAGGAATCCTAGCAATCATCAGCAACAACAGACAATAAGCACTAACAAAACAATTGGAAAAAATGAACAGAAAACAATCACAACAAAGAAAACCCACAATGAAAATCAATCATGACAATATAACATCAGTAATTATTAAGTTTAGGGGCTTTACTGAAAAACACAAAAAAATTTCAAAATTATGATACGTTTCTACTCTACTAATCACGTAGAACACGAATATCGTAGGGGCATTAACATCCGACCAATTTCGTAATATGTGCCCACCTAACAGAACCTAACCCCACGATGGGTGAATCACTATTTTACATTTTTAAACTAACCTAGGATTGTAGGGTTTAAACTAACCTAGGCTTGTTGGGTTTTACACTAACCTAGGATAGAAGGGTTTTACACTAACGGTAATTATCTAGTTTAGGGGCTTTTCTGAAAAACACAATAAAAATTTAAAATTATGATATATTTCTACTCTACTAATGATGCAGAACACGAATATACTAGGGGCATTAACGTCCGACTAATTTCGTAATATGTGCCCACCTAACCTAACAAAACCTAACCCCACGATGGGCGAATCACTATTTTACATTTTTAAACTAACCTAGGATTGTTGGGTTTTACACTAACCTATGATGTTAGGGTTTTAAACTAACCTAGGATAGTAGGGTTTTACACTAACCTAGGATGTTTGGGTTTTACACTAACCTAGGATGTTTGGGTTTTACACTAACCTAGGATGTTTGGGTTTTACACTAACCTAGGATGTTTGGGTTTTACACTAACCTAGGATGTTTGGGTTTTACACTAACCTAGGATGTTTGGGTTTTACACTAACCTAGGATGTTTGGGTTTTACACTAACCTAGGATGTTTGGGTTTTACACTAACCTAGGATGTTTGGGTTTTACACTAACCTAGGATGTTTGGGTTTTACACTAACCTAGGATGTTTGGGTTTTACACTAACCTAGGATGTTTGGGTTTTACACTAACCTAGGATGTTTGGGTTTTACACTAACCTAGGATGTTTGGGTTTTACACTAACCTAGGATGTTTGGGTTTTACACTAACCTAGGATGTTTGGGTTTTACACTAACCTAGGATGTTTGGGTTTTACACTAACCTAGGATGTTTGGGTTTTACACTAACCTAGGATGTTTGGGTTTTACACTAACCTAGGATGTTTGGGTTTTACACTAACCTAGGATGTTTGGGTTTTACACTAACCTAGGATGTTTGGGTTTTACACTAACCTAGGATGTTTGGGTTTTACACTAACCTAGGATGTTTGGGTTTTACACTAACCTAGGATGTTTGGGTTTTACACTAACCTAGGATGTTTGGGTTTTACACTAACCTAGGATGTTTGGGTTTTACACTAACCTAGGATGTTTGGGTTTTACACTAAACTACGAATGTAGGATTATAGTGATTTAAGGGAACCGTAAAACACACCAAGGTAATTATCTAGTTTAGGGGCTTTTCTGAAAAACACAATAAAAATTTAAAATTATGATATATTTCTACTCTACTAATGATGCAGAACACGAATATACTAGGGGCATCGCTTTAAAATAAGTGCAACATATTTTAAAAAATTGAACAAGTTTGTGAGATGACTGTTTCTGACAGTTTGTTTACGTTTATGAACGAAACGTTTTATGCCAACAAAAGTTGTTTTAATGAATTCAGCATAGCTTACCTAGTTGATATTGAAGCGGCCGTAGTGTTAAAATAAGTAGAATATATTAAAAAAAACTTGCGAAATATGTTTGTTTGTGTTTATTAACGTCGGAGGAATTATACCAGCCCCCTACCTAGGTGAGTCAATTTACATTCTTTTGGTGTGTTTTACGGTTCCTTTAAATCCCTGCAATCCTACATTCGTATTTTAGTGTAAAACCCAAACATCCTAGGTTAGTGTAAAACCCAAACATCCTAGGTTAGTATAAAACCCAAACATCCTAGGTTAGTGTAAAACCCTACTATCCTAGGTTAGTTTAAAACCCTAACATCATAGGTTAGTGTAAAACCCAACAATCCTAGGTTAGTTTAAAAATGTAAAATAGTGATTCGCCCATCGTGGGGTTAGGTTTTGTTAGGTTAGGTGGGCACAAATTACGAAATTAGTCGGACGTTAATGCCCCTAGTATATTCGTGTTCTGCATCATTAGTAGAGTAGAAATATATCATAATTTAAAATTTTTATTGTGTTTTTCAGAAAAGCCCCTAAACTAGATAATTACCCACACCAAAATAAGGTAAATTGACTCACCTAGGTAGGGGGCTGGTATAATTCCTCTGACGTTAATAGACACAAACAAACATATTTCGCAAGTTTTTTAAAATATGTTCTACTTATTTTAACATTACGCCCTCTTGAATATGAACAAGGTAAGCTGTGCAGAACCAATTAATGCAACTTTTGTTGGTCTAGGACGTTTCTTTCAGAAACGTAAACAAACTGGCTATACTGCTCATATTGCAATTTTGTTCAATTTTTTTAAATATGCTGTACTTATTTTAAAGCTACACCCCTAGTATATTCGTGTTCTACGTGATAAGTAGAGTAGAAATATATCATAACTTTGAATATTTTTTGAGTTTTCCAGAAAAGCCCCTAAACTTAATAATTACCGGCCGTGCGAAAAACATTCTGTTTCTATATCTATTCCGCACATTTGCAATGACTGCCCTTGAGCTTTATTTATTGCCATTGCAAATGCCAATCTGACTGGAAACTGTGTTCTTTTAAAGTGAAATGGAATTTCTGATGGAATAAATGGAATTCTGGGAAGCACATCTGAAAGCACCTTTCAAGATGGTAGCTTCTATAGTATTGCCCGTCATTTTGCTTATTGCAAGGCATGTGCCGTTGCAAAGCTTTGGTGGATTGGTGTTACGAAGTAAAATGACTGGCACTCCTATTTTCAATTTTAATATGTGTGGAGGTAATCCTGGAACATCAAGCGAATTTAGAAATTCTGGCGGATAATTTACCGCTTTAATTTCGTGTAATGTTACATCCACAGATTTGTATGTGACATGTTTGCTTGTCGATAAGTATAGACATATATATTAGTATCAATATATCGAGCATGATGTACTTATAAGTATAGATATATCAATATATCGTTATAACTATAAGTATCAACATATCGTTATTTCGTTTTTATATAGATAGATAGATCTGTTGCTAGGTTGCGATTTTACATTGTTGACATTGCATTGTTGACTAAGGCGCTTCCTGATGCAAAAGCATGGTAAAAATGAGCTTTTTGCATATTTTAGTACCTTTGCAGGTAACACAGATAAAAAGAAAGGTGTACAAACACTTGTGGGAACGAAAGGAAGGTTTATAAAAAACAGAATGAAAATCGGTTGATTTTTTCTGAAGTTACACGCGTCTGAACAAAACGGACACAAGGTTTATATATATATTTACTGTTCTGTTGTAAATTATTTAGTTACAATTACAATTCTCATTGCTTCCTAGTTCATCACCTGGTTCCATGGTGGTATGAGTATTTTTTAGTTAAATGGTTTTTATTTTCACTAATGTTTGGTAACGGACAATGCCCATTTAAATTGTCATAATAACTTTAGTGTGGGAGTTATGGTTATACTTAGTTTGCAAAGGCAAGCAGAATACATAATCTGTAAAATTAATACACACAGAATTTTAATAAAATTCAACCTGCCCTACAAACAAAAAAATGAACTATAACACAAATTGAAACAAGCCTTTTACTTCTAGCAGCAACACATAAGAAAATTCCTACACAAAAAAATACTGATATCCAAAATGAAGCAAATTTAAACATTGCGCAAAACAACATATTTCTAAGATGACATGCAACACACAATTCCAAGTCCAGGTAATGGTGCAAACTAGAAACTCTTCCCACTGTGATGTTTGAAATATTATATTTTTGGGTTCTGCATTGCTTACAAAGTATGTATGTGCTTTTGTCAATAGAGTATGACTTTTTTTATTCCATTACAAATTAAATTGTGAAAGAGAAGAGTTACCACTGGTGTTTGCCATGTTTGTTGATGCTTCTTGGACATCTTGTGGTTCACGTTTCATGAACAAACATCAAAATCTATCACTCCGACAGTGGTGCAACAGTTAAAGTGTATGAATATTTTGAGGTAAATTTGTTTAATGAAAATGTAACTGTGATAGTGCAATAGTAAGATGAATGCAGAGATGTTATAATAACTAGGATAGGCCCTAATGCAGGACAACATCCCTATCCCCGAGTATTCTCTCATGTATGGGTTCTAAGGATTGCAGAACAAAACAAAAAGAAGAAGTATTTGCTGAACATACGTCTGAATTTTCCTACATGTCGGCAAACGGGAGTCACAATTTTATCAGCTCGTGGATAAAAATGGAGCACCGTCGCCATGAAGCTGATACATTCTATGCTACATGTTGTTACAATGTAGTGTGAATTTGTCTGCTTCATTGCAAGGTATTGATTTTACAAGGCCGTAAACTTGCCTCCCAGAACCGCCAAGTCGTTCTTAGTTGCACGTTTGTTGGCGCTTAGACGAAAATGGGAGAAAAAAATACATGGATAATACATTTTGTGGTAATTATACAGTTGAGCAGCTTTTCTGAAGGAAACGTCCTAGATAAACGACAGTAGCATAAATGGATTCTGCACAGCTTACCTTGTTCATATTAAGGAGGAGGGCGTCATGTTAAGATAAGTAGAACGTATTAAATAAAATAGTTAAAAATACGAGCAGTCCGCCGGTTTGTTTACGGCAGACGCCATGATTCCTGCCGTCACCTTATTGGCTTGTGGGTATCGTTAAGTCACCGTGACGTCAGATGTGATTTTAATGGAAATTTTTGAGGCAGTTCAGTAGCCATTGTGTCTTTGCCGGGGCGAGTTGTGACATCCCAATCCGGCAGATTTAAAACGGAGAAAGAAAGAACGAGTGCTTCAGTGCATAATATTCGGCTATCAACGAGTGCTTCAGTGCGTAATATTAGCAATTTTTTAAAAATATGTTCTGCTTATTTTAACATTACGCCCTCTTGAATATGAACAAGGTAAGCTGTGCAGAACCCAATAATGCAACTTTTGTTGGTCTAGGATGTTTCGTTCAGAAAAGTCTCTAAACTTAATAATTACCACTTAATGTATACATGCCATTTTTTGTCTTAAATGTTCAATTCTTTGTATTATTGTCATATGCAGTTTTTGCTCCAACATGCGCTCCTAGTTACTTTTCGGTGAGGTTGGAGGCTACCAAAAATGAACGGAGTGTCACCATTTGAACATAAGATTTATAGCTAACTTCATCTCGGTGTTAACTCTGACAGGTTACTTTTCGTAAGCGCCTTAAGGACAATGTGTGGAACGCATTCGTATACCAGAAACATGAGTTTTGGCTATAACTGATAACCTATAAACACTCAACATTGAAGAACAGACGGACATTAAATACCTTCATACGGATTGTAAACAATTTTAAGTATTTACTTATACCCATGATCTTACATTTTGTCTTCCTCAAGGAAGTAATCGTCTTCATATTCCAGCATATTAAATTCTTGTAATCCCCAACGTTTCACTAACTTCCCTCTCTCTTTTCTATGCACTGCACCTGGCACTAGATCACCGCGGTCAAGTTAGTAGAATTCAACCGCAACGAAAGTACTACACATGTCATAGCCGCCATGACAGATCCACGTGAAAAAGCAATATCAAAAACATTTACTTTCACTTATTTATAATAAAATCAATTTAAACCATATTAATTTTTTTTATTCGAAGGCAAATAACGTAAAAGTAATAAGCCAAACATAAGATTAAATTCCAGGAACCAAACCTTATATAATAATATGCAAAAACCAGCCAATAGGTTTTTGTAGAATATAAAATTAAATTTGTAACAAAAATTGTACTCGAACCAGAAATAGTACACACATCACACCAACACCAAAATAAAGCGAAAACCTTCCACAACATCGCCTATATGCCACAATTTGCACTGCGGTCGAAAGTTTTTCCGGACACCGAAATGCAAATACATGCGCGCAAAATTAGGGTGCAAAGATATGAAGCCTGGCGAGTGACGAAACAGCAAGGTTCAAGAATTTATTTTACAGTACTCACGGTAATGCTACACTAAAAATGAAAGCGCTTCCTGCAAGAATATAGTCTACATTTTAATATAACTACTAAATAAATAATTCTTGCAAGAGAAATAAAAAACGACACTGCATAAAAAAATATACTCAATTTTTCAATACGTTAATGAAATTGAAACCAAATCTGAGCTCGAACCAGGGATAGTGCACACATCACACCAACACCAAATAAAGCGGAAACCTTCTACAACATCGCCTATATGCCACAATTTGCACTGCGGTCGAAAGTTTTTTCTGGACACAGAAATAGCAAGAGTTATGCGCTGTGTAAGTGGTTTTTTTCTTGAAGCCTTGTTTGTGCCTTTTGCATATTTTAAGAATATTTAACTATTTTCTACGGTAATTGATATTTACTGTGATACTGCCGTCTTATTAATATTGCATGCTATTTTTAAATCTTTGTAGCATATTTAACACTTGTTCCAAATTTATAAAACCAAGTATAGTTTATTTTACACTGTTTGTGAAAAGTTGGACGAAAATGTGTATTTCAAATATGATTGTACTTTTTAATACTTTATCGCCATACCTCTCTTTGCATCTTCCTTATTAAGCTTATATTGAACAAAAAATTTCGTTGGTTTTTTAGATAGCTTAAGTGGAAATATCTTAATTTTGTAAGTATTTATTTATGTATTTATTTATTCTTTAAGGAAATTCTGAAACGTCTATTCCCACAAAATATGCTGCATCAATTGTTTACATTTGTAACCTTCTGTTTATAATGTAATTTGTGTTTGCTGTAAAGTGTAAATATTATTATAATAAAGTGTTGTGTTACTTTTCCGCTCGGGTGTTTCCCTTAATTATTTAGTTAAAATGTACGATATTCATTATTCTTTTTTTATAGTATGGTAATATTTGTCTGTTTCCCAAAACCTTCATACTTTCTTTATTACATGCTGACAGAATTTGTGACTTTTTCACATATTTTTTTAAGACGTTTACTAAAACGAACGAAATAAACCTGGTTAATAGTTTCATTTAAATTTTTAATTTATTGAATTTAATTTTTTCTTTATAAAATTAAAATTTTTGGTTTAGTAGAGAGCAAATAATGTAAAGCTATAAGACCTTATCATCTGTCCAATATCCATCTACCAACCAACATTATAAGTTTCATACACCGTATATTTATATGGGATTTATTCGAACTTTTATTTACTTAAGTCTCAATTAGGTCTAACAGTATGATGATGTTTCTTGGGGCGCAAGGGCCCGGGTATTAGTAATGTGGTCGTATCACACAGTGGCGGCCGCGAAGAGGGAACATGCAGTGCCGGATTAAGCCAGCGCGGGACCTGTAGTAAATGCGAACAATAGGCCCTTGGTTTGCTTTAGGTATTAAAGTTTAGGATATAAAATAAAACAGCACATTTATTTATTTGGGATGCCAACAACACAATTATTTCACATTAAAAATAACTTCAAGAAAGTTTGATAACAAATGTACACATCATTCTTAGTCAAACAATACAACATTACAATATAAAAAAAATTACTATCAAAAATCTAAAAACATGTGAAATTAAGGTATAATTTTAAGATTGAAATAAATGATTAATAATAAACAAAAATTAAACTATAAACATAAATAAAAAAATTGTTAAAAATTAAGGTGAAACTAAGTTACAGGCAATTAAATTAAATTAAATACAAGTAGTCACAATCAAAAAAATATAAAACTAAAACAGTAGGCGTAATCTTAAGAATGTCATAAATTTGTTTTTACATGTCAGCTGAGTCAAAAAATGTGTCCCATGTCCCGGAGGAACGCGCTGTCTCGTAGTACTCCTCACAAATCCTAGCGAGGGGAGAATGTTTGCCAAGGTTGGTACTGCTTCGGTCACTATAGACAATCCTAGTCAGCGGAAGCCTCGGGTTGCTGTATGGAACCTTTAGCACATTTACAAAAAAAAAATTCGAGATTTAATGTGGGCAAATTTATAGATAACACTAGTCAAAACAACATTTCTTAGTAAATCATTTTCTATGTCAATTAAAGTGAGGCTATTTAGACGTTCTTGTCCCATTGTGTTCCTTAACTCATTTTGAATGCGCTTTAATGTTGGAAAAGAACGTTCTCCGCTGCAGTTGGTAACCATCAAACTCAAGTAAATGCGTAACACTATTTCTACATTTGGGAAACACGATTCTAATGAATTTTCCTTTAAAAATTTATAAAATTGAAGTTCCAGGCCTCGTGCTTTTTGCTGTCGATAGCAGCAGCCACATCTGTTTTGAGCAGCTCAGCGAACTGCACCAGTTCGTTGGCCAGACTGTCTCCCACGTGGTCTGGGTAAGCACTGACGATAATTGAAGTTCTTTTCAAAATCTCTTCTGCCGTTAAAGAATTTAATTGCCTAAGTATTCCAAATACACTCGTCACTTGATGGTACGCTTCCATGCGTTAAGCTAATGCAGACATTACATTATTAATTATGACAATAAACACCCGAATTTCATAATATTGTGATTTTCTACAACTACATCGAGTGTAGTAGAACCGCTAAAATGGTCGTACTTTGTTTGTCGTTAGCGTTTTCTTGAAGTCAATTACTGATATTCTTCACAGCCAGTTAAGGTTTTGGCTCGTGTATCTATATCTGAAAATGTAGACCACATTGCTTGGATGTACCTGTGTAATGATTTATAAAGAGCGTATCCCGTGTTGAGGTCTTGATCAGACGACTGCAGCAAAGCGTTAGTCAATAGCAAACGTTCTAGAATTTCGTTGCACGCAATAATCATTATTCCCGTTTCTAACTCATTCATTTTCGAAACTAGTCCGTAAGCTTGATTACGAAACTCTACCATTTGATCATTGTTATTAGATGTGTCATCTAAAACTTGTTTTATAGTGGTAAAACCAAATAAAAGTGCCTTCGTCGCATCAGCTCGGGCAGACCACCTACTGTCCGATAATCTTTTCAAAATTGGAATTCTTGAACTAGTATCTTTTAATGCTTTCGTAAAAAGACCCTATCGATAGGTTGAAGCGGAAAAAAATTAATATAGGCGTACTTATTTATCTCCTTAATTCGTGCTTGTAAGCCGCTGTATTTCCCGCTCATGTTGCTGGCATTGTCATAACTTAGCCCTCGACAATCTTTGATATTAATACCATTCTCATTTAAAAAATCTAGTAAACTTTGAGTGAGTTGTTCAGCAGTATGGCCTTCCATATCCAAGAATCTTACAAATCTTTCCACTGGTCCAGATGGTAGGCCATAGCGCACTATCAGAGTCAGTTGGTCTATATGCGATATATCTGGAGTATAATCCTATGATACTGAATAGTATTTGCATCTCTTAATTTTGCAAATAATAAGATTCAGTATGCTTGATGTAATTAGATTGATAAATTCCTCGCATGTTGTTTTTGACAAGTATGACGTATGTCCCTTTCCTTTATTTGCATGAATATGTATATTCACGGACAGAAAAATGTTAAATTTAGCTATTAATTCTAAGAAACCTAAATAATTTCCATTGTGAGGTAAACCAACAATTCCATCAATACCCCAAAATGCAAGACCTTGTTCTGCTAAAAAAATTATTACTGCAGTAATTCGTTCTAAGAGTGTCCGCCAATATTTTTGTTCGGTGTCTATTTGGTTTACAAGTTGAGAATCGACACGCGCATCCTTGTTTTTGCGAACTAACAGCGAAATTATTGCTTGTCTATGCAAAGTGCTTTCTTCATGTCTTTTCAACAAAATATGCACGTTCTTCCCGTCATCTAATCCATCTTTCGTAAACCGTGCCGAACCGTCTGAATCCGTAACTTTGCAAACGAAACGAAAAAGTTTACTTTTAGTTTCAGAATAACACAACCAATCTCTCACGTGAGTTTTATCCGTTAGTTTATGCCTATATATGAAAAATGACCTCTGACAGAACGCAGTTTATTTTCATTGTCATACCTTTTGTCTGTAGACAAAAAATTACTGTTCATATGATCGACATCGCTACTTGCTTTCGCAATCCAATAATCTCGATCAAAGTTGCTCTGCCATTCAGCAATATCATTGGAGTACATTTTATTTTTGTTTTGTTTTTGGCATGTAGAAGATGTATTAACATCGGAAGCATGTGGTATGCTTTCGACCTCTCTTTGGCTTGAAGACGACGTTTCTGGGTTTAGAGGACATGCTGTGCTTTTAACTTCTCTTTGGCTAGAAAACGATATGTCTGTTCGAGTGCACTATCACTTGTAGTGCATGTGGCTATATGGGAAATAATTACAGATCCTAATGAATTTCCTGTACTGCTGGCATCATCTGTACAATGAGATGCAAACTCTGTGTTTTCTATTTCAATTTATTTAGACTCAAGAACATCNTACTGCTGGCATCATCTGTACAATGAGATGCAAACTCTGTGTTTTCTATTTCAATTTATTTAGACTCAAGAACATCATTCTGGACATTAAAAAACTCAACAGCTTACGTGTCTTTGATATAGCAGATAGGTTCTTTTTTTCTTTTTCATCTTTTGCTTGACGCTTTGTACTTACAGAAGCATTGTGTCTGCCCATATCTCTAGGCCTGCTGCTAATATAGATCTGTATATAAAATATAAAAAAAATTACAAATTAAAATCATGACTGAGGAGTAACGTAAAAACTAGTGATTAAATCTCTCCCCATGAAATAATGGTAATTTAAAACCAGCCGGTTTACTCTGTTATAGTTTTTGCGGGCAGTATCCCTGCAGCATCAGGGCTGAGCAGTTGGATCCAGAAGCTATCATAATATAATATGGTCACGGGAAATATACCTGCTTACAAAATTTGAGCTCAATTAGCTAACGAGAAATAGGTAAAATTTTGATTACGAGATTTAAAACAAACAAAAAAAATGATTGGTAAGTACAGTCAAGAGCACGTCAAGCCTGACACTTCGAATTTTGGACCGGCCAGCTTATACTGGTGGTGTCAAGCTTGACGTGCACTTGACTGTACATTGTGAAGCTGAATAAAACCTTTTAATAATGAATTCGCATCGCCCTTTTGAGTTTCGGTCCTAAAATATGTTTTGTTTTTGTAACTTTAAGCAGTATATTTTGAACCAAATAAATAGCTTACCTTATTTTACTGTTGTAAAAAAGTAGTATTATACATTGATATTGTATTAGCCCGCAGTGATCAGCAAACAAAAACAATAACACAAAACAAACGTAAGAACTGTGAAACTGCAACACAAAGGAAAAAAATGGCCGTAAACAAAAAAAACTTTACTCTAGATGGCTCGTATCAAACAAAAGAAAATAAAATAAATGTGGAAGAAACGACTGACTGTAATAGTACCCTTATAAAATTAAATGCCCATTAGTTGCTTTCTTATTGGTAATCAATATGAAACTATTCTAAATGGTCGGGTTATACGAACAGCTCGAAAACAATATTTCGGGATTCCCCTCTAAGTATTGTGGTGTTGCCAACTTGCAACATAACATACTCGTAAAATGTGTATGGTGTGGCCAGCGCTGACTTTTTGAATAACTACTACATCTTTCCATTGGACGGTGGGTGGTATACCATATCCTACCTACTTGATAAAATTGTTTTTTTTTTTAACGAAGGTGCGAAGCCCCCGTGGCGCGGGGACCCGTAGAGATGGCTAACTCTTGCTACGAGGCTAATCCGACACTGTGTTGGGTAATTTTTGTGCATTGATGTAAGCTTTCTCTCCAACTCTCCAAAAAATGTGGCGACTGCAAACAAAACTCGTCCCCTGATAATGCTACCCTACATATGACAAATGAGCCACCTCAAAGTAAGCTCTCCCTGTCTTTCTGGTCGTAATTCCCAACAACAACTCAAATCACAAAACGTTACTAAGCTTTAAAAACCCTAATAGAGGCAGAATATTTTGTCATTGTGTTGTCACACATGTGAATATTGGACTTTATTATAGAAAAAACACAAATGCATTGCATGCATACATACACAAAAAATAATGTTCACAGTTCCCACCCCTTAATAACCACTATGGTAGTGTTGACATACATTGATACAAATAACAATACGCGTGGGAAACAATTCATATTAACACATTGTGGTCCGGCTGCATTAACAAGTGTGCATTTCGTTGACATTATACATCATACATCCCCTAAGACCTTGCCAGAAATAAAATGCCACAAAAAAAAGTATTTATACTTAAATACTATATAAGCGTGTTCGGTTCCAACACAAACTGTATGCACGTGGAAGGTTCACTAACAATGTTTTGAAAAAGCATCTTATTTCCAAAGCTACGGTTTAACTCGTATAGTCGTTCATTGAGTGATAAACCATTAAAAAATGTGGCTAAGAAAACTTCAGAATCTCGGAAAAGGAGCTCTTTTTAATGGCATACAGGCAAGGGGCTTATACCCAGTCTAATATTTGTTGACGTGCGTTTGTATTCTGTGGATATTTCAGATGTGATAACTACACATTTAAATATGTTATGTGTATTACAATTATGTGATTGCAGCTTCTTTCGCCGTCATATATTTAATTTCCAGCACTATCGTGCTATAATTCTTATTTACTACAGTTAATAACNTTACTACAGTTAATAACACAATACAAATAGCTTTAATATAAATCTTTATTTTTCAAAGTAATGTGCGTCGCAGCAGGTTCACGACGCGTGTCATTCCTTCCGTGTTACAATGGACCTTATCTGGTCTTCTGTGGAGTCCGATGTGTCTGAAAAACGAACAAAGACAATTCTTCAACATTGTAAAAAATAGATTACTTATCTGCAAATCGAAATATATATTTTATATTTCATCAGTAGCTTGGGTTTTGTAACGTCCTCATACTGTTATGCAAGATGTGTCACACATTCTACACTTTATGACAAACTTATTTCTTACACTGGCAATGTCGTATGTACATTTGGTGATGACAAATTATAACTACCGTATAACGGAGAAGACAAAAGTGTTTATGATACTGTCCAGTGTCATTGCTCGTTAACGTGATTGCAGACATAATCTGTTATTCGTTACCAAACTCCGTACAAGAATATGGGGCACATCCTCAAACAAAGTTGTTGCAATTAATTTTTTTTTTAATTCCTACGCTTACGGATGTGTAACCTCTTACGTTTAAAGTTATCACTGGTAGAATATTAGGCCTAATATAAAGCTACAGATTTGGTCGCAGGTTACGACTACGTTATTGTGTTAGCGGCCAT
>NQII01000328.1:946937-968382 GCA_002778355.1 Clitarchus hookeri | reverse complement strand
AGATGAAAAGAGACAATTATTAAAATCAGGCACTTTTTTTTTACAAAACATTTCAAGTGAAAGTAAAAAGAATATATAAAACCAAACGTGTATACAAGTTACAAATACATATCACATTCTGTTCAACAACTCGTAAGCGTATGGTAGGTCGGTAGGTAGGGGGTCCGATTTTCAAGTAGGACCATCGGGTTCGAATATCGGTTGAATAATTTGCGGATTTTAATTTTTACTAAATTACTTATTATGCCTCAATATAACACGAGGATAACGAAAATTGAGAATATTGTTTATAGCAAAACCACAATAAATCTACTTTAATCTTCAGTCAAATGAAATGAACATGCTTTAGCAACAATATGAAATTTCACTTTAAATACCTAATAGTGTTTCACTGAAACATGTGCGATTTGTTTAGTAAAAACAAATATGGTGAAACATTTAATTTTGTTACATCAACAGTATATTTGTTTCTCCATATATAAACTTACGATTTGTTTGTCCCAAACAAATTTTGTTTCCCTCTAATATTTATTTTTCTCTATGNTTTCTCCATATATAAACTTACGATTTGTTTGTCCCAAACAAATTTTGTTTCCCTCTAATATTTATTTTTCTCTATGTGATAAAAACAGCTACCGAGTTTGAAATAGTGCGGTTGTTTGCTTCCCAACTATATGCAACTTGTTGAGCAGATTTTTATGTTATTAATGAAAAGACATAATACCCACTTGTCACAAGGGTTGCAATTTATTTCAAGAAATCAACAGAAAATTGTTGTTTCAACACAAATAATAGTTAATTATTTTTCAGTATAGTAAATAGAATATCTCGGTTTTCAAGGACAAGCACCCCTCTAGTTAAAAATTGTAGGCCATAAGACGTATTATGTTTTCTTTCTCATTTTGCATGAGGTGTCATACTACAGCGACTTGATCGGGAGTTCACAGTAAAACTATATATTTATTTCGACATGGAATATATCACAATACCTAATTTTCTGAAAGGAATTTCCCATTCATTAGTAAACAAACACAACACAATTTAAAAAGTGGCTTATAGCCACTTTGTGAGTTCTTATGAAGGTTTGTTTCTTTTGAATTGAAGGCGGGATGTATGCAGGTGAAAGTGTAAGCTGCAAAACCTCAGCCTTTGTTATACTCCATAGTTTTTAATACACTACTGGATGCGTATATAATTGCGAAGAATGTGCGAGTAGACTATATATAACCCATCATTCACATCCAGCAGCGTATGCCGATGAACCGTGGACTCTAGTATAAGCAGCCTGGCAGGCGATTCCCCATGAACAACGTGTTAAGGTCTGTTTTGCTTCGATGCTACGGCGTGCAGCAGCTCTTATTGCATCTCGTGGAGCCTTTACTACATACTGGTTGTTTGCAAGTACTAATATGTTTGCATTGCTCTGAAACTGTAATCATTTGTTTGTAATACTATTAGTAATCTGTGTAATAAATTTCCTTCCGTTCCGATGGTTCCTTCATGATGCATTTTTCACAAAAATTAATGTACTTTACCGATTACACCCAAATTCGCCACACGAATAATGTTATGATAGAACACTAACCATGTCTAATGTTAGTGGATTGGGATTATATTTTCACAATGGCGGTCATCTAAATATTTTATTTTAGCATGCTATATTTATAGAGTAATGGAACTTATTTCTACCAAACTTTCTATAATGGCGGCAATAAAAATAAATTATTAGTAGATTTTGTCTACCATTTTGTAAGATAGCGCCACTTGGAATATCAAACTTTTTAATGTCATATTTCAGAAACCACCGAAACGACATCCACCAAAACGCATGGCCAAAACAGCAAGAATTAAGACATTAAAAAATGTATATTAACTATTAACGTCTGATATTAGTAACTCCTCGACAGATAATAGGCTGTTCATGGTAAAGTGAGCACTTTTTCAAGCCCTCTCATTTATAATAATAGTCAATTTAAAATTTTTATATTAACCTTCGGCGTTAACTTCCGAGTGCGTTGGAATATACATATTATGTTTATTACTTATGTAACAATATTTTTTTCAAAATGTGGCGGAAGGATACAAAATGGCTGAAAGGAAAAGTAACTAAGGCCTAAAAAATGCTCACTTTACCGTGAACAGCCTATATCATCATATTTGCATGCTTACAGTACCATGGAAGACCACCTAGTTTTTTATAAAGTAGTGTTTTATTTTCAAAGAAACTGATTTATATTTGTGGTGTTGTTGACCTTAGCCATTAGACTGATTTAAATCAATCTTGGTGTGCTGACGTACCTACTGGGGGAACTAAATTCGCCACACATTCATCCATCATTTTGGAAAACACCGCCACCAAAATACATTGGTTGTATACTTGGACAATTCAGGAACTACTTGACCGATTATTATCAAATCGAGTGGAAAATACCTTCCGCTTAGACATTTTTAAATGACAAATTTTAGTTTAATTTAATTGTTTGAGTAGTAATTAGTTAAAATTACTAGCATACATGTGTAGAGGAAAGCAGACTTATTTACATTAGTAACCTTTTGTCTCCTTTTTAATATGTCATTAAATTCGTTCTAGAAGTACAGGTTTTATTTCAAATTCATGCCTAAAATACTGTTTATTTCATAGTTTAGCGTACAGTGCGATGATTTGCCTTAAATTATGCTTATTACTTTTGTAATATTTTCAGCAGAACTTGTTGGAACAAATAATTTGTAACTAAAGATGAAAGTAACCATAATAATAGTGACAGAAAAAAAATTAAATATGTCGTAAATTATATAAGTTTTAAATGACAGAGGGAGGGTAAATGTGTGAAATTAAACGTTTGAGAATAATAGAAATGGCAATATTTCAATTAAAAGAGACGCATATATATATTTTTTTAAAAAGTGATATTTTCGTGACTCAAGGACGTAGCTTTCTTAGGTTCGGTTTGTAGGGCTTACGCCCAGACGAGCCGCTCGCTGATGAAGAACACATAAGGGCGATACTCAAGGGAAGCTTGTAAGGTTTTATTTATTAATTGGGGACTGCGGTCAGAGTCGTGTCTGCTGCAGGGCCACGCCCCAGCGAGATGCTCAGGATAAACCCCCTTCCTCCCCCTGGACCAGGCTTGCCACTGCTACAAGAGTGCAGGGGTTGATGCGGGGTGGGGTGGCCTCTCCGACAACCACACGCTAATATTCCATTGTTCCCCCTTGTCTACGCATGTGCGTTCCGGGCTGGTAATTATCCCTCCCGAGAGGGTGGGGCGCTCAACCCCTCCCCAATCCCGGCGTGGAATTCCTCTGTGGTCAAGACATCGTCTGGACCAAGCACAAGTCACGTGACCTGCTGCCGAGACGTAGGTGGTCAAGTTGGTAGCCTTGTTCCGCCTGGCTATCTCAACGTACCGGCCAGTGGTAAATGCGAACCACAATACATTATTTTGTTTACCAAAGACACCACGTTTATGACCGAAAGCTGTTATAATTTTGTTGTAAGGGAGGGGGGACAGTTTACAAACTAAACTAACTTAAGGCTGTTGCCTGGTTTGAAATCAACGAGATTTGGGTATAGGGAAATACATGTTAAAGAAACTCGGTTTTTTCAAAGCCAATTTTGAAGACATAAACTTGAAACATAAACCTAAATGAGAGAAATGATGCTCTCAAGCTCTGTATCAAGGCAAATATAACAATTTGTTTTTCAGTAATGTTTTATTTAATTATTAAGGTTTCTGATCTTTCCAGGAAACAGGCTATACATTAATGTTATAAAAGGCTTTGATAGCAAAGAAGTGCGTATTTTCTGCTCAAAAAAGTCCACGGTTGTGTATATCTATCTTTAATAGGAACGCCCAAAAAAACCTAATTATATTTTGCAAATACATGATGCAGGAGCCAATTTGACAAGAGAGCCAGCAGGATATTGCCGGGAAGACTGCTGGCTACCTGCCTCGCCTGGTTCACGTGGTGAATCACCACAGTCCAAGGAGTGAGCTCCCCTTCACCGATTTAGTGGTTAGCAGTAATACCCCGTGGCTCTGAGTTTCTTTAGGATTCCTTCCATCCAGCGGTGGGCCGGAAGTTGAAACGAGCCCCGTGATATGGATGTAACCATCTTCAACCCTCTCCCCTCAACATACCCAATTTTTTTCCAGCGTGTCAGAATGAGATATACCCCCCCCCCCCAANTTCCCTTCCCCCTCTCCAAAGTTAATTTTTTCCAGCATGACATTATGAGAGAACTCACCCCACCCCCTCGGCATAACACACAACAAATTTCCTTTACCGAAAATATGAGATTTAGTGGGCTACAATGTGGCCATCAACGTATATTTTGTGAAACATTTTTGCATATACAGCTGCCTTCTTAGTAAAACTACACAGTTATAAACCCCAACTTGATCCCATAAACTTTATGTTCGATAGTTTAACCTTAAAAAAACAATATTTTCTTTTGAATGTCTGATCTCATAACTTATTTCATTTTGCAAATTTACTATTTCAAGTTATTCTTCTAAAAAAAACACCACGCGATACATTTTACCCCTTACAACGATACCATACATAATTTAATTAACAAAAAACTTGCAGGGTAGTCATAGAAATAAGGGCCGTTTTCATTTTAAAAATTGACTGGTCCATGAGAAGTTGGAAAACGTATTTGGAACAGTACGTATACGTCAGCACTGATAAGAGTAAGTTTCATACACCGCCACCAAATTCAAAACTCTTTTACACCTCGAAACTGTAGTGGAACTGAAAATGATCAGAACTCTCGCCACACATTTAAAATCATCCAAACATGTCACACTCAAATATTAAGAACAGCGATTTTAAAATTGTAATTACTTTTACTTTACAACTGATCAATCTTTCAAAAATGGTTCTTTAAATTTGACTTGTATCCTTCTGTTCTCGAGAAAATGGTCTCACTTTGTCACGTAGGCAACGAAAGTTTATATTTTTTACAATACAACTACAGGGCAACCAAATTTTTATATCTGACGTCAATTCAAAACATAAAAAATCCAAACCTTTATGCTGTACATAAAATTTGGTGTGCCTATGCGGTAAAGCTGAACATATAATGTTTTCTTGTATTTTAACAGCGAAATCTATACGCCGTTTTCTTTCATAGGTGTTTATCATATTCCGATTTTTTTCGAGTCTTAAGTTAATATAGGTGTTAATAATTGTCTCATAGAAAGCTGGATTTTTCTGCGTAAGCGATTCAAAGAAACTGCTTTGTGCTGCTTTGTTTGCAAGTGACGAGTATTACTAATTGAATCAGTTACTTCAGAAACAACACATGTTACATTTTTCACATTTTGAACAAAGAACAAAAAACTGCGTAGCTCACACAATTTGTGCATTAAAAATTTGGGAGAAATGTACGTTCTAAATAAACTATATTTATATAAATTGACAAGTTTTTGAAGAAAAAATTTCATCAGAAATCAAAATACAACATTTTAAACAAATTTCACATGTGTTGTTTCTGCAGGAAATCGTTTTCTTGAACAAAAGTAACGCATTAACTTTTTTTTTTTTAACTTTTATTCCTTTCAAAAGAAGGAATGACAAAAAAGTGATTTCTGAACATTCACATCTACCTATTTAGAAAAAAGAACATTTATTGGAATAAGTGTGAACTGCTCGTCAAACTCCATGTAAGATTGTGGCCACATCAGCCTCACTCACCTTCAAAGTCGGAGTCTAGGGTCGCAACAGCATTAGAGTTCACAGAAGGCCAGTTGAAAATCTCGTTGTAGAGTGTTTCATAGCCGACAATGTAGTCTTCAAGTTTCTTGAGATCACGAATCTTTATCTCATTGATTGTGACATGGCCAGATGGATATGCTTTGGCAGATGGTTGCGCTGGAGCAGTTTTTGTCTCTCTCAGTGTAAAAGTACTTCCTAGCAATCNGAACATTCACATCTACCTATTTAGAAAAAAGAACATTTATTGGAATAAGCGTGAACTGCTCATCAAACTCCATGTATGATTGTGGTCACATCAGCCTCACTCATCTTCAAAGTCGGAGTCTAGGGTCACAACAGCATTAGAGTTCACAGAAGACCAGTTGAAAATCTCGTCGTAGAATGTTTCATAACCGACAACATAGTCCTCAAGTGTCTTGAGATCGTGAATCTTTTTCTCATTGATTGTGACATGGCCAGATGGATATGCTTTGGCAGATGGTTGCGCTGGAGCAGTTTTTGTCTTTCTCGGTGTAAAAGTACTTCTTAGCAATCCGGAAATGAACTCCTTGCAAGCCACTTTTCCTTTTCTATCTTTGTTGTACTCAAACTCTTTATAGGTAGAAATCATGAAACTTTTCTCTGATTTTTGGGAATCCCTCGACCTATAGTCTCATCAGAGAAAGCTGCTTTCTTGTAGTGTGGTGGCCACCACGCTTTGAAAGAAAGGATGTCGCCAGTGGTAGCGTGGTGTATGGTGAACTTGCCAGAGTTGCTAGCTTCTGAAAAGAGTTCCCCGTACTGCTGAGGAGTATAAAGGCGATAATTTTTTTTAGTCTGCGTTTCAGAGTTCCAAAATCGTGGTCGCAAGGGAGAAAAGAATGTCCGCAAACAGGAAAAAAATGTCGAATTTTTTCAAATCTACCGCTGTCACACAAATTAAGTAAAAACCGAACTACTGCGTGGTTCTTATTTTGACATGCAGCCCCGTCACTAAACAACAGAAGTTTAGTTACCGTAGGAGGTAAGGTTTTAATGTAGTGCCATAAAAAGTTGCACACTTCGTCAGGGGATTTATTTGCGATACCCTCATGGTACAAGTACAGGTTCGCCTTATCAGTTTTAAGGTCGTGAATGCAAAATACGTTGACCCATAACTGGGGTAAGTAGAACACTTCCTGCACAGGGATCAGGCTATCGCTACTGTATCAGTGTCCTTGTTTTCACGTGCCTCCTTTAAGGTGGCGTAAAACTTTTTGGTACGACGTTTGTGTATCAACTGTTCTGCTGCAACATTCCTCTTTGCGTTGTCACATAAAGTCGAATCCTTCATTTTGGCCGAGAAACTCTCACCTTTTGAGCAGACGTCCACTTGTGGTCTACCGAAAGAATAGTCAAAATTTTCTTGAAAGTACATACGATAAAAGTTGTATTTCANGCGGTCTACCGAAGGAATTTCTTGAAAGTACATACGATAAAAGCTGTATTTCACGACACCCACGCATTCAGGGTGCTCTTGTAAAAACATCTCGTGCATTATTTTAATGTTGAGCCTGGCATCCAAGTACTTTTTTGGTTTCCCACCATAATGAGTTTCTTTGACCTCATACTTGGATATCTGGCTATGAATCTTTGAGCAGATGTCACTACTTATTGCGTTCCCGCTTCGGTTCAAACCTCTCAAGTATTTTGGAGTTTTGTTTTCTACTAACAATTTGCAGAGACGACGAACGCTTTCTAGAGTCACGCCATACAATGTCATGAACGTGTTTTTGCAAACGGGTCGCAGTTTTCCGTCAACCTTGATGTTGTAGGGAAAAAAATAACTTTTTCTTTGGGTTTGTTTGTAAAACTAGTATCAGTGCTTTTAGAAGGTGCCCTTTCACCTTCATTCATATCATTGCTATCACTTTCTTGTTGTTGTAAATGTCTCCTTTTTTTGCGTCTCCTTTTTGGCGCCCTTTTCTCAATAACACTTTGCAAAACCACATCTTGAGCAATCTTACTATCGAAACTGTGGAAATAGTTCCACAGCTCATTTCGGGCTTCCACTGAGATATTGAAGTAACACCGATCGGCACAACTACAAAGGTAGGTCTTTTGGACCTTAGACGGAACTTCCTTACCCGAATACGCCTGAAAGGCAATCCCCTTCACTCTTGAGTTCCTGATTACATTCCTGCGATAAGTTTCTTTGTTGATCACTCCTTTTCTTTTTTTTCACTGGTACGCACTCGTCAGAATCACTACTTGACATGATTTAGGTACCCAACTTTCGGACAAAAACCTAAACATTAACCTCCAAACACAGCACTGTGAAAAACTGAGCGAGAGCTAACAAATTGATAGTAAGAATATTAGCTGTAACCTACTATAAAAACAATGTTGCCAGCAGGCGTGCCAGTAGAAGAAAAATAATAATTATTTCCCTACACTGCAGAAACAACACAAGTGATGCACATGTGTTGTTTCTGCTCTAAACGCAAACTTCAATACTAGATTTTACCAGGTAGAGTTGATGTTACATGTAGTTTTTATGCACCAAACGATGCGTCTTGGTAAACTATATACAAATCCACTTCTAACTCAAAATGGCAGAAATTGTTACATGTGTTGTTTCCGAAATAACTGATTCAATTATTATAATTAAAACAAATGCGTTAAAACTGATTCTTTTCCTTCAAAATAGTAGAGTGTGCAAGCTAATCAAAGTTCATTATGTGATATGCAATTTAAATAAGTGAATTTTACATGAAAACCAAAATTCGAGCATTATTTTTAACGACACTGATATGAGCTATAGAAAAATATATTTTTGTAACTTTGACAATTACTCTCCGGTTTTTTCTTACGACACCTGGCAGCAGTGATGAGTGAATAATTAATTTTCTGGCAGTTATGTAATTCTACAGATGTGTATATTAAATTCTTAGTGTATTAAACAAACATTTATTTTAGGGTTATTAACTGTATACCACTATAATTCTACGAGCAAACCTAATGGTATAACCTTTTATATGAGCTACTTTTAATTTGATGTTATTACAAAGTGCAGTAGCCACGTAACTTTTGAGTAAATATAAAACTACAAGCATTGTACTGATAATAAAATACTGAACAAGAGCTCAACTCATTATAGACATTGTATTTGTTTCAGAACATAGTTACAGTTTGGGTTTGAGATTTCTGAACTTAAATCTGAATGGTAGCGATATCAATACTTGCTTTATTGGTTGAGGTTGTATAAGATAATTAAGAAGAGTTGTTCAGTTTATGTAACAGAAATTGGAACTTCAAAGACCCACATAAATTTATGGTTTAAACAATTATAACCTAGACTAATAGCAAGCTCCACATTTTACGAATAGTTTACACCACAGCATACCCTTGAGCCTCGCAGTGTGCGGGAAGATGCAAAAACGTATTTACTTCGTCACTCATGATTCGATAACTTGTTTAAGTTTCCTTATTCCAAAACGCAAACGGATAACATTTTTGTTATACACTGAAAAACAAAAAAAAACTGGTATAGGTGTGCGTATGCAAATAACAGAGGTATGGAACCAATCAGAGTAACGCGATGTGGTCGGCAGCTAGATCGGTTACTTCTACTACAATGGCAGGTTATCAAGATTTAAGTGAGTTTGAACGTGGTGTTATAGTCGGTGCACGAGANGTTTTTTTGGCGCTTCAGTTTACTTAGTAATGGATTTAAATGTTTAAAATCTAGAAGACATCTCTATTAAGTATATTTTATGTTCAATAATTAACGAGGGAAAATGCATGAATAGTATGAATGTTTTTTAAAGGACAGCGATTATGGCAAAATATGACTTACCCGAACTTTCTGAACGGTAATTGTCAATTTGATTGGGTGAGGCAAGTATAATTTGAAATCGAAAGTAACTTGTGAATTGCCGAAACGAAGTATACTTAATGTGTCTTACTTGCGATTCTTGAGTTTAAAAATAATGTATGCTAGAGACTAAACATAACTAATAACTAGTAATATTATTTTAACTGAAAGTTCGTAGCTGCCGCTCTCCTATACGGCTGAAATATTTTCGAAGTTCTACATACCGAAACAAGAAAATCACGCGTGGTAGTGGTTTAAGGGTAGCATATAAATAACTTTGGCGTTTATTCTTCATTTCTCACGCATATCACCCATATATTTCTTAAAACAAAAAAAAAAGTATCTCCTTTACTACTTTCTTTCCTGTACACGTTCACAAAAATAATCAACAAACCATTGTTTTACTAATTTTTTACGTTGAGAATGTTTTTAGTAAAGAAAAGAGGACATTGCCTCATCGTTTTGAAATTATTTGAGTGGATAGTTTTCAAGTGATGATGAGTTTATTTTCAAAGTTATTCGGCCACGAGAAGCGAGCAGGAAGCGCATTTGAGTTTCCTGCCTATGTGGCGCAGATAAGGGCGAGATTCCCGTGCTTCTCTGCAGCACCGGTCAGCGCGAGGGACTGTGTGGAAGAGCGGCAGCTGTGCTCAGCCGCACTAGAGCACTGAGGCGGTACGCGCGAGACTGAAAACCTGCAAATAATTATCTCTGGCAACAAAATTGAGCTCTAACCAAGCAATATTGCATGTTGAAGGAAAATAGCATAAAATCCCATGTAGCAAAACATTTAAGGCCCTGGTTTACAAACGGGCGCCAAGCCGGCATAAAGTTGGCCAACAGATAGCATGGAACCGGCACCATTGCTGGTTCTGAAGTGGTACCACTTAATTAGCCATACTCTGTACATAACTGGCCTAGGTGTGGTAAACACAAATGGCCTAAGTATGGTCCATATGCTTCCAACGCTTCCAACAGCAATGGCACGTCGATGTACAACTTCACAGCGATCAGATGGCCTACGAACTTCTAACAAAGCTTTCTTGATATGTTAAATATTATCTGATAAAAAATAAATATTTTAATACTCACTCTTTATTAATAATTGACTTTAATTTACGTTGAATCCACTATTAGACACATTATAAGATATGAAAATATTATACTTTCCGAGAAGAAGACTTGGGCGCAAAACGGCGCCGTTGCAGTGATAATCCAGCATGCTAACCATTGCTCCACTGTGTGCTGTGCCAGTGGGATGAAGTAATTAAAACTATATTAAGACTTGAATTGTTAAAAAAACATTAACATAATATAAACTACACCAGTTATTCCATAGCCTTAAAATTTACCATGTGGTCAATTCAGTATTTAAAAAGTTGCAGCTAAACAAATAACCAGTGTCGTTAAGAGAAAACTTCCTACCTGAATCGCAATATTAACGCAATAAACTTACTTACCTTTAATGTAATTTCTTGCAGTATATGTTACCTGGATGCCATTTGTCTGTTTTGAAACGCAGTCTACATATATTAATATTTTCGTGGTGGGAAACAACAAAAACCCTTCAAAGTTAATTTGATAAAGGTGTTTTTTTTACCTCGCATTTTAATGATATGCATTCGTACATGTAAAACAAGTATACATCGTTATCCGATACCAGTCACGAAGTCACAGCAAAAATTGTATTTACAGTATTTATCCATTGATATTTAAATCACTAGATATTTTCAAATAATCTACTCATTGTATCATGCAATCTAGATGTATTATATTACACAAATATACATTGTACTGAAGATGGCTACCCAAGCTTTCACCAGCAATATGTATAGGTTATGTGCGGCCAGTGCTGGAATACAGTTAGTAGGCTATTTATTAGTAGTTCACCTACTCTCAAACGTCAGTTTCATTTCCATCAACATTCCATCAATGTGCCATAAATAGCACTCTAAATGTCCTGTTGTCAGCAGTTATGGTCCATACCGTATAAGAAGGCCACTTTCTGACAGTCAGTGAGTGGCAAATTGACGTATACGAAACAAACAAAGTGCCATTTACAAAATCATGTATCAGCTGATGCACGAACGAACAAAAGTTAAAATTACGTTGGCTATTCTGAGTGCACTGCCGTTGCACATCAGAAAAGCAGAAAATACGTGGATAAGAAAGATTTCTTAGATTTATTAATACATTTTATTTTACAAGGTCACAAAACAATGGTTGTTAGTGTTAAAAACTAAACTTCGTGATATTATAGTTATGTATAGGTGTTCAAAATGAAATGTACAATAGAATGATATGACGTGGAAACGTTTTCTGAAGTTGTGCTAACTTCAGAAAGCTTTTTCACGTCGTATCATCCCTCTCCAACCTCGCTTTCAATACGTTCTTATATTAATTCCAAAAGCATACAGAAATATTGCATAATATTGTTGAATAATTTTTTTTAATAATTTGACGAAACGACACGAATTTGAAATACATTTCCAGCCCGTAATATAAGAACTATCAACTTTAAAAAATACGCTATCTGTTGACCAAAAAAACGGTTGCTCAAACTTCGCCGTGATGTGCTGTGCGTGCTATCTGTCAGATATTTTGCGATGTATTACCAGCCAGAAATGAACCGCTTTCCTGCGCGATATATAACGAATTTACAAACAGATGCCAATAGTTATATTTTTCCACGAGCTCTGTATAATTTTTAAAGTAACATATATTTAATGCACAACGATTTGGAGGACAAGTAATTTATATTCGCCCGGTAATCGTTCGTCTACGTAAATTATACGCCATATTGTTCTCTCGAAACCCATCTCCTTGTTTCTGTAGAAAGTGAGACACGCGTGAATAGTTTTTAAGCAATTCGAACGTTATTCCACGTCACATGTTTCCCACTCGAATATATTAGCTATAACGTCTAAAGTGTGATAATAGATACAACATACCGTCACGCAAATTTAAACCCAAATTCATTATCTCGGACAAATTAAAAAAGAGTTAGCAAATATTTAATTATTTGCAACATTTTATATTTTTACTTTAATAACCTACTTATTTTTTGAGACAGATGTCAGTCTTATAATATCTTAAAATTTGTTTAGCATTACAGTACAATGAGAAGTGAATTAGCTGACAGTGTGCTGATAAAAAATACAACCCCGACTTGACGGACCAGCTGATGACGGAAGGATACGTAGTCAGATGTAAACAGTGGCACTACTTTCGCCGAGCTGTCAAAAAGTGGCCTTCTTATATGGTACAGAATATAACCATAACAGGGCCGGTTGTGTAGACCCATAGGTTTTCTGGGCCAGCAGTAATTCAGCAATGCCATCAGTAAAACCACAGACGGCCGACTGCGTTTTGCTACTTAGGTTTGGAGTCAATAATACTTCAGAACTAAAACTTAGAGTAAATAAAATATTCGGCAAAATGTGTGAAAATTTGGTTATTACGAGAGCACGAGAGCACAGCCTCACACACCGTCCACCACTCAAAAGTAAATAAATGCGTTATATTTATTTTATACTTTGTTATGATATGATTATACATGTATTATAGTATAATTTCGTATAACGTGTTTAATTGTTGTATTGTATTTTAAAATTACTTTTATTGCAGTTACTTATCTTATTCAATATTCAGTTAGAATGCATTTCAAAAATACAGATAATCGGTGACTATAGAGGATGCAGGTAAATCAAGGGTACCAGAGAGGGATATGTTGGATCGAAGAGAGGTACGATATGTACACCGAACAACAGATTGGCCTCAATACGACCAGACCCTGTTGGATAAGCTGAGAAGATGTCTTGAATTTAGGCTGGATGAAGTGGATGTAGAAGAAAGAGTAGCTGCAATCACGCGAATCATCACTGAAACCTGTGAGGAAAATCTCCGGAAAACAAGTTAAGGGCTTCCGAACATATCATCATGGTGGAATATGGAATTGGAGAGTGAGAGGAAGCAAGTGAGAAGAGACAGGAGACAACTTCACATACTTAGAGGCGAGGAGAGAGAACTATTCGCTCAAGAGAATAAGCGAAAGAAGTAGGCTTACTTTATCAGGGTTGAGTCGAAAAAGGTACAGGCATGTGCGGATTACATTACACAATAGGGTAATGATGATCCTTTCAGTGTGGTCTACAATATTGCAGCTGGCAAAATGAAGAAGGCAACACCTCCAATTAGCATAAAGGTAAATAGTGAGACTTCCAATGACCTTCATAGGTCTATGGAAGTTCTGCTCCATGCACTCCTGCCTGATGACTCCTATGAAAATGAGGGAGAAGAGCACGTCAGGAAGAGACAGCAAATGGGCGAAATTCCTAAGGAAGCTGATGCACCAGTTTTTTTTATATGGAAGAACTAACACCAGTGGTGTACTAATTGAAAAATGGAAAAGCCCTAGATTATGATGGTTTGAGGGCAGAAATAATAAAAAGAAGCTTCTCAAGTATAAAACAGGAATTGCTGAAGATCTACTATGACTGTCTCAATTCTGGCGTGTTTCCAATCCCATGGAAGAAGGGAAATCTGCGGATCCTGCGAAAGGAAGGCAAAAAGAATCCTGAAAATCCAAAATCCTACCGACCTCTAGCATTGCTTCCTGTACTTGGCAAAGTCTATGAAAAGCTAATAAACAGGAAACATAATGGCTTTGAAAGCAGAAGGAACCCTCAGCGAGAAACAATATGGTTTCAGCGAAGGAATGGCTATAGACTGTTCTGCACGATGTAATGAAATATATGAAGAACAGTGTGTTCCTGGATATAGCAGGAGCTTTTGACAATGCCTGGTGGCTGGAAGTAATGTACCAGCTGAAGAGGAAGATATGTCCAGCGAAAATCTGCAGGATAGTTTTGGACTTCTTCGCAGAGAGAGTACATACTCTGCCCAGAATGTGCAAGTGAAGAAAAGGTCCCCAAAGGGATGACCCCAGGGGTCGGTCCTTGGTCCGATCTAATGGAATGTCCTATTTGATGGATTCTTGGAGTTGGGTCTATTGCCGGTGTGTTTGTCCTTCGGCTATGCTAATTATGGCCCCATCCTTATATCAGGAAACGCAAGGCGGCGGCTTGAAGAGAAGGCAGAAGTTATAATGGAGAAAATTTGGACAGGGTCCAAACAAGTGAAGCTAGAATTCTCGAAGTCTAAGACAAAGACCATGGTGCTAAAAGGGAAATTGCAGAGGCTGGTGACTGTACGCTTTGGTGGAGACTCGGTGGAGTGTGCGCATGAGATAAAATATCTGGGAGTCATTATGGTTGAAAAAGTGAACTTCATGAAGCACATAGAGTATGTTGCCAGAGAGGTGTGGTGGTCTTTCAGAGATTAAGAAGTATTGGCAACACAAGCTGGGGTCTAAATTTTAGAACACTTATAGTTTATATATAAGGCAGTGTTCGAGACCATTATATCATATGGGGTCATTATATATTATAATAGAGTTAAGCACATGAGGCATAAAAGGAAATTCATTAGTGCTCAAAGGGCAGCACTGCTGACCATCACTAAAAGCATATAGGACAGTGTCCAATGAATCACTTACTCCTGTCTTGCCTGGAGAGTTGCTAGTGGATAAACTGGTTAGATACAGGGGCATTGTGGTGGAGAGATCATGGACTTGCAGACTATCTAAGATAGAAAACCAAGAGGTAATAGACGATATTCTACACAAGTGGCAAGAAGAATGGGAAAAAATTTGAGAAAGGGAGAGTCACATACGAGCTGTTACCGAATGTGGAAAACAGACCTGTAATGGAATGGATCACTCCCAACCATTACAGTGTACAAATATACACTGGCCACATAAATGCCAAGGTTAAACTTCATAGTCTGAGATTGGTGGAGTCACCGCTGTGCGATGTGTGTGGATTGGATGAGACAATGCAGCACACCATCGCGGAGTGCTTGAAAACGGAAGATATAAGACAATGGCTGCAAGAGATCGCAGAAAGAAAGAATTTGGCAAATATACAAAAGATCAAGTTCTTCACAAGATATGGAATGAGTTCACCACCAAAATCGGAAAAAGGGTGGAAGAATAAGACAAGTAGCGAGAAGAGCTTTCCGAGGCCCCATGAGGAGGATTCGGTTAAAGACTTCATTGTAAGAAGTCAGAATATCCTTGATTGGCGAGGACATATTTTACCGAGAAAACCGGTAGAATACCGAGTACGGCACTAAGAACATTGAATAGCCCGAAGAACAGAAGAGGAGAAAGTGCCGTGCACTGTCTTACTCATCCGAGCAAAGTTACAGTGCGGGAGGATGGAGGGTGTGCCGGCCTTCGGGTCGGAAAACCTGTCGACTTGACAGTACGAAAGCAGTTCTGCAGTTTTTCTGCAAACCACTTCGCAATAGCGCGGTTGAAAACAGAAGTCACTAGTAACGCCGCTGCATGTCTCTGGATGGTGGAAATAGACAGTGTTGGTTGAGTTCGCTCCTGTCGGACGATGAAACGTTCCTTTCTTTCGGTGGTCATTCTGGGTCGCCCAGAGCCTTCTCGGTGTGTTTGTGTTATCTCGTGTTCCTATTGCCCTCAACACTATAACAAAGTTCGATCGCAGCGGTCCAAGTGGCGAGTAATTTGGCGGAACGCCCTCCCTGCCTCCCGTAATCCAACGATTCGCCCCACCTCAATCTCAATTTCTGTAGGTTGTTCGTACCTGTGTCGAATACGTTATCAAGCATGCTAGCTATTCACTGACTTTCATTCCACGTGCACACTGATTATACTACAAATATCTTCGTCCTACGACCATTGATGTTATAGTCTATTTACGGTTTCTTCACACTTTTTAAATCATACCTTTGAAAAATCACCCCTTGTATGACATGTTTAGTTGATTTCTTAGTATGTTATTTATCACAAGTTTTTTACACTTGTATTAATATAAAAGTACCTTGTTTTAGGTTAAATTTAACTGTCACTTATATTTAAAATTACATTTGATTTATAATTAATATTAATGAAAACGGAAAGAAAATAAGTGTGTTGGTAATGACTAGTAAGAAATAGTTCTTATGCTAAATAATATTAAATTTTAGTGCGCATGAATGCGATGCGTTGTCCCTTTGGTGTCATTCTCTATAATTCGTAAATCTTTGTTTGTATGAGGTGGAGGAATATCCTAAAAATAGAACTTTAGCAGGGCTTCAGAAAAGTGTGAAGTAATCCAGAATGCACTATACAGTCCATTTACGGTTACTTCTCACTTTTCTGAAGCCCTGTTAAATTTCAACTTTTGGTTACCGATTACGTATTCTTCCACTATACGTTAACATAAACACTGCCATGTGACTTCTACATTTTAACTGTCAAATGCTTTGTTTACTGTTTACAGCTATTCAAAGAATTATTTCGTATTTCAAAAATCATTACGTACGAATGTTCACAATTTAGGCCTATAACCATATTTACGTCAGCTTTATGACTTTTTAACAATGTCTGTACTGACGATAGTTCTTACGGTTATTATTCTACATTGTTAACATATTTGTTATACACGACAGAGAACATTACATATAATAAATATTAATATTTTGCCGCGACTGTGTTTAACCCTGTTACAACTGTGGGGGAAAGAGCTGTAGTATTTTCGCTCTTGTTATTGATGTTTCTTGGGGTATTTAGTTAAAAGAACGGCCTCAGTTGGAACAAATATTAAAACGAAGGAGAAACCAGTCTAACGAAAAAGACCAGTAAGTTCAAATACGTAACTCGTGTCGCTTATTTTTTTTACATAACAGCGACAAACTTAAAAGATAGTTGTGAACATGCACACAATTTACCTACCGCAACTTTTATTACGCTCATATTTCTTTGCATATGTACTTAGTTTTTACTAGGTTAATTAAATTTTTTTTTTTAAGGCTGTGCTTAGTAATTTGTTGGGATTGTGGCAAACATTCAAATCATTGAAACACAGTAGTGTAACGTGCTTATGTTTCTATCGCCTAGGGCAGCGTTTCCCAACCTTTTTCAACCACGGACCCCTTAATAAAAAAAATTAAAAAATTTCGGACCATTTATTTTAGTACTACAAATACAAAAACAAAATACTTTTTATAAAAAATACGTTTACGAGAAGGTTGGTGTTGCTGTTTTGCAACTAAATTAGTGATATACGGGTTGATGTTACTACTAAGTTGTAATCTCAAATCGGATTCCACTTGTAATCTGTTCAGTCACGGCCCGCACTCACTTATTTCACTCACTTCAGTCAGTCTCGCACACCGCCCGCTGGCGCACGTTCGTCGTGCTAAGTAAGCGTAGCGATTACGAGACTTTCGGTGGCATTTATTTATTATTGTTAAATGGTCCAGAGATGAGATTGCGGACCCCTATACATATACTCGCGAACCCCCAGGGGTCCGCGGACCCCAGGTTAAGAAATACTGACCTAGGGCAATGTTACAAGGTTGTGATGAATAAAAAGACGTTACATTAAATAATTAACTTCGCCATAAAAACAGTTCACTGTTAAAACGTATGAATTACGCAAGCCCAATATTTGCAACCACACACACACACACCGGGTCGGCGTAACGACCACGAAACTGTCACACCCTTTTACACGCAACGGTCACGTCACACGTCACAGTATATTACTTCCGTGGAAACACTGATTTATCACAACATCGTAACTTGCCTAGGTGGGTAAAAAAAAATGCACAGCGTGCACGAACCTGATGTGGTAATTTGAAGTACTTTTCGGAGCAAGAAAATTAACGCTTCGTTTAGCAACAGCAACCATAGAAAAAGGAGAGAGCATACACGTGTCGGCACTCGCCTCACCAGTCGCCACTTCTGCCAACTTCGGATTTGTAACCCTCCCGCCATCACATCTAAATATATTATAAGTTTTCAAACATTAAAATCTCGGTTCAGTTGTAAATTACAAATTCAAAAATAAATATTTTTGCTGTAATAAGTATGAGATATGCTAAAATTTAAAACGTGTATATTTTCCCTGCTACTAATAGTGGGGCGAAACTTCGCGAGAGATAGAGAGAGAGAGAGAGAGAGAGAGAGAGAGAGAGAGAAATAAATACAGAGAGAAATAAAGAGAGAGAAAGAGAGANTTTCACGCAAACTGCACACGCCCCATACCATGACAGAGCCTCCACCAGCTTGAACAGTCCCCTGTTGACATGTAGGATCCTCGGATTCATGAGGATGTCTCCATCCATACCCGTACACGTCCATCCGCCCAATACAACTGGAAACGAGACTCGTCAGACCAGGCAACGTGTTTCCAGTCATCAACAGTCCAATGGCGGTGTTGGCGGGCCCAGGCGAGACGTAAAGCTTTGTGTTGTGCAGTCAACAACGGTAAACGAGTGGGCATTCGGCTCCGAAAGCTCAATGATGGTCCGTTGAATAGTTCGCACTCTGGCACTTGTTGATGCCCCAGTATTGAAATGTGCGCCAATTTGAGAAATGGTTGCACGTCTGTCACGTTTAATGATTCGCGTCAGTCGTCGTTTGTCCCGTTCTTTCACGATATTTTTCCGGCCCCAGCGATGTCGAAGATTTGATTGTTTTACCGAATTCCCGATATTCATGGTACACTCGTGAAATGGTCGTACACGAAAATCCAAATTTTATCGCTACCTCGGAGATGCTATGTCCCATCTCTCGTGCGCCAACTATAACACCACGTTCAAACTCACTTAAATCTTGATAACCTGCCATTGTAGCAGCAGTAACCGATCTAGCAACTTTGTCAGACGCTTATTGTCTTATATAGGGGCTGCCGACCTCACCGCGTTACTCTGATTGGTTCCATACCTCTGTTATTTTCATACGCACGCCTATGCCAGTTTTTTTTGGCTCTCCAGTGTATTATTAAATTTTAGTTCTCACGAATGCGGTGCGTTGTCCCTTTGGTGTAATTCCCTAGAATTCGTAAATCTTTGTTTGTATGAGGTGGAGGAATATCCTGAAAATATAACTTTGTCAGGGCCTCAGAAAAGTGTGAAGTAATCCAGAATGCACTATATAGTCCATTCACGGTTACTTCACACTTTTCTGAAGCACTCCTAAATTTGTACTTTTGGTTACCGATTACGTATCCTTCCGCTTCACGTAAACATAAACACTGTCACGTGACTTCTACGTTTTAACTGTCAAATGTTTTGTTTACTATTTACAGCTTTTCAAAGAATTATTTCATACTTCAAAAACCATTACGTATGAATGTTCACAATTTTGGCCTGCCACCATGTTTAGGTCAGCTTTATGACTTTTTAACAATGTCTGTATTGACGATAGTTCTTACGGTTATTATTCTACATTGTTAACATATTTGTTATACACGACAGAGAACATTACATATAATAAATGTTAATATTTTGCCGCGACTGTGTTTAACCCTGTTACAACTGTGGGGGAAAGAGCTGTAGTATTTTAGCTCTTGTTATTGATGTTTCTAGGGGTATTTAGTTAAAAGAACGGCCTCAGTTGGAACAAATATTAAAACGAAAGAGAAACCAGTCTAACGAAAAAAACCAGTAAGTTCAAATACGTTACTCGTGTCGCTTATTTTTTTTACATAACAGCGACAAACTTAAAAGATAGTTGTGAACATGCACACAATTTGCCTACCGCAACTTTTATTACGCTTATATTTCTTTGCATAGGTACTTAATTTTTACTAGGTTAATTTTATTTTATTTTCTGGCTGTGCTTAGTAGTTTGTTGGGATTGTGGCAAACATTTAAATCACTGAAAAACAGTAGTGTAGTGTGCTTATGGTTCTATCGCCTAGGGCAGCGTTTCCCAACCTTTTTCAGCCACGGACCCTAGGAAATCAAGCACAATTTTCAGGGACCCCCTTAATAAAAAAAACAGCAAAAAATTTCGGACGATTTATTTTAGTACTACAAATACAAAAAAATAATAATACTTTTTTAAAATAAAAAATACGTTAATGTGAAGGTTGGTGTTGCTTTTTTGCAACTAAATGAGTGATATTCGGGTTGATGTTCCTACTAAGTTGTAATCTCAAATCGTATTCCACTTGTAATCTGCTCAGTCACGACCCGCACTCACTTATTTCACTCACTTCAGTCAGTCTCGCACACCGCCCACTGGCGCACGTTCGTCGTGCTAAGTAAGCGTAGCGATTACGAGACTTTTGGTGGCATTTATTTATTATTGTTAAATGGTCCAGAGATGATACTGCGGACCCCCATACATATACTCGCGGACCCCCAGGGGTCCGCGGACCCCAGGTTAAGAAACACTGACCTAGGGCAATGTTACAAGGTTGTGATGAATAAACAGACATTACTTTAAATAATTAACTTCGCCTTAAAAACAGTTCACTGTTAAAACGTATGAATTACGCAAGTCCAATATTTGCAATCACACACACACACCGGGCCAGCGTAACGACCACGAAACTGTCACACCCTTTTACACGCAACGGTCACGTCACACGTCACAGTATATTACTGCCATGGAAACACTGATTTATCACAACATCGTAACTTGCCTAGGTGGGTAAAAAAATGCACAGCGTGCACGAACCTGATGTGGTAATTTGAAGTACTTTTCGGAGCAAGAAAATAAACGCTTCGTTTAGCAACAGCAACCATAGAAAAAGGAGAGAGCATACACGTGTCAGCACTCGCCTCACCAGTCGCCACTTCTGCCAACTTCGGATTTGTAACCCTCCCGCCATCACATCTAAATATATTATAAGTTTTCAAACATATAAATCTCAGTTCAGTTGTAAAATACAAATTCAAAAATAAATATTTTGCTGTAATAAGTATGAGATATGCTAAAATTGAAAACGTGTATATTTTCCCTGTTACTAATAGTGGTGCGAAACTTCGCGAGAGATAGAGAGAGAGGAAGAGAGA
>NQII01000328.1:875415-938444 GCA_002778355.1 Clitarchus hookeri | reverse complement strand
GAGCACGCAGAAGTGCCGCAAGACGACGTGGCATGGACTCGACTAATGTCTGAAGGAATGCAGGAGGCAATTCACACCATGAATCCTGCAGGGCAGTCCACAAATCCAATCTGCACCAATTTGAGAAAGGGTTGCACGTCTGTCACGTTTAATGATTCTTGTCAGTCGTCGTTTGTCCCGTTCTTTCACGATCTTTTTCCGGCCACAGCGATGTCGAAGATGTATTCCCAATATTCACGGTACACTCGTAAAATGGTCGTACGCGAACATCCAAATGTTATTGCTACCTTGGAGATGCTATGTCCCATCTCTCGTGCGCCGACTATAACACCACATTCAAACTCACTTAAATCTTGATAACCTGCCATTGTAGCAGCAGAAACCGATCTAGCTGCCGACCGCATCGCGTTACTCTGAATGGTTCCATACCTCTGTTATTTGCATACGCACGCCTATACCAGTTTTTTTTTTGGCTCGTTAGTGTAGGTATAACAAGTAGTCGAACAATATTTTATTTACAAGAGGATTTTTACTCTTTAGGCACCCGGAAAGTCACGCATAAATACAACCTGTCCTACTCGACATTGGCTCCGGAGTAGGTATTACGTATACTTTTACGAAAGAAAATCATGGCAGAAAGACGGGATATGGTGAGGAAGAAATGCCGTGAAGGGTAAGTGGCGCTGCGGAATGGCAGCTGCGTCATTTGCCTCCAGACTCGGGGTTCGCGGCCAAGGTCTGGCATTAGTAACAGGCCGAGTGTTCTCGCTTATCATTCATTCGATAGACCACGCTGGGCCCACCTAAAATTTCATCTCCATTGACTCCGCACGTTATGCAGAACAAATCAGTGCAAATGGAACAGTCTGTATTACATGGTATAAGATGATGATATCACAGAATGTTGTAACTTAACTTTAGCACTTGGAAGTGAGCCTACCGAAAGACAAGTAGTTTTTTTTAATGTTTTGCGTGACCTATTCGTGTCAACTGTTTGCACGTGTGAAATGATGAGGCGCTCGATCGTAAAACATGGTAGCCAACAAAAAGTAAACTGTCGGGAAACGCAAAATGAATGCTTGAGTGAAGAAACGGCACCCTTTATTCCTTGAAAATGCTATTAGTTCATACTATTTGTCTTGCACAGAGTTTGAAAAGTGTAAGGACATTGTTGCAGTCAGTCTAGCACTTCTATAAAGATATTTAAAATGCTACAAATTGAAACCGTACATGCAGATAAGATGTTTTACAAATGGGTAATATATAAATTCACCATGGTATGTGTAACACACCATGTTATACGCTAATTGTGTTGCAAGTAGTATGTATGTTAAGTGGTAGATACCATACAAGGTATTATCATATTTACAAGCATTCAGATAATAATACAAAAGAGTTTGTTTTTAGCTTTATTGTTCTCTACAGAAATACATATACGTTTACGTATATACGTAGCCTACATTCATACTTTTCACGAAACCGACATAAACAACTACAAACAACAATTAATCTGTAGTTGTACTGAATAGGAGCCGACGGGAAATTGTTTTTTTCCTGATGGTATTTCCGTGTATATAAAATGCTCCTTTATTATTCCAAAAAATGGTTTCTCTTAATAATGGTTAAACGTTTTGACACAATTTGTCTTCCCACCAGCCTCTATTCTGCATAGTAAGCGATTAAATATATTTTCTTGTGTCTTAGAATGTTTTGAATGTACCTCTGATAACTATTTATTTCAGCGACTGCAACAACAATGGGCTTGTTTAGTCACATGTACAATCTATACACATGTTTACTTGATGAGGCCTTCTATTAGTGATTTGACACTTGCCTATACCAACAGCATGTAAAATATGGTATCTACGTAGATACCATAGCATCGATTCCCATAAAACTGCAATTCCTACACAATACAAATGCGGTAATTAATAAGATTCTTCACATTCTACATGTTCATTTAATAGGTCATCCAATAATGCAGACAGTGAAAGAAAAACACTAACTGTACATATGTCAACGCTACTTTGCATACGTATTAACAAATTAAGTAGGGCGAATAACATGCTAGTAGTTCAGATCATAAACTGAATTCACAATTACAACATGACACGACAAGTGCTGATGTCATGGATTAGGTTAAATTGTTAGGTTTCTGGCTGGATTCAGAGTTGACTTGGGTTGATCATACGTACTAACAAAGTGTGTATCTAGTTATCTAGGGTGCTTTATCTTCTAAGAAAACTTAAAGAATGGTGACTGAGTCCTACTTAGTTATGGTATAGCATGCTTGATTTCATAACCACATAAATTATGGCTTGATACTTTGGGGTCATTCACCAAATGTTGCACATGTTCTGCTTCTACAGAAAAAGGCTGTTAGAATAATAACTTCCACATGGTATTTGAATAATTGTAAGCCTATTTTAATCCAATTAGGAATTTTGACAATTGTTAGTCAAAAAGGTTTTAATGTTTTAGTACATTTGAAGGAAAATATAATAAATTATTCTAGTAGTGCGGTAGTCCACGAGCACAACACTCGACAAGTCAATGAACTAAACAAACATTCCCAGGTCTCGACATGGTAGGACTAAAAAGAAAGATCCTATATTAGCCTTAAGAATTTATAATTCACTACCTCAAGAAGTAAGACAAATGAACGTGAAATCATTTCGCAATACTCTACAGAAAAAAACTGTTAAATAGGCTACTTTATTCTTTAAGTGAACTCAATATAGAGCCTCTCTGGGATGGTAAATATGGTTATAAGTTTACATTTTAATAATATCATGTTTTTACTATAAATTTGTATTTATGGATATGCATAGAGTTTTGTGTTATGTTTTTTTTTAGCTTTCTCAATTTTATTTGTAAAATGTTAACATTGGCTTAAAAGTGTTGTAAGTGGGATACATTTTATTGTAACAACTTATTTATTCATACATTGTTAAAATGTGTTGTATGTGCGATTTATCTATTGTTTTCAATGAGTTGTTTATGTTAATTATCTTATGTTAATGATTATATTTTTTGACACAGTCAATCTGTTTGTAACCAGTCAAAGACCTAGCAATAAATAAATAAATTGTTTTTGGTGATCACAGGAGGCATATCTCTCAGATTTAAACAATACAACACATTGTGTTTTTAGTAACTTTTTACATCCATGGCGAAGTTAAACCCGGGCCTTTTTAGGTTGGGGTTACTTTTAAAAATGGGTATAGCAGAAAAAGTGTGTCAGTTTCCTTTTTCACTGGGGTTTGAAACAGACAAAAGAATTTGATATTAATATTATTATTTTAAAAATGTGTAATATTGTACTATGTTTTAAGGGGAAAGCCTGGCTTACCAATCTGAAGACTAACGTTTACAGTCTTTGTAAAACCTTTTGAAAATTATAGCCATTTCACAAAATAGAGTTGATATTTTGTGTCTTTCACTCTTTCACAGTGGCAAACAACACTGCCTGATCATTTCTGAAACATTATGAAAACATATGCATATCGTATAAAGCTACCCGAACATTGCTGCTTTTCTGTTGGAATCTGACATAAGATAACAAAACTTGTAAGTACAATTAAAATAATGGCAGAAATATTTTTATTGATTACAATTTCATTTTCTCCCTTACGTTTGACGATTATACTGTACATAATGTCTTACCCGAAAAGTTTTTTTGTGCACGGAGTAAATTAAAATTTTCTGTTTTCGCAGTGCCAATCTTTCATATATCGCGCTGTAAGCAGTCACAACACAATACCCGTAAGTAACTTAATAAAATATGAAAGTACACATTCGATTACGGAGTCATTATAACTCAAAAGTGTTAAAGTAAAATTTTCATTAGCACGCTTTAACCATATGCATCTCATTTCTGTGTCTTTAACAACGTCTTTCTTTTCATAATATTATAATTCGCAGTACGTACTTGTCGAGACCTTGCAAAATTACGATTAATGTTGGCCAACCTGTACACAATTGCATCAAGTAAACATGGCCACTACGGGCAGGTTGTTTTCGAAACTGTCTCGTTATTATGTAAATTCCCCGCAATTACAAAGATCTTTCGTCACTTTCAGGAATCCCAAAACTTTCAGAATACTCTCCGTCGCCTGTTTATGTCTAGCCAGTGGCAGTTTAGTGTTATACGCGAAGAAAAAGTTCGGAACCGCCAACACGGTCCATGCTTTTAAACCTAGGAAGGTAGGATGAGCAACACTTATTTTTGAGCTTGCGTACATTATACTATGATTTTGTAAGGGTGTTGCATGAACGTGTGCCGTGGTGTTTATTAATAGCTTTTTATTAGCCAGCTCATTTGTTTAAATATAACCTCAATTTGCGCGAGTTCTTACATGTTCCCAGTTGTATATAAACATTTAAATGCTACTATATGTTCAGGTCGGCAGAATATAGTTTTTACTGATATTTAAACGTAATTATTGTACCGAAAATGAAAAAGAGATTCGCCTCTAGGACTCCTGCCCCAGTTCATTTGCAGTGTGTGGCGTGCACATAACATTAATTTTTTAAGTAACATTCTCTGGAGCTGATAAAATGTTGACTTCTTACTATTTTGAAATGGAATAGTATTTTGAGCACTTAAACAAGGTCACTTGATAATATTTAATCCTTAAGGATATGTCTTAATTTAAGGAATGCTCGTTTGCGAGAGCACTCTTTCGCACAATTTGGCGAGAGCACTGCTTCGTACTCTCTTGGGCTCTCTGTGTGAAATGGAAAATAATAATAAAAAAAACATACTGATGTCACATAGGCAGCTGATGCCAAAATGTGCCACATCGTGCTAAACTAAATTCATGGCCATACCTAGCTCAGCTATGGGAAGTACTTTATAAATGTTCAAAAAGTTTTGCAATCAAAAAATTATAGCACTGCCAGAATAACTTAGGGCGTGTAATATTATTATTTTAAATACACATTTCTGTCATGTTATAGCAATTTTAAGTTATGTGAACGCTGTGCAAAGGTGACTGAAACAGCACGGTAAAAATTGTTCCTTTTTGTCAGAAATTCTTTTCTATATATTTATAAAAACATATTATGCAAGAAATTTTGATGACTACAACAGTTACAACTATTCCCCTACAGGTTTTGGCAAGATATTCTTGGCAGAGAAAACTAGTATAACCTCATTCAGTGCTGAAACACTGTAAAAAAATATAGTGCAGAGTCAAAGAGTGTGAGAGAGCACAACTTCATTCTCTCTCTGTGCTCTTGCACTTTTGTGCTCTCTCCGACGAATTGAGGCGTCCACAGAGAACGTTCTCTGTAACATCATTATTACATATTCATGAGAGATAGTACAAGAGGGCGCTCTCTGTGCCAATTGAGACACGACCTAAGTTTTGATATATTTAATTTTATGAGATTGCAGACGGAGATATGATGGAGAGGTAAGCAAAGCAAACAAATGCCAAATAGGCCTACTACAGAATGTTTTAAAATTATCCCAAATAACCCCATTAGAAAGTTACACTTCTGAAATTGTAACATAATTAGTTCTGACCAACATTCTAATCATTAATTTTTTAACTATCGTGACATTTCTAACAAAAAACCACAAAATTATAATTTTTTCAGTTGATAAAAGTTGTTCCTCGAGGGGAAAATGATATTATACATCCTTATTACACATTCACATTTTCTGTATAAAAGATTTTATGTTTTATAAATAAGACATGGAAAATAAACAACGCATAGTTACAAAATGATGTAATCATGTGCACTGATATAGTCTTAACTACACTCAAAGTGAATGGAGCACTTGTCCATCACTTTAAACAAGAGCAAAGCACACAAAATTGTATCTGAATTATTATATTAAGTGAAATGTCTAAGATGATGTTAAAGTAACTCTTAATAGTAAAATAATGAATTTTAGATCACTAATGCTACAGAACATGCATTACTAGTTTATAGTAAATGGGCTTTCATTAATAGTTGGTATGTTCAATGTCAATTTATAAAAACTGTCACTGTTGAGGCCAAAATTTAAGTCTTATATTGATACAACATGGTCTATAATTTGAAACTTGACAATACAGTATATAAATTATTCAAAACAGAGTGGGAAAAGCTTACACAAATGCCTCAAGATATTGGGTAAACTTTAATTTATTAATAAAACATACCAACAAAACAAAATTAATTATATACCGTAAAGTAATTGCAAACATTGCAGTGGTGAAGGTATTAAACCAAAATAACATTTTTGTATGTAAAAATTATCTTACACTCTGTGTTAATAAAAACACCAACTCAGTGGATGCAGGAAAAATCAGCAATATTTTGAGCTTTGTATCAGAACATGTTAATGCCATGGGACTTTGGCACAGTTCTTAAATTTTGTTAAAAATGTTGGCCTACCGTACTGACTTGAAAATTTTATCATTCAGGAATGATTAAGCTTATCTGTACATACCTCAAAAATAAGCAAGGTCTACCATTTTCAAGATTTTGTTTCCATTTCTTTAAGAAGAGACTAAATTTCATAACAGATATCTATATTTTGAAAGCTGATTTAACCCAATAGTCTTATAACAACACAATAGCTTACGGGGCCTGCCTACCTGGTGCTTGAACTGCATTGCTAAGCATTTAAAATACAGCCTTTTTTTTTACTAATTTTTTTAATGTGTGTCCAATGTGCTGCTATACTAAAATAACACATACTTCATAATAATTCTTACGCCTGCCAATTACCCCACTTTCAAGACATAACGCACACTAAAAACTCCGTTTTGGAGCACTCCAACATAGATAAAAATGACTCCTTGAAAATGCTGTATCTCAAAATATTTGGTTCAGATACTCACAAAAGTACTTTTAGGGACCTGTATTATACTTTGCCACTGACATTCCAGCAATAAAATTTGGTCGTTGCTTAAAGTTCCATAAGTGTATGCAGCACAATAATAACATTGTAACTGCCAATAATATTGGCAGATTCGTGGAAAGACAAGGGTGTGGGGGGGTTATCATGGAGTAAGAAGAGGATAAGGAGTATAACTTGTTTCTAGGATAATAGACTACATGTAACAAAACATACGGATACCTTACACCTTTCCCTATTACTCCTCTACGTAACTTACTTATACTCTTCCCTCCCCTCCAAGGAGAGGAAGGAGGAGCATATAACAACTACTGTTCCCAAGGTTAACAAATACATCTGACATACACAAGTGGGTAATTATTAAGTTTAAAGGCTTTTCTGAAAAACTCAAAAAAAATTCCAAATTATGATATATTTCTACTCTACTAATCACGTAGAACACGAATATACTAGGGGCGTAGCTTTAAAATAAGTACAACATATTTTAAAAAATTGTGAAATGAGCAGTATAGCCAGTTTGTTTATGTTTCTGAAAGAAATGTCCTAGACAAACAAAAGTTGCATTAATGGGTTCTGCACAGCTTACCTTATTCATATTCAAGAGGGCGTAATGTTAAAATAAATAGAACATATTAAAAAAACTTGTGAAATATGTTTGTTTACATCTATTAATGTCAGAGGAACTATACCAGCCCCCTACCTAGGTGAGTCAATTTACCTTATTTTGGTGTGTTTTACGGTTCCTTTAAATTAAACCCTACAATCCTACAGTTGTAGTTTTGTGTAAAACATCCTAGTGTAAAAGCCTACTATCCTAGGTTAGTGTAAAACTCTAAAATCCTAGGTTAGTGTAAAATCCAAAAAACCTAGGTTAGTGTAAAACCCAACAATCCTAGGTTAGTTTAAAAATGTAAAATAGTGATTCACCCATCGTGGGGTTAGGTTCTGTTAGGTTAGGTGGGCACATATTACGAAATTAGTCGGACGTTAATGCCCCTAGTATATTCGTGTTCTACGTGATTAGTAGAGTGGAAATATATAATAATTAAAAATAGTTTTTATGTTTTTCAGAAAAGCCCCTAAACTTAATAATTACCCACAAGTGTTTCTAAAACACACATTACCTTCACAACCACCTGTTGAAACTTACCATCTACTATTTAACACATATATTACACTACCACCCAGCCATGGCCTTAGTCTGCAGCGAACATTCACCGTGCGAACACCAACTAGCTCTGTGCAACTACACTAAGTGTTGGAAAGAATCAGCTCAGTGTACCTACAGCTACTATGGCAAAGAAAACGAAGAAAACTTATACGAAGAATCTTCACAAACGTCCTCCACCAAACAAGGTATGTTTAATACATTTAAACAATGATCACTTCATAACTAAATCACTTCAAAAATATAATTCACTTTTTATTTTACAGTTACAATCGAAGACACACTTGCTTATCATGTCTCAACAAACATGGGAATGGACAAATCAAACAATGACCAAACAAACTCTTCCCTACCTAACAGCGAGGGACGGCAGAAAATTCCAAGTAACACCACGGAGATACATAATTCGGCTTCAGAAACAAGTACACCGAAGAGACCCATCATTCGGAGAGGTATGCCAGGACATTCTCGGAACTCGTGTTCACTCAAACCAAGAACCATTGAATTACACAATCTCCCACGTTCAACTGCTCCGTCACTAATTTGCTATGAACGAGATCTTTCTCTCTATAACCAACATCAGCAACCGCACCCTCAGGAACCAACTAGTCCTAGACCTTCTAGACGCACTCATACCATACCGTCCAACATCTCTAATAATACAACACTTATATGCAAACGCAAATTATTTACTTCTGAAACATTAGCTCGGGTAATTGCAGACCTGATACTTCTGTCACAAGATGCTCTGCCAAGAAACATAATCTTAGAACAGAACCATCCTGCTCCATGGATACAAACAACCAACCAAGTACTTCAACACAGCGAGACCAATACAGATACCAACGCCTACACCTTCGTCATCCGAGGAAATGATGACGACTGGCAACGAATCAGATCACTCAATTCCAGCACAACCAAATTCGGTTCATTCCTCACCTTCTTCCACTCAGACCACTTCCACATCGTCTTCAGAAGTACACCCAACACACCACAAGAACACTCGGACGCATCTTTAAGAGACTTAAATTCCCCGATAGCCAACTTGCAGAAGTATATTGTTCAATACAACGCATACGCAACCTCGAACGGTTTATTGCCTATTGCATACGCAAAGGTTTATCCAGCTTCCTTTGTTTTGGGGCTAAATGGGATGCCGGCTCCAGAATTATAAAATCACTAAACGAATCCCCAATGCAAATAGATCATGAAACATGTAGTGCTTATGTTGAAGAAAAAAAATCACAAGACAACCACATTGGTTTCCAACAACACAGAGAAAATATAGTTTCGGTACTATTAGCTTCTACAGAAAAATACGATACCGTATCAATCAAAGACTTCATGAAAAAGGTACCATTCAAAGAAAAACTCGAATATTTACGTTTATGTGGCACAAGCTTTCAAAGTTATCTCAAAAATATTATCCGTTTCCGAAACTGTTTAGCTCTACAAAAAGTATCTAGCATACACTGAATGTGATGACTATGATATCCAAGATATTTCCTTCTTAACCTGCTTCAAAGAATTCTTTACACAAAATAACATTGCACCAGCTCAATTCTACGCAGATTTCATTAAAATATAATCAATGATACTTCAAAAAGTAAATGGATTCGTCATAATAGGACCAACAAATACGGGTAAATCAATGTTTACAAGACAACTAACAATGCCCATGAAACCAGCCTTAACATCTAGAGAACGTGACCGATCAGGTTTCCATGTGGATCAATTGCCAGCATCTACAAGTGTGCTTTTTGAAGAACCCCTCATTGATTAAACTAATGAAGGAACTTGGAAACTACTACTCGAAGGCAGTCCAATAACAACTGACATCAAACATTCTGATAAAGAAATTATTCCTAGAATTCCAATATTCATGACATCTAATAATGAACTGCACAGTTGGTTAGAACAATCAGAACGCCAACCATTAAACATAAGAACATTTCGCTACTACTTTACTACACCAATCATACACTTAAACCTTGAAAACCAACCTAACAGCATGCCTCATTACCCCGCTGATTCCTACATGCAGTATGGTGTACAAAGATACATAATTTGGCTTCAGAAACGAGTACACCAAAGAGACCCATCATTCAGAGAAGTATGCCAGGACATTCTCAAGGATGTGTTGTTAAACGAGCTGCTCTAAATCATGCAACATATGAAGAAAAACTAAGTCAGGAAATAATGTAACATTTTATAAGTATCTTTGTACTTATGTTCACTCAAACCAAGAACCATTGAATTGAACAATCTCCCACGTGTATATGTAAGCCAATAAAAATTGTGAATCCAAACATGCCTAGTGTCATTAATGCTTAGGATTTCACAACTATTTGTATTTCAAAACACTTTAGCACAGCTCCATTTTTTTGACTGGACAATTTGAGCTTTAGTGCATCTTGGATATTTGCACTAATCACGTAGGGCTTGAATAACACAATTCAGATTGGTTCTGCCATGAAAGAAGATGCCTTTTCTTAAAGTCACACCAGTACGGTAACCAAAGGAAAACTCAAGAAGTACATGTAGGATTTTAAAGTTTTAGTGTGCGCTTAATTTTTTTTTTTAGTGTGTGAAGTCATGCTTTATAATAATAATAATAATGCATGCGGAGTCATGGTTACAAATGCAAGGCCTCAGTATTTTATAGTGATGACCTAGTAGGTGTCACTAGCAACATCCCAACACGAGGTGAAAGAAACATTGTACCGGTGGCTGGCAAACAGTTTGTATCGTAACGTAAAAAGTTCTCAGAAAAAATTTTCTAATAAACTTTAAGTATTCTTGCCTCTGAAGCTAATTAAAATAAAGCTATGCAATGGTGAATGAAATTATTGAATGGGTTCGATCTACAAGTAGAAAAAAAAAAGGCTAATAATACAATTTGCACAGAATTTTAAAAGTAACCGTTGATGACATAGAGACCATTACCGATTGATAGTTGAAGGTCCTTTGTACACATTAAATATGTCTCCAAATAGTTCACACGTGCGTATTGGTTCAGTGTGACATGGCATGCAAGTAAAACAGAGACAAGCTGTAAATATGATGATGAACGAAATAACAATTTTTAAAGGTACAATGAAACTCTTCCAACACAAGAGTGTTGCAAAATTGTTTAAAAAGGTGGGAATTTATGTTGTAAAACCGTAAATGTGACCTAGATAAAAGTTTGTGTAAAATATATAAAAATGTTAAAATCAGGAGGTGTAAAAGAAGGGTTCAGCTGTGCACCAAAATTCACATAGAAATGTACAAAAATTGTTAACCTTAAAGTAGACACTACCAATTTCCAGGATAAATTTGTTTTATTTTAATTTTGAAAATATGCTTTGAAATATTCTAGGGTCATGTGAAAGTTACTTTTTGTTTAACAAAACAAAAAAGAAAAATATATTCTATGTCATGAAACTGAAAAGAAAATGAAAAATTATATGAGAGCACAGCTTTAACGAATGTTAACGAAAACCTTCAAATTTAATCATTGTCAACTAAATACTTGCACATAATAAACTTAAGCCAATTAAAATTGTGAATTCAAACATGCCTAGTGTCATTAATGGTCATACAGTATAACAATATGCTCCGAAATATTTCCTTAAAGTACATATAAAAAAAAACCACAAATGGATTGCATAAAGAAGGAATAAATGATGTAACAAAATTCTTCAACTTAAAATAGTTTTTGTCAACATTTCATGTCAAGTTTCAAGTAATTATTTCAGTAACATTTTAGTAATACACATAGACAAATGTATAACCAAACAAAAATTTTCATTGATATTCACCTAAACGAACATTTGACAAGCACTAAATATTCAGTGAACTTTAAATTTGCATTTCACTTAGATTTTTATAAGAATGTAGGAATTATTAAAAAATGATGGTGCATGGATAAATCAGCTTTACTTTTGCACCATCCTTTTTGAATAATCTCATATTAAAATTTTTTGTCACAAAAAATTTTATTGATAAAAAATGATTTCAACACTGTAATTTCCTTTCCGATTCCCTATTTTATGCCGTACTGACAAAATATTCCTGCCACGAGGAATGTTGAATTATTTTGTATTCCAATTCATATCAGGGGATGGTTGAATTTTCGCAATTTATTGTGACTGCGTTATTTGTGTGTACTCTGCTATTTAAACTTTGTTACTTAAAGATATTGGAAGGACTCATTTTGCTTAAATGAGTGGAATGGAAGGAAGGGGAGTAGGTCACTTATAGAGCAGTTGGGTTTCCTGCAGGTGCTCCCGCTCTGTGACAGGTGATTCCTGCACCACTCTGCTTTCATCCCTCTCACTAAGTTTTGAAATACAAATGGTTTTCAAGTTTTTTTTCATCAAAATCAAATTTGTGAGAAGTGACATTGTGTTGGGCATTTTTGTGATTTTGTGTATTTGTTTACTAAACACAATGACTTATGGAGGTGGAGCAAGAACCAATTGGAGATACCGTCTTACCAAGAAAACACTGCAGTCCACTTTGAAAGAAACGAAAGTCTAGTTTTCTGAGGTGGACAACATCAATATTCTGCGCACACTGTCACGTGGGGTAGTTTTGAAAGAGGGCACCGTCGTGGAAGAAAAACGTGGTGAGAGTGTTCCTTTTTAATTCAAAATTCTTAAATATATTCCTCCAGGAACAGACCGTAAAATACCCAGTATTAAAACTTGTAGCGTAACAAACGTAGTCAAGTTTTTGGTAGTATTGTCTAACATCCTAGACTTACCAGAAAATTTGCAGTCAGTTTTGAGTGAAGCTATTTCAAGAAAATGGGGGTTTGAAGTACTTCACAGTAATTTATTATAGCAGGTTGGTATCCCACTCGCTATTTTCTGTTTGCGTATGAAAATTCTTAAAAAATGTCAAAGTTCTACGCAGACGACGGAAGGGTTCGTGAAAAAATAATACAGTGTTAGGTAGTCCGTGTGACGAGGCCTAGTAAACCGAAGTCATGTTTTACAATCTCTTGCCCGGCAATCACAGAGCTTTTCATTTACCATAAAGCCGCAAAATTTGAATGAACTGTTAGCTTTTGTTTCTCAGGTTGAGCTTACTGTAGGGGATCGTCATAGCAGGCGAGAAGTAGTGGTGACAATGTCAAAACTGCAATGTAAATACTGTTCATGCATGAATCACACTAGCGAAAAGTGCTTCTCTAAAGACAGCTACGGTAAAAAGAAGGTAACAAGTTTTGTGCAAATAGGGGCTAAAGAACACATTGAAAAAGACGTGGAAAAGCCAAAACGTAAGCGTAATGCGTGTACACAGGCAGATGAGGAGAATGGGTCACGTCAAAATGAAAGTAAACAGGAAAAAGTGACACTTCTTTTGTGTGTGTTATGTTTGTGGAAATTAAAACCATTCGCAGTACTCGTGGCCCTTTAAGAAAAAACAGTTGAGCATAGGCAGTGTGAATCAGTTTTTACCTAGGAAAAATAAACTGGGATTATTATTTGTGACATTGCAAATTGGCGTTTTGCAAGTAACTGCGTTTATTGTTTCAGGTGCTTCCGAGTCATTAATGAGTCATGAAATGTGCAACCAAATTATGCACGACAATATCGCAGGAGTATTTCACTTTTCGCAAGGCAAGAACACCGTATTTTCCCTTGCTAATGGTGAGATAATCAATTCGCAGGCTGAAGCAACCATGAAAATTAAGGTTGAAAATTTTTCGTGGAAGATGCAATTTCAACTGTTTAAAAAATTTATTGTATCCAGTTATACTCGGTATTAATTTTCTGAGAAGACACAGTGTTGTGTCGACGTGAAAAATAAATACTTACATTTTGGGTTTTCTCCTGAGTCTCCTGTTCCGTTAGTAAATAAACAGTCGTACTGCAGGAAAGTGCAGATGGTTAAGTTAGGTGCGCAGTTGACGGCAGAAGTAGAGAAAATTAAAGCGGCTTTTGACAGCACGGTTAAGATTAAGGTGGGTCATGACATCAAAAACCTGATAGTGTTAAAATTGGGAGATCACGAGCCAGTGTTTTCGGTTCCGTACAGAGTGCCTCTGCCTAAGGTCCCTATCTTTAAACAAATTTTGGCTGAATCAAAACAAGAAGACATTGAAGACTCTTAATGTGCGTACACAAGCCCGTCGTTTGTCATTCCGAAAAAACAGCCAGGGAAATACAGTTTGATTAATGACTATAGGTTTGTCAATGAGAAAATTTATATTGATCCGTACCCAATTCCATTATTAGACACTGTTTCAGTATTTGTGTAAGGTCAAATATTTCACCATTTTGAAACTTAATTCTGCGTTTTTGCAATGTGAGCTACACCAAAATTCTAGAGAACCTTTGGCAATTTACACTCCGTGGGGTCTATCAGTGGACACATTTGCCAAAGGGGGTCAATTACGGCTCTCAAACCATGTCATGGGTTTTGTACCAAGTTTTAGGAAAATATATTCATGACTTTGTGTTCACGTATATTGATGATGTGTACATATACAGGAACACCTTAGAGGAGCACCTGGCCCACGTTTAGTGTTAAAGGCTTTGCAGGAAACTGGGTTAACAGTGAACCCCGATAAAATAAGTTGGGCAGAACAGCATGTCAGGTATCTAGGTTTCATAATTTCAGATTGTCAGTTGCGTATTGACACAGAGAAAATTGAAGCTATTGTGAATTTTCCAGTTCCTAAAAACGTGAGAGCTGTTCGCCGTTTTTTTGGCATGGTAACTTTTTTAGCAAAAAGCAAATGTAGGGGGTTGTCTTATATTCGGGTGAATACGGTATATATTTTTTAGTATGTACAAAGGATTTTATCAAAAGTGTAAAGAAAATTGTAAAGAATTACATGAAAATAATTTATTGTTCAATTTCAAATAATATTAATGTGAATGAATAACCATTACGTAAAGGAAATATTTAAAGAAATACGTAATTTAAGCCAGTGATGCCCAGTATTATCTGAAAGTAGTGTTGTAAAAAACCCCAGTTGATATGAGCCGGTTTTATTTGCGTCGTCCTTGTGTGTTTGAGGAACCCAGAAAGTGAGTCCAAGAAGAAAAGAAGATCTAAAAGCGAATGTGAGTTCAAGCTGCCTACCCGATAGTGACTAGGAGTGGCCACCTGCGGAACACGGCCTGCCCATACTGACGCCTGAAGGAGGGGAGGAGATGTGACCGTGCTGGAACACCGTACATCCAGCATTAATGTCAGCGCAGGAAATTTTATGTCCTAACACGGGGATGGATCGACGAGGAAGCCGAGACTTATACAGTTGGTGACCCGTTAGACGTAAGTCATCGTGGATGTTGGTGCCGATGCGGGTGCGTGGCTTCATCCCGCCAACGTCCCTCTCCTTCCAATGTGTATGGATGACGTCTAGCAACTGTCCAACGCTACCGTCGACATCAAGATTTGAATGTTACTGCACTTGAACCACAACGAAACCATCTGGGATGTTCCTCAACACCCTGGTCAACGTATTTCCCGACTATAAAAGGGGTTGTCTTTTGTCTTGGGGGAGGGTATTGATAGGGATCTTACTATGATAACATTATAACTTGGCAGAAAGGCATATCCTGCCGTGTTTGATGAGGGCATTTTATAGGGCATGTATAGGAAAAATTTTAAGATAAGTTTTTTTATATACTCTGTAATTTGGCAAATTTTTTAATGTTTGGGCTAAGATTATATTGCTATGGGAGCCCATTATTAAGTGTAACTCCCTACAATTTTCGTAACAAACATTATAATTTTAACATATTTTAATGCCGGTCTGTCTGTTTGTATTTTTATAATGCTTGTAATTTTGATATGGGCAGTGTATGAAAAAAAAAATAATTCCGGAGATAAAAGACTTGAAAACTAACCGTTTGTTAAAACATTTCTCACAATTTTGGGGGTTAATTATCTTCTATTCCAATCAATATCAGGGAATGGTTTGAATTTTTGCAATTTATTGCAACTGCTTTATTTGTTTGTACCATGCTATTTAAACTCCATTACTTGAACGTATTGGTAAGACTCATTTTGCTTAAATGAGTGGAATGGAAGGAAGGGAAGTAGATTGTCGCTGTCATGGAGCGGTTGGGTTTCCTGCGGGTGCTTCTGCTCTGTGACACAGAATAGCTTGCAAGGAAACACATACAATGTGCAGCAAAACCAGTGATGGACCCCACTAGTAACCAAGTTACATAGCTCTTACTTAGTCGAGCTCTTAAATATATTAGCAAAACTCGCAGGAAAAATCTGGGCTTTTAACATGGACGCTACTGATTGAATAGAATCTGCATAGTGTTTGCTAGGTAACTGTGCCTGTGACACCCAAAACCTTGTGAACAGTTCATTATCTTAATAAAATACCTGGAGTATAGTTTCCAACTGGAGAATCCCTTGTCACTGGCCACCTGTCTGTCCTAATGACTTCAGTAGAACTAAATCCAGTAAAAGCCTGTTGGTGGCTGTTGGGGTATCATTTGTACTCTCTATCTGAATGCTTTGATTGAGCAGCGTGCAAATTATACTTTGGACTCATATTTTGTACAATATTGCTATTTGTAGTAAACCTTCACCAGGATTTCTGTGAATTTGTAATGCAAGTACATCAGTTATATAATTCCCTGTTGATCCTATTGCAGGTTGTGATCTTGTCACTTGGGGCCTGTAGTGGTAGTTCACTTTATTTTGCCCTCTTATAGCGACAGAAATGGTAGAAGTACAAACCCTCCACAATTTGTCTTCTCCAGGAACTACATATTTTATTTTATTTGAAAATAGTGTTGGTAAAGAATAATTACCATATAATCTTGTTTCCCAAGCTTGCTTGAAATAGTATTGACTCATCCAGGATCAGTAGGTCTCCAGGGAACCAATGACTGAATATTGATAGAGCCCTAGTTTTATCAATAAAGTTTTCTTGCCATAATTTCATAGTATGAAATTTCCAAAAAATAGTGAGCCTAAAAGTAGATATAAGCAATTTATGAATAATCTTGAAATAAATCCAAATAATAATAATAAAACTATTTCCAAGGATAAAATATAATTTTTAAAATTTTTTTACTCTAATTGACTTGTGTTTTTCTTTTCTTTTCCAAAGATACACATGCGCTCACACACAAATATCCATCCTCTGAGAAGGGAACCACAAATCAAATTTTTCTATCAATGTGCAGTGAAAACATAAAATAAAATTACTCCGCCATGGTGAACAGATTGTGCACAAGCCTAATGGAATTTGGTCAACAAGCCACAGAGTGGCTCACAATCTAACTTTGTCAGTGTGATTGCTACTGCGAAACTGTACTGCACTCTCATATGTAAAGTGTGCCCAAAAAAATGTATATATTCATCCAAGGAATGTGCTATTATTTACCTTCTCTATAGTCTGTTCATCTGGCATCAACCTGGACAGTCTTTATGAGGTTACTACTGGATTGAGCCTGCTGTTTTGACCGTCAATATCATTAACATGTTTCCATCCGCTAGGCGCAAGATGGTTGCATCATTAACATTGAATTTCCCACTGTTACTACCCGCAATGCTTTTCAGCTTGCTACAATGAAAGAATGAAAAACCATAATTAATATTTACATTAAAATATGACTTCCTTCAAAAAAAATTTAGTTCAGTTTCACTTTGATGCTGTTATCCAAATTACATCCTTCTACTTGTTACTGGGGTTGTGTTCATTTACTGTGTTCATTACGTATATAATGTGGTAAATTAATTATATGTAGCTAAACCATTTCTATTGATAACCATTAATTAATTAATCCTGGGTATGCTAGAGATACACAGAATAACTTTAATAAAAGGAGGTCAGACTGAGGGTTGGCTATCTAAATGTGCAATGGGATTAAAGCATTGGGGGTTTTATGTTTGTCTGGAGATTTTAGATGATCACACTGAATTGTATTTTCAATCAATGCCTTGCCTTAAATTCTTCTGTAGTTGCAGTACAGTCTTGAATGTTTGAAAGTGACAATCCAAAGTATACCTGTATTACCGAAATATGCTGTGTAGTGTCCCATCTCATGAGCCCCAATAACAGTGCATTGAGAGAAGTCATGATAACTTGCTGTCCTCATGGCACAAACAGCTCTGTGCACTTTCACATATGTCTCTTGCTTTATACTTGTATCTTGTATATGCAACATTTGATTCACAAAGGTGTGATGCTGTGTTTTTCACAGGGGCTCATCTGTCTCGGTTTTTACAGTATGTCTGTGTGCATGTGCACATTTACATGCATACATATAATCAATGTCGACATCTTATCAGTTCATAGCAAATATAGTCAGATCTAGACTTTCTTGCATTGGAGAATGCAATAACATTATTTACTTCACGTTCCGTTTGTCACACAGTTTATTTTGACCATTCTCAAACGAGTTTTGGGATGCTAAGAAGCATTTTGTTGCAGTGAAATGTAATGTAATAGTACTATTGTTTTGTACTAGGAATGACTAGTGAAGATTGAAAATGAAAGAAGTGATGTAGTATGGAATAAATATAATTTTTCAAAAGCCAGAATAAATGTTTTTACTTTGGATTTGACTTAATTAAATAATTCTATGAAGTCCCGATAAACAAAATTTTGAAATGACTAGCTCAAAGGTTACAAGATTACTGAGGATCTCTGGTATTACAAATGTGTAAAGAAAATTAAATATGCAAACCTAAAACCAGATCTAACTGTAATTTAACTTCCATGCTGTATACTCATCCTCTTGATGCACTATGATGACGGCACCGTCATCTTCACTGGCAATATAATTATTGGTGATTAGCAGAGAAAAAGATATACCTAACGCTGGATACAAACTACCCTAGGCATTAAATGGTCATCACCCACAACTGTAAATAAATGGGTATGTTTTATATTCTAAATGCTCAGCTGATGCTACATGAACTCTCTTCTGTCTCGTACAATATCACACATCTGATTACTAACCCAAAATCATAATGTGCTATTAAAATATTAAACCAAAATATTGTGGAACTTATGGCAAAATCCAAATGGGAAACCATTGGAGAAAAATACACAAGAGTTAACCAAAGAGGTAAATTTGAGGGGAATGGAAAGAAACTTTATAGGACAGATAACAACGAATAATGATCATGATCGGGGACTGCAAGTGCTCATTGACTGCTAATGAATATACAGGCTTACAATTAATAAAATACTCTAATGTAGATGTTCTTGCAGTTCTTCAGTTATGAGAGCTGTACCGAGGGTTGACAGTGTGACGTTATATCACATCACCTCTTGTGCTGTACTTATAAACTTCCATGTTTCAGTATCTCTCGCTATGATGGTGAAAGGCTGGAATCAAAACAAGGGTACTTTATGAACGATATTGTGATAGTATGAAATTTTAGAAATATTAGAGTCTTTGTGGTGACAGTCACCTAAGGATAATCCAGATTAAACCCCAGGAACAGTGGTTGAGTTTATTACTCTTGCAGTTAGGTAACCTCTAGAGAAAGGATGTATATGTACTAAAAGCTGTCAGAATATGCACTATAAACCTCATAAATAAGCATTGAAATATGTATTAAAAATTTGAACCTAAGAAAATTATTGAACATTTTATTTCAGAAGCATTATCAAACTGGTGCAGTACCTAGAGTTTAAAAATAATGAATGAGAAGATAGAGAATAAAAATTGCGGTAATTTATAATTGTATTTTTTCTCTCTCAAAGTTTTGGTAAATAATTTTATTTCCATCTGCCACATAGGAGGTTTCACCATATTCAAATGTCAGTTTTTATACATTTTCAGTGGTGGAGAAATAAAAACTGTTTTTCAGTCATACAAGTCTTTTTGTTGGAATTCAATGTTCAGCTTCACAGGATTTCTGCATTTATAATCACTGCCAAGGAGTAAAAAAAGTGTGTATCTCTAGTATTTAGTTTTTTGGTGTGCTGCTATGAACATCAAGTTTTTGGAGGAGTTAGGGCTTTTCTGAAACACATTGTTCAATTTAGAATAAAAGAGACTTGAATTGTGTGAAATACAGATTACCATCTTTATGGAAACATTCTGATCTGCTGAGGTATAAATTTCTCTAAGGTTGAATGTGTTTATTTTAGAAATACTTTGAGATAAATATTAAGAACAAAATATACTTAAATGTTCTTATCGTAGTCATGCAAAAGGTCTGAACTATTTATAAACATTTTGCTATAAATTGGATTATACTATTAATGGAGAACTTATATTATAAGTTTTCTTGCTGCAGTGATTTTCTGAAAGTGATTAAAACAGTTCTGAACGTTGCAGTTAGTCCCACCTGGTAAGTTAATAGCGACATGTGGTGGCAGAACTAAGGCACACTGAGACATGCTTCTTCGTATTTAAATGTTCTGGCATATGCTTTGAGGAAAAATTTTTTTCAAAGAACCTGCAAGTAAATTGTTAGGGAAATTGCTTTTTCGTTTACTCTGCAACATGAGGTAGGATACATATGAGTTATGAAGGTGATGCAGACCATGTGAGGAAATAAAATTATTCAAAATCTTCTTTGCAAGTAATTTGTAGCTGACAGCATCTGTTATCAGCAACAAAACTCTACTTTCATATGAGTCCAAAAATAGAAGTGTCTTGTAAGATAAATTATTTTTTATTCCTGGAACCTTTTTGAATTTAAGTCAAAATTAGTCAAATGCAGTCATTATGAAATTACTTACAGATCAGTATTTTTGAATGACAGTGTATTCTGAATTAGCATAAAACATAATATTTTTATAATTATAATTAAAAAGTAAGGTATTGAAATCTATTAAATGAAAAAGAAAGTTTGTATGTATGCAAGTATGTTTGTTATGTATACCGTTCTACACCATTTGATAGTTGTGGTCGAAATCTGGAAGTGATATCTTCAGTATCCAACTTAAAATACTATGCAGGTCAAAATTGGCTCCATCCCTTTATCGGGCTAAACACCACAAAAACCGGGTTAATATGCCTATATCTCATTTACAACTTCCATTCCCTCAAATGCTAAATTCAATGATCTGCTTCGTGCTGCTCTCTAGGTAGATGTATATTATTAACTGTTGCTGTTTCTTTCGTTGCTCATTATACACTTTAGAATTTCATAATTTAGAGGTTATAAATTCATGTTTTTTTTGTGCACTGTAGAATTTTATAATGTAGCACATTCATGTCTACTTCTGGGTATTCAGGTAAGCAAAATTCACATTAGTTAACACGCTGCAAATACACTGAAGAGCCAAAAAAACTGGTACACCTGCCTAATATCGTGTAGGACCCCCACGAGCACGCAGAAGTGCTGAAAGATGACGTGGCATGGACTCTACTAATGTCTGAAGGTATGCAGGAAGCAATTCACACCATGAATCCTCCAGAGCAGTCCACAAATCCAATCTGCGCCAATTTGAGAACGGGTTGCACGTCTGTCACGTTTAATGATTCTCGTCAGTCGTCGTTTGTCCCGTTCTTTCACAATCTTTTTCCGGCCGCAGCGATGTCGAAGATGTAACGTTTTACCGGATTCCCGATATTCACGGTACACTCGTGAAATGATCGTACGCGAACATCCAAATGTTATCGCTACCNTTACCGGATTCCCGATATTCACGGTACACTCGTGAAATGATCGTACGCGAACATCCAAATGTTATCGCTACCTCAGTGATGCTATGTCCCATCTCTTCTGCGCCAACTATAACACCATGTTTAAACCTACTTAAATCTTGATAACCTGCCATTGTAGCAGAAGTAACCGATCTAGCTGCCGATAGCATTGCGTTACTCTGATTGGTTCCATTCCTTTGTTATTTGCATACGCATGCCTATACCAGTTTTTTTTGGCTCTTCAGTGTATAATATTATACAATAGGGCCAATTAGAGGTTGTAAGCTATTGCGACAGGGACCTTAATTCAGTAACTGTTAGTTATCTGTATTAAAGAGGATATCCTGTCTATTGTTGCAATTAAAATAATGATTAGCCTCTTTCTGATACTATGACCAGTGTGTGTACAAGTATTTATGCGTACAAAATCCAAAAAATGTGGGTTACCACCACTACAAATTAATTTAAAAAGTATAGCTTGCAAAAATTATACCCAGCCAACATTGGGTAGTTCAGCTAGTTGTTTATAAAGAAAATAGATAAAAAATAATAATAGAAGATTTAAAGAATATGGGTTATATATAGTTAATGACTCATATTGCCTTACAAGTGTAGAGGAAATTAAGAAAGTACTATATAAAAAGTATTCAATAATGGAGCAGATAATATTAAGAAAATCTGTGGATGTATCAGAAAGAACTAGATTAAATACAAATCATTCGTGCAGTAGATTGGAGTGTATAGGAACAAAAATTGGAAAAATTATAATTATACTTATATTATATTGTTATTTTGTAATGTTTTGATATTTTTCTTATTTAACATTTAAAATTACGTAGTAACTGTTTTGACTCAAGTGGGACATTTTGACTTCATGTTGCCTGCCATTATTGTATTCTTAGATCTCAGCCGTTTGTTCTTTGCAAGTATGAGGAAAAATCTTCCATTGTGGCTTAGGCGTAGGGTAAATAATATTAATTATGGTATTCTTAAATTATCTTTCAATGTATGTTCAAAGCTTTTACTTTTTGTAGTAATTATGTGTTAGCTACTTTTTGGTAGAATACTCTCACCCTAAATGTATCTTAGGAAGTTTTTTGTAGGTTAGTCGGGGTGAAGAGGGACATGTTATAGTTTATATTTATACGGATACTTAAATATTTGTACAGGTTATTTGTACCTTAAACTCAGGCACTCTGTTGTAGGTTAACTGAGGTGAAAACTAGATGCCAAGGAAGTACAAACCTAATCCAAGAAGAAAACATCAGGTTCCACACTCTGAAGCAGACATTAAGAAGGCTTTGAAAGATTTATCAAAAGTTTCATCTTTGTGACATTCTGTTGCAAAATATAATATCCCCAATTCAGTGTTACATAGATGCAAGAAATGCTATGATTTGAAGGTAGAACTTTGAAAGGTTAGTGTACAAACTGTACTTTCCAGTGAAGTGGAAAAACACTTTGTGAAACACTAATCATTGGCTCAGAATGGGAATACCCTCTAGTCACTTATGATTTGTGGTGTGTAATGAATGCCTATTTGGATTCTAAGAGTGAAACTGTGCCGAAGTTCAAAAATAATTTTCCGGGAAAAGGTTTTGCATACATTTTTTTTAAACCGCCACAAACGTGAATTATCCAAAAAAAATGTGCCAAAATATTAAATGAGCCAGGGCTGGTGTTGACAACAAAGCTGTGAAAGCCTACTTCTCAAGGCTTGAAGAAACACTATAAGATGCACTGCCATCACACACTATTAATTACTATTAATAACGATGAGACAAGCCTATCTGATGACCCAGGCCGCAAAGAAATTATTGCGCAATGAGGTACAAAATATTCGGAGCAGATCATGAACCACTCAGAAACATCATCATCAACAGGTAATGGTTTGCTTCCTCTACCAGAATATGTCGTACACAAGTCTTCGCACCTTTATGACAGCTGGCCAGTAGGGGGTCCCAGTAATGCGTGATACAACAGAAGTGTATCTGGTTGATTCGCTGCACACTGCTTCACAGACTGGCTGCGAACAATCATCGTACCGTATGTGTCCAAATTAGAATGACTAGGCTTTGTAATCCTTTTAGGTCTTCCCACATGTCTGTTTGTACTATGCAACAATGCGAGGATTGAGTTTGTCTTTCTCCCCAGCAATTCCACCCATCTGACACAGCCCCTGGACCTGGTTTTTGTGTGGGTATCTGTGGTATATTCATTCCGCCAGAGGGGACGGATTTGGAAGAAAATGATTGGGTGGTGGTGGTGGACTTCAAAGAAAGCAGTGCAACTTCAAACAAAAGTGCAAGTCAGACCTGGTTTATAAGTATGATAACAGACACAAAAAATGAAAGGGAAGTGTATCAGTATAAAACTTAAATTTGTAAAATTTGTAGAAAATGAAATCAACCCTGGTTCGATACTCAAGTTGCCAGATAAAGAAGATTGTTGCTTGATCAAGACAGAGTGCATTATAGGACGTCTATTCCATCCACAACTCCTTCGAAGAGGCCTCGTAAAGTTCAGTGAGAATATAAATGAATGGTAGTATCATTATTTGTGTGACAGTTTTTCAGATAACATTGTGCCTACTATACTTTTCACCAGAGTAACAAATTTCTTATAAAGATTTAAGAGTCATTATTGTCTTATTTTTTACTTTAAAATAATTTTTTTCCATTTGTAACGTGTTATCTGAAGCTTAAAGTAGATTTTCAAGCACGATAGAAGTGTGTGTATTTTTACATTTATTTTAGAAAACTTATTCTATTGTCCCTTTTCACCCCACACATATATTTTTAGGGACAGTGTACAAAACCACATGAATAGTGTTGACCGTCCCTATTCACTCCTACTACCGCTGGGTGAAAAGAGATACAGTTTTTTAAAAACATATTATAATGTTCATTCCAAAAAATATTCATGACGTTGTATTATTACAAGACTACTACCACCACCACTAACACCACCACTACTACTACTATTTATAACTACCAGAAAAGCAACAGAAAAACTAACCAAAGTGCCACTTTTCATCCCATTCTATAGTACTCTTACAAAAATGAATGCACAAATTAAGTTATAAAATTTTGGTTATTATCCAGAGTAGCTGCTTTTCTGAAGGAAACGTCCTAGGCCAACAAAAGTAGCATTAATGGGTTCTGCTTAGCTTGCCTTGTTAGTATTCAGGAGGGCGTAATGTTAAAATAAGTAGAACATATTAAATAATTTAAAGACGAAGGGATAAGATTCCAAGAAAAATCTAAAATAAGGTCGAAACCCATCATCTCAGATGAGGAGAGAAGAAGAAGATCTGAAAGAATGAAGAAGTACTGGGTGCAAAGGAAGGAGCAACACTCAAAGAAATTACTGTTTCATCGTACCCCAAAGAGGGTGAAACAAATATAAAAAAAAAAAAAAGTTAAATGTACGAGCAGTTCGCGGCTTTGTTTACATCGGACGCCATGATTTTTAGTGAAGTAATGCATTAGTAACGTGAAGAAATGTGCATCGTGCCGTCACCATATTGGCTGTGATCTGTAGACGTCATCGTCACCGAATTTTACGTGGAAGTTGAGATGCCATTAGTTGAATTTGAGACGCGAGACAGTGGGGTTGTATAGTTGCGGGTATGAGTTGTGACGTCCGAATCCGACCGTGCAAAGGCTTGTGATTTAAGAATGGAGGGTGCAAGAACGAGTGCTTCTGTGCATAATATTCACCTATGTGGCGGGTGTTACTGTTACTTGGATGTTTTAGTAGATCGTGGTGTTTTGTCGATTGAGGTAAGATGCACCGCAGTTAAATGGTGTAATGTTGCAGCGGCGCGTTAAGGCCGCCATATTTGTAGCATTCCACGTCTGGGTATGACGAATGGAAATTACCACTCAGTTAGCTCAGTTGGTAGTAACATGAAACTTTAAAGGCACCAATAAATATAAATAAAGTCCAATGTTTGTTTATTGCTCTGTACTTTTATTGATCATTCCAATGAAACTGTTCACATACAATCGTCAGGTATGCAGAGTACGAACCGGTTTACAGGCAGACCAACAGAGAGCAGCGCCACAGTCGTTTAATTATTCATTTACGTCTCGAAAACTTGCCTCGCAAGAAGAAAATACAGGAGGAACGTCTGTTCCCTCCTGGCACCCTATCGACCTCCCACACCGGCGGAAAGAATTTATTAGATTACTAATGCAGGAAAAGAATGAAGTTGAAAGATTTAGCAGTCGTGGGTGCTTGCCGGTGTGGGCGAAATTTGTCACGCACAATGCATCTTCCTTGGCTGCTTTTTACATTTCTTTCTCCGGTGACAGACACACAGAGTATTTATGCTGCTGGCCTTTTGCCTCCCCTCTCCACAGATAAGGGCATAGCTGCCGGTACAACTGAACTGCATCATCATCGGTAAAAAATAATCAAATCTTCTAGAAATAAAAACTGTTGATCTGCAGTTCAGAAAGCTTCTGCGTAGCCATCCAAACTGCATCGTAGGTAAAAGATATTCCAAGTTCTCGAACAAAACCTGATGATGCAGTCAGAAAGTTTTTAATTTAATGATGACCCTAACTGAAAACTATGACTTTCGAAACTGCAAACGTATGCCCGATAAACGTTATTCCACGATAAACAAACTACCATGGCTTTAATTTTGAATCCCGATAAAATATTACGAAGCTTCGCAAAACGAAAGAACATAAACTACGTATCCCAAAAATTAATACTACTGCGTTATTACAATGGGTTGAGGACAATGGAATTGTACGTGCTGCCTACCTAGGTGAATTGATTCATATACTTCTGGTTTGTTTAACTGTTGCTTTAAAACCCTAAAATCGTAGATTAACATTCTAAAATCCTAGGTTAACATTCTAAAATCCTAGGTTAGTTTAAAGCCTGCTACTCTAGGTTAGATTAACACCCTACAATCTTAGGTTAGTTTAAAACCCAACAAATCTAGGTTAGTTTAAAAATGTAAAATAGTGATTCACTCATCGTGGGGTTAGGTTCTATTAGGTTAGGTGGGCACATNTCTAGGTTAGTTTAAAAATGTAAAATAGTGATTCACTCATCGTGGGGTTAGGTTCTATTAGGTTAGGTGGGCACATGTTACAAAATTAGTCATACGTTAATGCCCCTAGTATATTTGTGTTCTGCGTAATTAGTAGAGTGGAAATATACAACATTTGTGGGGGGTTTACAGAAAAGCCGCTACTCGGAATAATTACCAAAATTTATAACAGGAAATTTTAAAATTAAGGCATATTTGAAGAAGATCAATAAAATCGAGGACAAAGAATGTCAGTGTATAACAGGTAATCAACACATTTATCATTTACTGTTGCAACTGCACTTTTGCTCTAGTTCATTTCGACTTTTTTACAGCGTTAACAGACTGTTAAATTAACTTTCAAAATCATTATTTTGTTCATGCTAAGGAACTAGTTTGTAAGCCAACCATGCCTAAGATTCACTCCTTACTGGGGGTGGAGCATATTCTATGCAAATGTATTTACATAAGTTTTATCACTAAAGTTTTTGTTTTTATTTGTATGTACGTTGCTTGGTGAAAGGAAGTGGCAATAAATTTTTAGGACATACATATTTCTTCATGGTTAATGTTTTGGTATTGTTCCTTTTAAAACGACTTCATTTCTGACCTTTGTTATTTGAAGCAAGAGAACAAATAATTTCAGCCATAATGGAGGAATGTTCCTGCCAACACAATACATTATAGTCCTTACTGCATGACAAGAGTAATTCTACTCAAGTTTGTGTAATTAGTCACTGGAAGATGATTTGATAGTTGGAAGATTTAATATCACACTTCTATGCTAATATCATAAGCATTTTTAGACAAGAATTGCCTGAATTCCTGAATAAAGCTTAATTAGGACTTTGGAAACATTACTGGTCACTGTAGCGAGCTTTCATTTGTAATTGTGATGAAGCAATCAGATGAAATTTATTAAGTGCAGATAGCTGTTATATTTTTGTTATTTTGTCTTTTGAAGAGTTCCTTTTATCGGTATGTTGGTATAATGTGCACAAACTAAGTGCAAGGCACAGCGGTGATGTATTGTTACTACTGTATACTGTTCACTTCATAAGTTTGTCTGCTTTGCTTCCTATAATTAAAGCATTCTATTATAGTAACTTTTATATATGAAGAATAAATTGGCCTCTGAAATCCAAATGGATAAATAAAAAGTTCCAGACCACCTTATTTGTTCCACACGGTTGCTATACAGAAATGTAACAAAATTTACAACTTCTTGCCCTAGCTGAAATTTTTAAGAGAATGATTATTCGGTTTTCAGTAAACTTAAATATTACATTACTGGTAGTCTTTGAGGAGTAAGCAAGAATTGATATGAAATAAATTGGAGCTGCTTGTTACTGAGATTGAGCCCAGAACACTTTAACACTGCACACATTGCATTATCTCTATGTCTTTCGTCAATATCCAAAATTGACAATATTTTTTTATATCAACAGGATAAATTGTGACAGAGTGCACAACTATTTATCCAGTGGCTGTATGTAACCAACATCATCGGATCTTCTCCATAAACCCGAAAATAAATGCAAAGTTCGACTCGTCCACTGTGGAAGGTATCCAGACCAGCTGAGGACATTGGTCAAGCTGTTTCTGTTCTGGTCCTTAAGCCTAAATCTGGTCGAGCACTGTCTGCTCCAGTTAGAGGCTGGCAGCAACATTGAGAGATATTTGCTTGATAAATATTATTTTAAGCTAATATTTTCCGTCATTGCCTAATTGTTTAAGAGGAAAACTCTTCATACTACTTACAAAATAATTTTGTGGACAGTACGCTACACCATCAAGAAAGCGGTACTGTCATTACTTCCTTACTACTGCCCAGGAGTTATATGATCAGGTTTTAAGAGTAAGCGTGGTGTGGTTTATTTAGTGAGAGTAATAGAGTGTAAATTAGTGTAGAAGTAGACAGTAGACAATTTAAAACCCACTCTTGTAACTTGTCAGTGGCAGCTCACATCTGGACCAGTTTTGTCACCTTCCTAGAACTTATACCAATTTATTGTTGGGTTTGTTTTGGCATGTGTTCCTGCATCTTAATCTATAGTGATTAGTGCATGTCAATGCCGGTGTTGTCTTCCTTGTTCAGGAGAGGCAAGATGTAATGGTGCTTTTACTCCAGTACATGTTGACATAGTTTTTACAGCATTAACAGACTGTTTGGTTCTATACAAACTTTCAGATCATCATTATTTCATCGATGGTGGGGAATTAAGCTGACTATGGCTAGGCTTCACTCCTCGTGGGGGTGTAGCATATTCTGTGCTAGTGTATTTATGCAAGTTTTATTACTAGGTTTTTGTTTTTTATTGGGAAGTATATTGCTTGGTGGAATGAAGTGGCACTAAATATGTGGGATATACATAGTTTTTATTGGTTAATGTTTNTGGGAAGTATATTGCTTGGTGGAATGAAGTGGCACTAAATATGTGGGATATACATAGTTTTTATTGGTTAATGTTTCAGTATTGTTCCTTTTAAATTGACTTATGGTATGTGTAAAGATTGCATTAATCATTTTTGGACCTATGTAATTTTTTTATTTGAAAACATGTGGGGATTAAAGAAAAGGAAGAAGAAATTAAGATAAGAGTTGGGGTGGTGATTTTGGAACTATATGTTGGATGTGAGGGGGTATACGTCATTGTTAGGTGTTGGGAAAATTATGTAACTAGTTTTGTTTCATTCGGTTACGTTGGTTATTTGATTTATTTGGTCAAGTGTAAATAGGTATGAATATTTATTTCAGATTAAGAATGTGGATGTGATATATGTGATAGCATACAACACTTTGAGGGTGAAGATTCATAGGCTAAAGGGGAATACAAAAAGAAACTGGAGAAAGGGGGGGGGAGGGGAATACAAAAATAAACTGAAGAAATCAAAATGAAAGAAGCAAGACAAGAAGGTAATTTGCAGGCAAAGCAAGGGGAACAAAAGAGAACACAACGATCAAGGGCACAGAAAAATTGTCTAAGGAAATCAGCATTTACAAGATCTTTGAACCCAGACACCCAAAAATTTTACCCACAGGAGAATTCAAAGAAAATAGATAAATTAGTAGAAATTGGCTCCATTTCCTTACAGTCAATACTCACAAGAAAAGAAACAGATACAATTCAAAATACACATCAGATAACACTGAAACACACACACAACATGAGAAAAATATTTAATACATCCTAGAAACGGGGAAAGATGAGCACAATGGGTTTAACCCACAAGTATTTCACAAAGACTTTAAGGAGAAATCACAGATTAGCTATATGGAGGAAATCAAGAATTTTAACACTTGTCATGCAGTTTATAGAAAAAATAAAATTAATTTNCACAGATTAGCTATATGGAGGAAATCAAGAATTTTAACACTTGTCATGCAGTTTATAGAAAAAATAAAATTAATTTAAGAGAGAGAATTTGCTACCATAAAAGTGACATCATTTAAATAGTTTTGGCCAGTCACGCCATCTACCCATGGATCCGGATTGGTTGGAAAAATCAGTGGCGAAATCAGGTGAAATGAGGGGAATGGAGCTCATAGATTAGAAAAAATTTACAAGCATGCCGTAAAAGTTTTTGGTAAAATAGGTTAGGAATTGAATAGTGTGACAGGCAAATGGAACACCAAATTGATGAGAGGGTAAATGCAAGCATAAATTGGTGGAGGAGTGGTAGGAAATTTAGATATATATTAAATAAATCAACAAACGTATTTGTGTAAAGCTCTAAATCATTTTCGTAAATATTTGGGAAGGAAATGTTTATAAACACATACTGATGTTATTTGGTTATTGTATTGTTGTTTGAAAAAAAAAAAAAAGTAAATATATAAGAAAATATGAAAAATGGAAAAAAGGAAAAAAAAAATAAAAAATAAAAATAACAATGGCAAAAACAGCTTCCCTATGGTTCCCACCTGACTAGGTATCTAAAGAGCAGTGCTTGGTCTCATATTGCATATGGAAAAGAAGGCCAGAACAGGTCTCTGTCCGGGACACCCACTGAGTCTGGATTAGAAGCATGTACGGGGAATAAGAAAGTTAATATAAATAAAATTCAGGAATGGGTTTATAAATAAGGGGCAATTATCCAGTGTAGCGGCTTTTCTGAAGGAAACGTCCTGGACCAACAGAAGTAGCACAAATGGGTTCTGCACAGCTGACTTTGTTCATATTGAGGAGGTCGTAATGTTAAAATTAGTAGAACATATTAAATAAAATAGTTCAAAAGTGCTAACAGCCCGCAGCTTTGTTTACGTCGGACGCCATGATTTTCGGCGATTTTCGGCATTGTGCCGTTACCTTATTGGCTGCGGGTCGTTGACGTTATCGTCAAGGTCTTTAGGCATCATCGTCATGGAATTTCAGTTGCCGTTCAGATGCGAAACAGTGCAGTTGTGTTGTTGCGGGCGCAAGTTGTGACGTCCGATTGGCTTGATTTAAGAATAGAGGGTGCAAGAACGAGTGCTTCTGTGCGTAATATTCGCCAATGTGGCGAGTGTTACTTGGATTTTTTTTAGTAGATCATGGTGTTTTGTGGATTGAGGTCAGATGCACGACAGTTGAATGGGTCGTGGACAGAGTAATTGTACCTGCCGCTTACCTAGGTGAGTTAATTNATTGTACCTGCCGCTTACCTAGGTGAGTTAATTCAAATTATTTCTGTGTGTTTTACGGTTCCTTTAAATCTCTAAAATCGTAGATTAGACTAAATTCGTAAGTTAGATTACCACCCTACATTCCTAGGTTAGTTTAAAACCCCTACAATCCTAGGTTAGTGTAAAAATGTAAAATAGTGATTCATCCATCGTTGGGTTAGGTTCAGTTAGCTTAGGTGGGCACATATTATGAAATTAGTCGGACGTTAATGCTCCTAGTATATTCGTGTTCAGCATAATTAGTAGAGTGGAAATATATAACTTTTCGGGGGATTTATATTTTTTTTACAGAAAAGCAGTTACTCTGGATAATTACCAAATACGGGTTTTTGATCTGGATTTGAAGCCTTGGAAAGGAAGTGGTTGGGGGTCTTCAAATTGGTGCCTCGTCTGTTCTCCAGTGGGATGGAGAGCCTGAAAGGGAAAAAACGTCATGAGGGCTGGGACTACTATGGTTACGATGTTGGAAACTTGAAGGTTCCACCCAGTCAGTGGGTGGGTGGGGCACGGGCTGGTGGTGCTTGCTCTGACCATAACTGAGGAGAATTGAACAGGACGACTGTAAAGCAGGCGGCACTGCTCTGTGGCTGTTTCTTGTGGGGCTGACGGGGTTCTGGGTGGAGGGCTGGACAATTTCCACCACCACTCTGGCGGACCATTGACTCGTTGTGGGTTGGCCATTGAGTGATATCAAATAAATACAAGTTTATCTCTCTTTCAGAATCAGAGTGGGACGTAACAGCAACATTGTATCCTAATTTTATAAATTTTATGTTTAATGTTCGGCTTACAGTAACAAAATTATAATATTGTAGATTGAATTTTGGTAAATTAGGCCCAGGCAAAATTCCATCCTCTTTACCTGGGACCGCCCTAGATTCACAAGCCCATGTAGAAGTCCTAAAACATTGTAAACCTTTCAATATGTCTTTTCCTTATCCTTGTGGCTGGTTGTCTTGACAGTAGTTTCAAGTGACAGATAATACTCAGAGGAAAAGTGATAAAATTTAAATATATTGTAAATAAGTTAACATATTTGACTTGGATATTGTTACAGTGGTAAGTATGTTGAGATTCGTGTGGAATTGTGATGATACCCAGGCATGACACTCTTGGCCCTTTAGCTGTTTGTCCATGGGGAACTCTTCCTAACCAGTCGTGGAGATTGGTCTACTTGGATAAAGGAAAATAAATTTAACAACCAAAAGAATAAGTTAAGAATAACAAAATAATTGATACAAATATTTTGATTGAAATAATTTAAAGCTTTGAAGATAATGTTTTAAATTGCATCGACTGGACATGCTGTTATCCAGCGTTGGGGCTCAGGCATAGCATTATTGGTGCTACAGCTGTTTTTCCCTGGGAAACTCTTCCAAACTGTCTCTGGAGATGTATGTTGACTAACGATATGGAGGAGACCTGAATAAAGAATAAATATTAATTAATAATTGAAGTGCAGTAAATATTTGAATTAATTAATAAAATAAATCTGGATGACCTATAGCTAAATAAGGTAAAAGGACATTGATGTTTATTTATCTACATATTAACCTAAAAAACTTGTCCAGTTCAAAAATGCCATATAACATTATTTAGTGACTTCCAACTGTATATATAGAGGACCGCGGTGGTGTAGTGGTTAGACTGCTCGCCTACCACCAGTGCGAAACGGGTTCGATTCCCGGATTTTCGCATGTGGCAGTCGTGCGAGACGACGCCACTGGTTTTCTCCGCAATCTCCCGTTTCCCCCTCTCTGCTTCATACTCGCCTCACTTCACCCTCATCGACTCAAGACCTCGATGTTAAAAGCTGCCCAAATTTCGTCATTCACTCGTTCCAAGTGTTTTAATGTGTGTCGTAATCTACAGTTATAACACATGAATNGCAGTCGTGCGAGACGACGCCACTGGTTTTCTCCGCAATCTCCCGTTTCCCCCTCTCTGCTTCATACTCGCGTCACTTCACCCTCATCGACTCAAGACCTCGATGTTAAAAGCTGCCCAAATTTCGTCATTCACTCGTTCCAAGTGTTTTAATGTGTGTCGTAATCTACAGTTATAACACATGAATTTTTTGGCACATCTCAGTGAGCTTGGGGGAGAGACAAATGACCATCGTACTCTCCACCTCTCTCCTTTTCGGACCCTCCTGGTCCCACGTATTGGACACTAACGGAGAGCGTTAATAAAACTTCTTTGCATAGGAAGCGACGAGCGGCATGCCAAGTTGAAGTTGCATCTTAATGAGTTTTTCTTCTCGGCATGGACCCTCAGACAGATCCCGTCGAAGGTGTTGCCAAGTGTGGTATAGTTTCGTGGCGCGGCAATCGTCCCGAAGACTGCCACCGATAGGGTAGACCCGCTAGCGCTTCGGTGCTGTTTTTTACAAACTAGTTACTGCAATGTGTTTTGGATTCTTCCCCTGACCCGGACACCGTCGACTCGCTGCAGTTCGCTTGACTTGGCCGCATTGACATGCTTCATAACAAGACGAGGCAATATTTGATCTCTCGCGTTTAAGTTCATAGGTGCAATCTTCGCATGTGTGGTAGTGGAGATCAGCATCTTAAGAAGACATATACAATAATCAAAAAAGTGAATGTGTGGCGCAACCGACCAGCTGAGTATTGGCTGCTACCTTCAAGGAAAAATTATCATCATGAACGCCTACGTGGAAATGGTGCAACTGTATGTAGTGCCACAGGTTTATTACAGTTATACATTATTCTCTGCCTAGACGATGCACATCACCCCCCCCCTCCCCTCAACATTTTCTCTCGTAATTGTTTCCATCACCTCTCCATCATAAACGATTTAATTTAATGTCATACTGTCAGCCACAACGGTTACCAATGGTAATCACTAAAAAGCATGATCACAAGAAATGCGGGGAGGGGGATTCCGGGTTCAAAGCGCACCCCCCCCCCAAATCAAAGAATGATGGACACAAAAAAAAGAAAGAATTGCAGTTGGTTACCAGTAAAATGAGACATTAGGTAAGTAAAATGGAATAATAAAACAGTTAAAATAAGCGTGTCCACATCTACTGTTTTTCTATAGCTGAAAAATATTTATAGGCGCTGTTTTCTCACTGAAAAAACCTCCCCCCCCCAAATAAATGTCTCCCTACGCCACTGCTAAAAAGGACCGTCATTCCCGTGGGTGCTATCCCCTTCTTATATTTCACCCTCACTTTCTTAGTATTAATACTCTGAAGTCCGTATCAGCTGTCAGAGCAGCCCATCAACTATTTTCGTATCGTTTCGCTTCTTGAGCTATGGTAAGATGTTAAATAGTTTTATGGTAATATTTGTAATGTGTGCAGTTACGAACTTTTTTCCGTAGGCAATGTGTGTGCATTTTTACCAAGCTAAGCCATTGTGATTACTTTAAATAACGTGTTTTAAAAAAGCCTCCTCGATCACTGACGTGCTTTGTATTTAAGCGACCCATGCTCTTCGTATGTTAACTTGGTAGTTGTGTTATACCACTGAAAAAGACCCTAATGCATNTTCGCTTCTTGAGCTATGGTAAGATGTTAAATAGTTTTATGGTAATATTTGTAATGTGTGCAGTTACGAACTTTTTTTCCGTAGGCAATGTGTGTGTATTTTTACCAAGCTAAGCCATTGTGATTACTTTAAATAACGTGTTTTAAAAAAGCCTCCTCGATCACTGACGTGCTTTGTATTTAAGCGACCCATGCTCTTCGTATGTTAACTTGGTAGTTGTGTTATTCCACTGAAAAAGACCCTAATGCAAGTTTTTATGCAGATACCATATAATTTTTGTTGGGTGCCGTTAATCGATAGAATTTGTGTAAATGATATCTACAGGCAACCCTGAAGTATTTTAGGCGTCACTCTTTGTTGAGGTTCGTTTCCCCCCCCCTCATATTTATTCTTTTACCGCACTAGAAATAAAATTCCAAACTTTCAGGAATAACTATACAGNAATTTTTGTTGGGTGCCGTTAATCGATAGAATTTGTGTAAATGATATCTACAGGCAACCCTGAAGTATTTTAGGCGTCACTCTTTGTTGAGGTTCGTTTTTTCCCCCTCATATTTATTCTTTTACCGCACTAGAAATAAAATTCCAAAATTTCAGGAATAACTGTACAGAAATTCACCATGTTTTACAACACCACAGTCAGATAATTAGGAAGGAAAAGCTGTTTCCTTGTCAATTTAAAACAAATCTGTATGTAATTAAAACGACAAAAAAAAAATGGACGAACAACGTATTATTTCATAACAGGACGGACAACAAAAGCAAATCAAAAGAAAAGACAACACAAGTGAACTAAACAGTGCAAAAGACAACATCGGTGGACACAGCTGAACAATAAAAACTAAAAAAACACACCAAAAAAAANCAGATAATTAGGAAGGAAAAGCTGTTTCCTTGTCAATTTAAAACAAATCTGTATGTAATTAAAACGACAAAAAAAAATGGACGAACAACGTATTATTTCATAACAGGACGGACAACAAAAGCAAATCAAAAGAAAAGACAACACAAGTGAACTAAACAGTGCAAAAGACAACATCGGTGGACACAGCTAAACAATAAAAACTAAAAAAACACACAAAAAAAAAAACAATGAAACACAAGTTAGGAAAAAGTATTCCGTGTCAGATTATGAAACCAAGTAATTCAACACTATGAACAACACAAAAACCACAAAAATAACCAGAGAAAAGAATAGATAAACAACCAGAGAGGACACAGAACGACAAAAAAAAAAAAAAAAAAAATTATTCAAAGTCTTTACGACGTTTCGGGGCCTGGAATGTTCCCTTCTTCAGGTGAAATACTGAAAGAACAATCGCAGTATACAGTTTCGTTGTTATTTATGCAGATTGTACAAGTGCTTTGCAGAACTGTTGCTTATTTTTTCCTGTCTTGGCTTTTAAATACTTGTAGAATGCAGTTGTGTTAAACTTTTATGTTCCACACGTCGTGAAGAATTATTCTTTTCTCTCTGTCCTCCTCTTTCTGACTTTTTTTTTTTGCGACGTATATGCGGTGGGCGTTGCAGTCTGCCGGCTGCAATTGCGGTTCAACCCCGGGTCGGAGTGAATCACTAACAGCCCCGCCAAGCAAGCGCCCGAAAAAAGAGATAAAAGAGAACACTTGGGCAGCTCGCCGATTCTGGCGAGACAAGCGACGGTGCTGCGCTCTCGCGGGCGTGTGACGGATACTTTCGCAGATCCCGCGCAACCATATGTGTGTCACGATGCGTCGTTTTACGAGATAGAAAACTTAAGAATTAAAAGAGATTCGACCACGTTTTAAAGATGAAAATGACATGCGGAATATATGCGATTTATAACTTTTAACAACATGGTTTAAAAACTTTTCGATGTCATATTTTAGATTTCAAAAGTGCAGAGACGAGCAAGCAAACGCGGTATTCAATTTATGTACTAGAACTAGAAACTTGTCAAACTTTTTTCGTTTGTGGCTTCTGACAATGGTTCCATTAATGCCAGCTACACGACTTGGATAATAAGCTGTGTAAAAGAAAATTGTGATGTATATATAAATATGATTTACAGTGTGTGCTCTGACCATTTTCCTAGTGATTACGACATGAGTCCCAATTCGCTGAGTCAAGGGTATGGATTAACGACTATAGTAGTAATACATTAATGTTTAACAAGCACACAGTAATTTGTATAAAATTACACTAGGGGCCTATAACTCAAGTCCTACAGGTACTTCAATTATTTAAAACCACTCAAGTAACACATCGCTGAAATCGCATATTTGGCTAAACCAAGATATAGTAAACTATGTTTATTAATCAACCGGCATGAAATACTTTTTATAAGAGATTATATACAGTATATATGTATATATATATATATATGTATATTAGCGCTACATTTTACGCCATGAAAGAATTCTCACTAGTTTACCAACGAAAGTAAATTCGCATTGTATAAAGAATCTTATTATTTGCACGATAAAAACCTGTGACAGTGTAAAGTTCCTTCGCCCTTATTACTATGTTCAGCTTTTGACATCAAGAATATACGGGATATTTAATTAATATTTTGTACAGTTTTTAAACGAATCTTACAATAAGGTATAAAAGGGCGCATTTAGTTTACGAACCCAACAACGTGAGAATGTGCAATAAAGGCTTAAAAAAATATTGGTTAACAATTACCAAAGTAAAATGATAATTTTTGTAAACGTACATATGAACACTAAAGACCGATGAAAAAATAAGCTAATAAAATAGGCATATGTAAACGTAAAATACAAACCTATTGACGAAATGCATTTATGTATTTATTTGATTTTTAAAAACGTAGCTGGTGTACAAATTGTCTGCAACGATTANAAGGGCGCATTTAGTTTACGAACCCAACAACGTGAGAATGTGCAATAAAGGCTTAAAAAAATATTGGTTAACAATTGCTAAAATAAAATGATAATTTTTGTAAACGTACATATGAACACTAAAGACCGATGAAAAAATAAGCTAAAAAAATAGGCATATGTAAACGTAAAATACAAACGTATTGACGAAATGCATTTATGTATTTATTTGATTTTTAAAAACGTAGCTGGTGTACAAATTGTCTGCAACGATTATTTATGATCTCGTGAATTTGTGTGTCAGGGTTCGTCTGTTTTGAAAATATTCACATATAAATTATTAATTTTAAATCTGGCTGTATGTTGCATTTTATGAACTTCTGCTAGTTGTTAATAAAAGGCTGTGATTTGCCATTTTTAGTGTACATAATTTTATTGTTGTGTATTTTCCGTCTCAATAAGATACATTTAAGGTAGACTACTAACTGCCTGAAACTATTTTTTTTATATTCGGCGTGTTTATGTAAATATTAATCTGTCTTGAATCCAACATAATTATCAGTTGAAATATTAAAATATACAGTGTGTTGCGTTTTATAAGAACTTCTGTAAATTGTTAATACAAGGCCCTTTCACACAATCAAATTTTTCTTCAATCTATATTGAATTTATTTCATTGAAAGTTAAATGACGTAATAATCGCGGCGGTAATTTTCTCTTTCAATTTATTGAATGTATCATTTTCCTTCAATAATTTAGTTTTGAGCATGCTCTTTATTTTCTTGAATCCCAAATTTCAATCCCCTATCACTGTTTGTTAGACGAGATTAATTGAAGTAATGTCAATACTAAGAGAGTTTTGTGCACACATTTTCAAGTTGTTACAAAATAAGAACGCGTATTTTTTTAAAAAGAAAATGTAAATAATACGAAGAAAATTTGTTGTGGTTTAACCAATTATTTTCGTGTCGTGCTGGAATAGTAGATGATTCTAAAAATTTGCTTTAATTTTTTCACAGTTTTCGTTAAGAAAGTTTGTAATAAATTTTCAGGTGGAGACTTTAAAGCTTATTGAATGTAATTAATTGAAAGGCAAATAAAGTGATTTTTTTTTAGTTCAATAAATTGAATATTTAATAAATATTTGATTGTGTGAAATGGCCTTAGGAGAATATATATATATATATATATATATATAAATAAATATATGAGTCGTAAGTTGAAATTTTATGTCTCAAGTGTATATTTCTGTAATTTGTTACAAATCCACCGCATTTGAGTACTATTGATTTGAAACTAGAATGCTGCAAATTATAGTATTCAGTTTCACTTTCAGGATCCCGCTTTCGTGATTAGATTTCTTTTTACTATTAACACTAAAAATATTAGACTGTTTATACGGTTATGTTTCGATTAACAATTAAGTTGGGTGGCATTTTGATGTTCGGTGTACACAATGTTAATCGCAATATTTTTCAAAAGAAATAATCAAGCTACTTTCTCGGTTTTAATTCATGTTTGTTAATAATGTACAATCTGTGTTAAATGCTACAGACACCGTAAACTATCATCATTTCGTATGTGGGCGCATAAATTCAGTTGAATAAAATACACGTATTTTAAAACACATTATTTTTTTGTAGTGTATACATGCTTTTGCTATAGCAGTCGCAGGCCTTCATCACACCACGCCGCTAGATGCCACCACTGTCGCTTGCCTGTGTTATTGGTATAGAGCTGTCCAGTATTCTGTTTTATCGTGTTTGAAGCGGATCCTCAGTGACGCTGTGCTTATACCAGTGTCGCGCTGACGAGCGTCTCCAGACTCCAGACTTCATTCTGTGGAAACCCCGCAATTTTTTATTTTTTTATTTTTTTTTTCGAGCGACAAAGCCCAGCATTGGCTCCGCCGCTCCGGAATGCGTGAGCGGTGCCAAGGCAAAGCGCGCNTTTTTTTTCGAGCGACAAAGCCCAGCATTGGCTCCGCCGCTCCGGAATGCGTGAGCGGTGCCAAGGCAAAGCGCGCGTGGGAGGTTGTCGTCTACACCAAGAATACACGCTGGCCTGTATATTTTGGCAACCCGCACGCTCGCGCTGTCATAGTCGTGCAATTGTACACTTGACGCATTCGCCTCTTTTGCTACAGCTGATGCGTGTCGTCACACGTCGCGGGGCGCGCCGTAAGATGTTACGGTCGTCTTACGATGCATTTAGTAACAGGTCACGGAAAGCAATCGCTAGAGATGTCTGGACGTGGTTGTGCAAAACAAAACCGGCTAACATGTGTCACAATCTGAGATTTTTAAATATAGTCTGCATACGTGTAGGCTTTTTTTCCCCCTATCCGGCGCGACAGTTTTTCGCTTTAGTTTCCATTCCTCTTTGTGAATATTTAGCGCAGTTAAGCATTTTTCTGGATAAAGTTTTTCCCGTAGGCGTTGTTTGCACGATATTCACATTTTCTGTTTATTATGTTATTGTCGGTATATATTATTTCTTATTCTAATAATAATGAGTGCATTGCGCAGGTTAATTTATATTGTAAAAATAAACGAGAGTTAATTATGGCACTGGAAAAAGGTTCACGGTTTCTGACTATGCCATAAGAAGATAATGTTAAGTTAAAAGTGACAGGTCCAATTAATAGTAATATTTTGCTATTGCATTATAGTGATTAAAAAAAAAAGATACAGATTTTTATTATGCCTTTTGTTATTTGATTCGTGTTTCGGTTTAAAAGCATAGCTGAATAGCATTTTTTTAAATTACGGGACAGTTAGTAATCTTTACATAGTTATTCAAATTTCCATAATCTGGAGAAAGGTACAAGACATACAGAATGTTTCCGCCATGTTAGAAACTTTGAGGGATCGAACACGTCGAAAGCTCAAATTGATATAAGGAAGAACCACGAACAAAAGTTGTAAACCATATCCGTTCNGAGGGATCGAACACGTCGAAAGCTCAAATTGATATAAGGAAGAACCACGAACAAAAGTTGTAAACCATATCCGTTCTGTGATGTCTAGTAAAGTGGAATACGAATTTTCTTCCAACCTATCTTAACACTAAAAGGAGAGTCGGAGGTTATAGGTAGTGATGGGACCTAAGTGTGCCTCAGGGCTGAGCCCTGTGCACCATAGCATTAGAAAATATACCAAGTACAGGGAACATGCATAGCGGCTTTCTGGGATTGGACAAACATCGTTGCGATTGGGGCCATGGTTACCTCCCATACTAACTTCTAACCTGAACTACGAAGGTAGGAAGAAAAACCGGTATAGATAATTTTTAAAAACCCTTAGACAGAAAGTAATTGAAAAATTGCATGCAATTTATGAAGTAGAAAAATGTTNGAGGGATCGAACACGTCGAAAGCTCAAATTGATATAAGGAAGAACCACGAACAAAAGTTGTAAACCATATCCGTTCAGTGATGTCTAGTAAAGTGGAATACGAATTTTTTTCCAACCTATCTCAACACTAAAAGGAGAGTCGTAGGTCATAGGTAGTGATGGGACCTAAGTGCGTCTCAGGGCTGAGCCCTGTGCACCATAGCATATATAAAATATCCCAAGTACAGGGAACATGCATAGCGGCTTTCTGGGATTGGACAAACATCGTTGCGATTGGGGCCATGGTTACCTCCCATACTAACTTCTAACCTGAACTACGAAGGTAGGAAGGAAAACCGGCATAGATAATTTTTAAAAACCCTTAGACAGAAAGTAATTGAAAAATTGCATGCAATTTATGAAGTAGAAAAATGTTTNATAGATAATTTTTAAAAACCCTTAGACAGAAAGTAATTGAAAAATTGCATGCAATTTATGAAGTAGAAAAATGTTTATCTTTTCCCATCCTATGTTATAGTAGAATTTTTAGTGAAAAGGTGTTTCGTAACTCACCATGCCTTCCATTGTCTCGTAGAAGAGACATTTTTGTATAATCCCATAGCAAAAAATCATGTCGGGTTAGATCAGGTGAACTAGTTGGCCAATAATGAGTACCATCTATTATATTTTCAGGAAAGGTTTAATTAATAAATGGATGAACACAATTTCAGAAATGAACTGGGGCCCCATTATGTTGCACCCACATGCGTTGACAAATCTCAAGTGGCTCATTTTGCCAGGGATTGAACGTCAAAAATACACATTATACTGCTGTAGTTAAGCGGGGTAGATACTGATATGGAGTTATTAAGTAATATTGGATTATGTCTGATCATTTGTTCACTGCAAATATCAATCGTTGACCTGTCACAAGTCACAACTGGATTCATATCAGTGGTGTAACAACGGGGTGTGATCAGGGTAATCAATCACTTCCCAGAGGTCACTGAAGATAATTTTTCCATAAGAGACAATGTAATTTTCTTCCTGCCGGTAGTCACGAGCGAGCGCAGCTGAATATCCCCATTGANAATTTTTCCATAAGAGACAATGTAATTTTCTTCCTGCCGGTAGTCACGAGCGAGCGCAGCTGAATATCCCCATTGAATGCCTCTGGGAGGTGATTGATGACACTGATCACCCCCCGTAGTTACGCCACTGATTCATATCGGCCCATACGTGACTATTCCGATTGTTAATCATCCCATCTGTCGGGAAACCTGCTTGCTCGGTGAAAAGCACACACACAGGAAAGTGAGGATCTACTACACAGCTCTGCAGTAACCAATGACTGGACACGTCGCGAGGCGCGAAGTCAGCCAGGACTCTAAGCATGAACTTTCTTCTCATGGAAGGGGCTGCAGCTGCTGTTTACTTGTTGCGTCACTTATTTTACACGCTACTGCTCTGGCGCTTGTTGAAAACTCCTCGGCCACGTGCTCAAGCACCGATTCTTTCAAGTCGAGAGTCCGCGCAGTTTGCCTTTCTCCTCGGTCGTGGAGTTGTGGTGGAAATTGCCCTGCTTGCCACAATCGTGGGGGAATTTCTTGGGAAAATGGAATGATCTGAATGTTTCCTACTTGGATACGCACCCTGTTCAACCTCCTGCTTCTCTTTCCAGTTCCTTGGTTGTAAACAAACGCCGTCAAGATCTGAAAGCTAACACTGCATTTTATTCCGACTGATCAAGTAGTGCACCTTCAGCTCGTAAAGACCGACAGCATTATTAACACCCGTACATCAGGACTGACTACGTCGAAATTACACATCACGCCATCTAATGCATTAGTGGCGTTAACTTTTCCTATCCCATAGTGAAGTACACCTACCTACACATTGGCTGGGTTACCTTAAGTTCGTAAATGTTTCAAACTTTCCTGTCTCAGATTGACACTTTAACCCTCCTCCATCACAACTGAAAAGTATCATCATAGAAACATAATATATTGTATTGTTGCTTAGCATGCCATTATAATTTCAAACTTTTTAGCGAAATAACACATTGATGGGAAAACGATCCCATGGTTTTCGGTATCACAAATTCGCAAGACTGTTTTTGTACATTTGCTGTATAAAATTTATATAAGGCAAACCCGGGAGATATGACGCCTTTTGATTTGTGTGTTTAAAAATACAAAATTAATATAAATAAAAATTTTGTGGTTTTGTGTAATTGCAAAATAATTATGAATATGAAATTATAATGCCAACCTAGTCAAAATCTAAAAACAAAAAAACGCCTTTTTTGGCCATATCTCCCATAGGTGTGGGTGATATGAACAATGATGGGATGGGATATATGGCTTATGACTTAACAATTTTAAAATTCTAATTTGCAATGGAAACCGGTTTTCCAAAATAAAATCGATTAAATAGGTAACAATTATGTACTTTAAATTAACATTTACTCTCTTTGTTTACTTCTTTACCAAAATAACATTGTTCTAAAAAACATTGTCAGATAAGCCCAACAATGGAACGTAATTAAGGTTCTCTTATTCTGCATTGTTATTTTTTTGCGCGAGTAAATAATACTGTTTCCTTCACCTCCCTACCCGCACTCACAAAATCACACACTTTAAACACGAAAGTAAAAAAAAGAAAATATTGTGAGCACATTAACCACATAAGCAGCAAACTTCTAAAGAAATCCAAAACAGAAGAAAATATGCATAAGCTGTTGCGCAAGTTTTTGTAGTTCTTTACACGTTTTATGTTAATATTTTCTTGCGCTTCTTTTTTTCCCATCTACCACAGCTTGTACATTTAATCCAATCTGCTGTTGATGAAGTGTCTGCATAGTTCTCAAAAAATTCACAGCACTCGTCTTCATTAAAACTGTAATTATCTCTACATGAGGCAAAAATCATCACATACCATCTTCACCAGAAGGTGAATAGTCAAGACTTTTTTGTAGTTTGTTTCGGTGGATATTTACGTGTATTGCGCTTGTTAGGCATATCCGAGTCCTTTGTAATATTTTTTTCGTGTCCTTCACAGCAATACGTTATTTTTCGCCTCCACTCTCTTCCTCTTACTGTCTTTTATCACATCAGGATGGGTAACTAGTTGCGCTGGAAAAGTGGTGACAGTTTTCATCGGTTTAAAAGCAGAATATGTGGAAGGATATTCAGTAGCAACACCTGCCTGGAGAGGTTGCAGGATACCATTACCCTCCATAGAAAGAGGATCTTCATGGCGACTTTCGAAGGAAGCGCCACTTTCTTCAGGAAGGGCCTGGTCAATTGGATCAGACCGTCTTAAATATGCATATATTGGAATGACTGAGGAGGTTTAGAGGTACTATTCCCGTAGCCCTGAATCCTGAAACACAATTTTATACAGTAGCGGCTGGAGACGCAAGCATTTTCTAGGAGCATGCCAAAGTGGTGACTTTCAATGCTGGTATGACTTAGCATCCAGTTATTACATGTGTCTACCCAATAGGCCTTTAATGGATTGAAGAAGGTCTGATCAAGGGGCTAGAAGTAGTGTGTCGTGTGGTTCGGCAGACATAGAATAGAAATATCATTATCAACAGCTTTTTGAAGTATGTCTGGAGAGTTGATATGCGAACCATAGCCATACAAAGAAGAAGACATTTCCCTGCATTCTTTCGAGGAATGAAGTTGTTTTTGAGCCAGTTCATAAATATGTATTCGTCTATGTATGCTGACTTCTTCCTCATTATTATAACCCCTTCAGGTGGCATGCTTTCCTACCACATTGTTTTCTTATTTTCTCCTTCGAAAATGCAGTAGGGTGGTAAAAATGAACCCTCAGCATTACACCATGCCACTACAGTAACTGTATCGCCCCTTTTCCTTTGCTTTTCTTACATGGACGTCTTTGCTGCCTCGTTCAGCAACAACGTGTCCAGGCTCATTCGTTAATGACAAACCCTGCTACTCATCCATGTTGTAGATGTTACTTGGTTTACTAAACAGATTATCTTCAGTCAAGGTTTTAATTTCTTCCTTGTTCATCCCTTCTGCGTGATTATTTTATATGCTTTGAGATTTCCTAACACACAAATCTGTGCCTCTCTTCATAACTTCATAGAAGACTTTTACCAATCACAGCCCGCTAACCCCGTTTCCTTGATGAATCTCTGTCTCTATTTCATCAAAACCGCTAAGTTATAAGCTATTCTTCTAAGATTTTTCCTAGTTGGAGCAAAGCCTACTACTGTTTGAAGCTGACTAGCAAGCTTCCTTTCGTCCGTCGTCTTCCCCTAACAATGGAGGTTGACCAAGTTTCCCTTTTATGAAACGCCATGTGGTTAATTTAGTGTGCGGCGTTTTCTCCGGGATGTTGTTTTCCCTTACAGCTTGCCTTATTGGCTTCTTTTCAACTCTTACTGCACTGATATCCTTCTCTAAGTCTTCCTGTGTTCACGTTGCCTGACTGCGTTTCCTAGATCCATAGGTCGTAAGCATTTTCAACCATTTGAACTTGAAAGAAAGATAAAATATAATCACTTACTACAAATAGTTTTTTTTAAAATTTCCCATTTCTAAGATAGAACAATAACTTATACATATATAAAAATACAAAAGGAAATTTAATTATTTTAATTTACTATGCGTCATATCTCCCTTTCACAAAATGCCTGTTATATCCCAGAGGGATGGGAGATACGACGTTGAAAATGGCGGATCTTGCACGAGATACAGAAAAAGTTGATATACGAAGAAACTTTCAGTACTTACCAATCTTGTATTTATGAAGAAAATGCTGTAGTTTTTTAAAAACAAACTGGAAGTGCTCGAAAATGTAAACGCACACTCCCGCAGACTAAAGGAGACTTCTGCGCAAGATGATTGCGCATTAGCTCTTTCCCTTCTATGGAATTCTGAGACTGCGTAATATCTCCCGCCGCGTCATATCTCCCGAATTTACTTTACGGCATTCAAATGTTTAGATAGGCACGAATTTTGTTTCTATGCTTTTGGAGTAGTTCAGACAGAAAGGCATTTTGAGTTCAGATGTTCCGGTCGGCGCTTAACCGTGAGGTCTTGAGCGCCGAAAATGGTGAAATGAAGTAAGGACGAAGCATGCGGAATGCAAAATAGGGAAGACGGAACTACCCCTACAAAATTAGCCGAAAAACGGCAACGTCCGCCATGTTCCCCCACACGCGAACATCCGTGTGATTATACAGGAGGTCGAACCCGGTTCGCCTTGGTGGTAGGCGAGTAGTCTGACCACTACACTACCGCGGCCTCGCGTAAGGCATTTTGGACCTTGATGGACGATCTGGGTTCACTGCAAGAATTTTGCTGTGAAGTNGAGGTCGAACCCGGTTCGCCTTGGTGGTAGGCGAGTAGTCTGACTACTACACTACCGCGGCCTCGCGTAAGGCATTTTGGACCTTGATGGACGATCTGGGTTCACTGCAAGAATTTTGCTNAAACAATTTTAATCTTGTCCTGTTTCACATTTCGTTGTTTCCTGTGTGTCTACAGCACCTGCCTGTTACTAACATAACAAATGTTATATTTATTTCTCGCCGAAATGCTTGTGGAACAGCAGGGATGCCAAACAATAGAAAAATATAATTTTTTTTCTAACCTACTCTAAAACTAAGTGTTATATGTGAGCCCGCGTTAGGGACGGGAGTTAAGTGCGTCTCAGGGCTAAGCCCCATACGCCACAAGGGAAGGAAATCATGAAAAAATATATGCATCGCGGCAGAAAGGGATTGGGCTGCCATGGCCAGATTTTGGCCATGAAAACCTCCCTAAGTGTAGGTATAGCTAAACTACTATACTAAGAAGAGAAAGGGAAAAACCTGCATAGGCACCGTAAAAGCCCGTTCGACAGGAAATAATTAAAAATTGTTACATGCATTATCAGAAAATGCTACAGGAGACAGATAGGTGGGACCCATNTTCGTTGTTTCCTGTGTGTCTACAGCACCTGCCTGTTACTAACATAACAAATGTTATATTTATTTCTCGCCGAAATACTTGTGTAACAGCAGGGACGCCGAACAATAGAAAAATAGATTTTTTTTTCTAACCTACTCTAAAACTAAGTGTTATATGTGAGCCCGCGTTAGGGACGGGAATTAAGTGCGTCTCAGGGCTAAGCCCCATACGCCACAAGGGAAGGAAATCATGAAAAGATATATGCATCGCGGCAGAAAGGGATTGGGCTGCCATGGCCAAATTTTGGCCATGAAAACCTCCCTAAGTGTAGGTATAGCTAAACTACTATACTAAGAAGAGAAAGGGAAAAACCTGCGTAGGCACCGTAAAAGCCCTTTCGACAGGAAATAATTAAAAATTGTTACATGCATTATCAGAAAATGCTACAGGAGACAGATAGGTGGGACCCATGCTCTTTATTAGTAGGTAGAGAAAATATTAGTAGAGTCTTTCATTTGTGTGGCGCTGGTTTAACCAGAGTGAATAGCAAAATAGTTTTCGCTCTGTCTGTACACCCCTGGCTCGACGCCAGTTGCGATTAAACTTGCATAAACTATCACGGCAAAAACTTCGTACTCTAGGCAAGGCAAGCGCGAAGCAGCTGTGTGAGCGTGGGGTTTCAAAATGACTCTTAAAATTACAGTGTTCAACTATTAACAGCAAGTATTGTGTATACAGTCAACTGAGTTATGAGTGTCTGTGATGAGTGTTACTGAATAATGGAACATTACAAGCATAAATCGGAGGCCCGGAAACGCAAGGAACGAGAAAAATTTAGAGGTCAGTAAAAGTGGCAGTAGAACATTGTACGATGTCGGTAAAAAATTGAATGTTGAGAATGATTGTGGTACACACAAGCCTGTTTCGAGCTGCAATTTGTACAGTCCATCGCATGAAGCGGAAAAATTTCAGTGTCACAGTGTAAAACTGCAGATAATGCAGGTAAAGAAGAGTTAGTTGTTTCCGATACAATTATTTCGGAAAAAGCAGGCAGTGGTGTTGATTTCCCTTTTCAAGAAAATGAAAATACTGCTTATTTATCTCAACCATTTTCAACAAGGTCAAATTTTCAAGCGTATTCCGACCTTGGAAAATTAAAGAGTGGCTATGTAAACGCAAATATTGTTGAAAGAATTGTGCGCAAAGGTCTCCCCTAAAATGCCAGACGATCTGCCAAGTGACGGGAAAATAAATTTTCCCAGAAAAGTTTTGTTTTCCGAACATCAGAATGGGGAAATGGTTGTACGAGATTGGCTAGTGTGGGGTGAAACAAATAAGTCACTGTTTTGTTTTCCTTGTCGATTTTTTAGTTGCAGTTCTGACTGCGATACCCCTCAGTCAAGGAAATATGTTTTATGTAGTGATGAAGAGTGGAAGCAAGAATATTTATGGCGTAAACTGTATGACAAATTGCAGTCTCGTGAAATGAGTACTCATCACAAGCAATGCAAAATAAAATTGAGAGAGCTAGAAACTCGCCTTAATCGAGGAAATGACATTCATTCTCAGTCGAATAGTGACATTGCTTTCAAAGTTAAATATTATCTGTTCTGTTCCTTGGTGAGAGAGGTCGTGCATCTAGGGGCACTTATAACAAAATTGGATATGCCAATAATGGCGACTTTTTTTAGGAGTTATTGAATTGTTAGCTCAGTATGACCCACTACTAAGAGAACGAAATTCTCTGTACCTTGGATAGCCTTTCTAATACAAGATGGTCTGCTCGAGTAGATAGTGTCAAACCATTTGCCCCCACGCTTACCTCTCATTAAGCAGGCACTAAATAAATGTAAATATTTGAACTTGTGAGCTGAATGCAAAACTGAACTGATGGGAATCGTCCAGTACCTCAAATATTTTAACTGTTGTTTGATGGCTACAGTTTGGTTGCAAATTCTCGTGGCAATTGACTTCAGAAAGCAAGTTCTACAAGCCCGAGATGCAACTCTTGACATAGAAGCGGTTAATATTCACAGTTTAATTGAAGAACTAAAACAACTTCGTTATCAATGGAAGCGACTTCTTAAAAAATCAAAGTTTGTAGCTGAGGCTATGGCTACTGATCTTCCATTGGATACAAATTTTAAGGACATAAGATAAAATCTATATGTATATATATATTCCATGATGAAATCAAATATGATGGGTCGACACCTGTGCTGGATGAAGATACACTTGAACGAGAGTTTAGAGTGCATGTGTTTTACAAACTTAGTGTATCAGTGGTCACTGACTGGACGCTTCACTGTCGCCGGAGATGTTAGCAATATGTTCAAGTGTTTGTGGAATTACCTGGACATGAAAACATGTGCGACATACACTGAGATAGCTGATGAAATAAAACTTCTTAAATCAATCCATGCTTCTAATATAGGTCCAAGCCAGTTGACACCACTACAGCTTTTGAACAAACTAAGGACACTAAAAAAATTGGACAGTTTATTTCCAAATCTCTGTATTGCTATAAGATTGTTTTGTACCGTTCCAGTTACAACTGCTGAAGCGGAAAGGTCTTACAGCAAAATGAAGGACATCAAAAATGTACATCGTTCAACATGTCTCAGGAAAGGATGAGTGGTCTCAGCTTATTTGCCCTAGATCTATATTGCTCGGTCATTGAATTATGATGATGTTATTAATGATTCTACATTAAAGAAAGCACGGAAACTAGATTTATAGTCAAAAAAATGTTTTAATAGTTTCTACAATTTTTTAAAATCTAGGTCCATTTCATGTTTGACTTTTGAAGTAATACAATACTGTAAAATTGAAAAGTTCATCATTTGTAGTGGCGACGGTTGTAATATACATTTCTGAGCCATTTTAATTGTATCTTTGATAAAATGTTTTAAATTTGTTTCATGTTTGTGAGTGTTAAAATTATGTGTATTAAGCATTGATTATAATTTATAAATGCATTTGATAAGTGTTTTTGGCTAAAATGAAGTGCACAAAGTTTGTCTACAGAAGAATTTTCAATGTGACTATGTAACAATGTAACTATAATACTTATTTCTTATTTTGCTGAATATTATTGCAAACAGAAATAAAGTTCATACACGAAGGAATTACATTGTGTGTGTTTGTGCATGTTAGTGTGTGTATATAGTATAAATACTGTATATATAATATATATTATGTATATATACATGATATGTATATATTATATGTTTTTTGTATATATAATATATGTATTGTATATATTATATATTGAGTATTGCGCTATACTACGGACGTTTGATAAACAGATGCAAATGCAAACAATCCGCCAAAACTTTATTTTATATTTTTCAGTGTTCAATAAATATAACTTTTTTTTGCAGTAATGAATTAGCCAAGTGTAATATTGCACTTGGTAAAAAAAAACAAATTCCATAATGTTCCTAGTTTTACGAAATATTTGGGGTAGCTTTGATTTTGATTTGCGGGGAGGTGTGGGTGTGTATCAATAAAAAAGTGACCGATAAGAANACAAATTCCATAATGTTCCTAGTTTTACAAAATATTTGGGGTAGCTTTGATTTTGATTTGCGGGGAGGTGTGGGTGTGTATCAATAAAAAAGTGACCGATAAGAAAACGTATTTTGGGAATGGGGCCCATACTGCCCAGGGGTCCATAAATTCTCTCGACGGCCCTGATGCTCCGCTGTAGAGAGAAACAACCTGACAGTCGTGTGGCGTTATTTACTCGTCTGCGATTTGACAAAGGCGCTGCGACAGAACTCAAGAGTGATTCAGAACGCTTATATCTGATGCACGGCGGCGCTTAGTTAACGTGTCGTGAGCAGCGAACTCAAAACAATTATTAAATGCCATACTGTATAATCTATTAAATATCCGGGAATACATTAATTTTGGTTTCCTAGTTTAGTGCAAGTAGAAGCTTCGCTAAACATGAACAATCTCATGCGGATAATAACGTTTTTATTGGCGCGTGTTAAACGCCAGATAGCATTACGCTATTGTCATGTTACCCTGCTTGATCGGCGTTGTTATAGCCGTGAGTGCCGTGATTTGTTGAACAAGTCCTGTAATGGTCTCGCTAACATTTCATTTGTGTGGCGGGTGTGCACGATAAACCTCCGGCAGCACGATATTGCAGGTGGGTTGTAGAAAGATGAGTGGTGTAGGTAGGTTTGAAAATATGTTTTTGGTCCTTTTGTCTTATGCTGCGTTCTACTTTTGGCTGTGTTCAAGAGTCTGAGAAATTTGGCCGGTGGTTTGTCGTCCAAATTTCGAACATTCTCTACAAAGCAGTCGTCTGCAGACGATGACGCAGCGACGATTTTGCGGAGTGATGCAATCTCACGCTAAATTTTCTTTACTGTTAACAAGACCTCGTTAGCTCAAATATGACCCCTCTCCTCAAATTTCAGTCCAGACACCAAGTCAAGGTTATCTTCTTCCAAACACTTTAAACTGTCTGCAATCCCATCTCTGGAAAAAAAATCGTGATATAAAGCAAACTTCCTCCCCGCCGCATTCTGATGTTTGCAGAATGCGCAAGTGCAGTGCAATGGCAAAGCCCGAACATGGCCTTTGGATGCTGTGTTACTCATTTTCAGATGATCTCATGTCTGAGTTTAAGCACCGACGAAGGTCGGTGAAATCTTTTTTTGTGCTACCTAATGTTAAATATGGGAATATTTTAACATAATATGAATACTCCAGGAATGTTATTGACTTTTGTCGCATCGCTAGTGTAGCTTGTCGGAATCTTATTTTCGTACGCATCAGGTATGGCAGCCATGTTACATAACATGAACGCATGTAAAGGAAATGCCTGCAGATGGAGGAAGAAGCAACGTAGCCACTCTGGTGAGTTATTCCCCCAAACTTCCTGGGAGTTCCACTGTTTCAGTCATCCATTTCTCGACTCTCCGGATTTATGGTTCCTGTTTTGCTGCTTGTGTGCATACTGTGTTTTCTTAAATTCCATTGGTCTCTTGATTCAGCACGTAAATATTTTCTGTAATCGAAAAGCCAATATTCGTGGAACGCGCAAAGAAGAATGTCCATGAAAAAAATTTCTTTTATTAGCTACCAGTATTCAGTACGTCTTTGACCCGCAGGCTTGATTTCAGTGATTGAAAGCAAGAGGATGGTGGTATACGCGAGACCCCGGTGATGTAAAGTGATACCGCCTAATTTATATCACACCATGGAAGTTTTACGTACCACTTCATTTCTATTACACTGGGGAAGTTTCACTTTGGTTTTCTTTCCCCCTTGAAATTAATTAACGTAAATAATTTTTGGAAGAGTGCAAACATTCTGGTGTTACTGGCAATTTCCAAAGAAAGTGGCAATTTTCCTACTTATGTAAATAGAGGAAGCTTACCGCGAATAGCCTACCGAACGTTTTAGCTTATTTTCGAATGAAAGGCAGACTTACGTAATTATCGTCCCGTGGCTGTGTATGTGCGTGTATATGCATGCCCATACCATTTTTGGACCCTTTCGCTGCATTGGACCAAATTTGGCAGTTACAGTAGTACTTAGTAAGGACACTCAGTTTATAGTTGTTGGCTTTGCCGTGTGCCTATTTTAAAAATGGTCACCATTCATTTTTTTGTGTTATATTTCAGAAACCATTCCGTCGATTTGAACGTGTTGGTAGTTCAAAATACTTCTAGTGAATTCAGAAATTCATCCTCACTTATCCGCCATTTTGGAAGGCAGCACCACTTAAAAAATTACACCATATCTCGGAAATCATATAACCGATTCCCACCATATTTACCTTATGTTAGTAAATCATATTTATTTTCGAAATTGTAGTCTTATTACTATTGGACAATTTTTTTCCATATGTATAGAACTAATACTCTTATTTCAATCAAATGTAATATGCTGTTAGTACTAATTGGAAACATTTAATATGCTAATGTACAACCCCGTTCGGCTGCCATTTTTGGAAGATAGTGCCTCCTGAATAAATAAAAAAAATTACATAATATCTTGGGGACTGCTAACCGATTCTCGCCATATGCTTCTGTAACCCATACAAAAATTTCGTGACTTTCTTATATTATACAAATATTTTAAATATATTGGCCTTATGAATTTTTTAGGTAGGGGCGGTGTGGTGGCCAGGACGCTCGCCTCCCACCACGGCGATCTGGGTTCGCTCCCGGATTTTCGCATGTGGGAATCGTGCTGGACGATGCCGCTTGATGATTTTAAACACGTTGTGTACTAACCAAAACTGCAACGAAACACATTAATCAAATTAATTTCTATCCGCAGGCTAGGTAATTAAACTCACGTGGCTACCAAATGTTAATTATACACTATTTTAAGATTAAAGTAGAATTATTATTTAACTATGATAAACTAAGACTAAACGCTTATGAAAATGACACACTTTTAGATAACGGATTTGCACGTTGCCCACACTTAGTTTCCTTGCTTTAATTCCGTATACGGTTAACATGAAACTTTTGAACGTTGAAACACTAGCAGCCACTGGACGTGAGGCATGCGCGGAGCCTAAAGCTGCAGCAATCACGCAAGGCGCCGATCAGTGGCTTGCGTGCAAGGCTGAACATGTTTCAGGTTCTGGACCGAACGTGAATTTGCATCTAGACTTTCCGAGCGAGTGACTGGACCTCACGGTCCCAGATCGCGAAGGTCTGTGGGTAGTGATCCCTGTTCACACGATTGCGACGTTTGAACCAAGCATGATAGAGCTATTCATGGCTCAGTATACGGCACGCGTACAGAGAATCTTCCCCTGAAAACTCGCGTACGTTTACCCTCCTTTTAAAAACCTTATCACGATCAAGTTTAATTATACTGTCATTGGAAGAAAATTATTTTCATGGTTGATGAAAAGGCAAAAGTACAAAAATCGCGAATCTACGGTGTTGTATAATTTAATTCTCAGGATATGCAGTAAATGCAAAAACTAAGATACACGAATGATATAGGCTATTCACGGTAAACTGAGCACTTTTTAAAGCCCTGCTTAGGATCTACTTGTATGCACGTTGTGTACTCTTCCACCATATGTAAAATTAACATCGCCATGAGCCTCATCACTTTAGCCATGCGTCGGTATAGTAAAATGAAATTATTAGGAACGCAAATACTTTACAAATCTGTTCATTCTTACACTTAGATACATAAAAAAAAAACAGGTCAGAGCGGGGGTTAAAACACATGCAGGTAGGGGCAGTGACATTTTGCAAAGGTTAATTTCCAAACTGCTCAGTTAACCGTGAAAAGTACACTGAATGCTACCACACACCTCAAAAAACGTTTTGCACCGCCTGTAAATGGTCGCACGTGAAGGAAGGACGTTCGCCGAGACAGTAGGCGCATTGCAGACACATTCGTCAATTCTTGCGTCGTATTGTGTACACACAATGTGTATTTGCAAACGATACTTTCTCCTCTGCCTTGAGTAACTCAAAAATTCCGGTGGTGCTAAACCTTTTTTGTGGCGTGTATTGGTTGCTTCCCGCAAACAAATTTTAGAGCAAATTGGCGTGATCCTTGTATTATACGCAAGATGTACCATTCTAAAATATTTTTAAGGTCTCTATTTTGAAAATATAATTTAAGTACGTAATATAGAACTGCTTTGCAACACTAATTGCAAACAAAATGTTGTGACACTCCCGCAAAGTATTTCATAAATTTTGAGTGGTTCTGTTTTCCATAAATAGTTAATTTTATTTCAACATGCTTCCAGATTACAAAATTTGATTCAAATTCGTTTGAAGGTTTTCGTGTTGGTGTGTGTGTGTCATCTAAGAATAAAGGTAAAGTCATAGTTTACAAAATAAACATACTACGTAGAAAAAAAAAACTGCTTTGTCCTTAACTGGGAACTAAGCGTCTTGATTTGGCCGAATGCGGAGCAGGGACTCTAAAGTTGTTATTCTGGGCACATACCCGCGCAAACTCACGCGCACGTAAGCATACACAGATGAAAGAACGGTATGTTGACAACATACGGTATTTGTACAGAAGTTTCAGTTTTCTATACCGTCTTTATGTGCAAGCGGCGCCCAGACAAAACAAACTCGCACTACGTCCCGTGCAAATTTGCACTTGCACAGGAAGCTTGGACGTGGCGCATCACGCCCCGCCCACAAGGTACGCGAAGCTCGGGCAATATTTGCACGCACATGAATTACTCCAGCCGGCAGTGCTAACAAATTCGCTACTGCATCTCGGCGCCCGACAAGTTGCAACGGTATCCAGGCCTAACTCCACCTTTCAAAGCCTCGCCAAGAAAAAATAAAAAGGAGAAAGGATCTCTTTTGAATATTTCTTAAGTGTTAAGTCCCAACGGAATATTTGTAAAAGGGGATGACTATAAAAAGCAACTGCGCCGCCAATAGTCTGAAATGGAGAAAGTGAATCCAGACATTCTCAAACAAATTCCAAAGCACATCGAGTCCAACAGGTAACATCTAAACCTACGTTTGAAAAAATAAAAGCAAAGAGTTGTCGATACCTTTTCTCATCTCATATATATTACACAGATAGGGATAAAAATGAGGGGAGACACGCATACATATTCCGTAATTCTGATGAGGTTTTGAAATTCTTAGATTGTTGAACTTCATGTTCAAGAGATCGATTCAGTAGAAGTAATTTTCCACCAGATTTGACGTTAATCGGCAAAGTGGTACCTGAGATATGTCATACAAGTGTAGACAATTCAGTAAAATTATAGGCCGCCATACATGGTACTATTTAAATGCTGAAAATGGCAATATTCAATCACGTTGTTGAAATTACATACATATTTAAGCTTAATTTTTCAGCTGAATCTATCATCCAACATGGTACACTAACGAGACTATCAGTGTAACCATGCACACAAAAAGTGCTGCCAATAAAACATGCGTTCAAACAAGTTAAAAAGTTCCAAACATATAAAAACACTTCCACAAAAAAAATTAGGCCACCAATTTTGAAAATTAGAACGTCATCCATTAAAAAAACTCCATAGATAATTGGGTTTGTAATAGTAATATCTGTATGCGAAATGTGCTGGGATTCGTTCCTGTAGTTCAAGAGATAATGTAATAGCTTTGTTCTTTGAGGTGGCGCTATCTTCCAAAATTGCGAAATAAAGAAGCTGTGCATTAGCGCAAGGCTGCCGTTTTGAAAACAAGTGTCAGCTACTAAAATCGTAATTATTAATTAGATGGCCAATCGGTTGAGGAGTTTCCCGAGATGAATAAAGAGCTTTATTTTTTTTCATGTGGCCCCTATCTTACAAAATTGCGAACAAAAGAGTCTGCCGCAATTAATATTAGCAATTAAGTACATCCAGTATTTCAAATGTGTGCAATCGTGCTTTACAGAAAAGTTTTCCCCCTTCGTGTCCACATCCCCTTTTACGACTAAAACTGCTCGGACAATGTTACAATGACAATTCGCAAGGTAGGTGATATATAAGCGAGTTCGTTGTTCGACTTATTGAAATTTTTGAAATCTTTATGATAATTTTTTCTGTTTGCCCTATTTTTTGTCTAACAGAGCAAGGAGCAAAGTTTAAAGGTAATTTCTGTGAAATGCTCAGTTTACTAGTGGTTACTCGTGAGAGCATGTTTACGTTCTTAGGGGGAATTCTGGGCCTTGTGGATTTCTTTTGCAGTAGTTTCTATAAAAATGCGTACGTGTTGAATTTATAGATTCGATTTTGAAAAAAAATTCCCAGTTTTCTTAAGACGTATGTGAATAATGGAGTACAGTGACAAAACGAGTTACCGAGCCAGAAGCGAAGTTGGTAAAATTGGCGACATAACTTTCTTTCTTTAGGTTGGACATGTTTATGACTGTTTTCCTTCAATTGTGGAACTTAAAACTACTCTGTAAAGTTTGAACGCGTCATGTTTCAAAATCTGTAGGTCTATGTTATTAAGTTGTAGTAAAATTGTGTTTCTATTGTTTTGACGTCTTCGCGCAGACATACCTTTTTTTCGTGTCGGTTGCAAGAGTAATGTACGAAAGGCGGCGACCGTTGACTGTAAGGATTTCCATAGCATTCCTTTTGATTCCAGTTGTGGTAGGGATTACGGGATGTACGAGTTCTATACGTTCATAACCATGAACGATATTTCTCGCTGTTGTAATTTTTTAAAGGGCATGCATATCTTTATCTCGTCTTTGCATCATTCCGCGTATATTTCAATTTGCAGTAACGTAAAGGGCGTGGACGTTTCTAAGATCGGGACATTTACCACAAACCGTGTAAGTTGCGAAAATGTTGATGCACAAATGTAGGCCCTATTAAAAAAAAGTCCAACACAACAACTGAGGAATACAGAAAAGAAATATTAGGTGGAGCTAGAAAAGTTATCAGTGCTCATACGCAAAGTTACTTTCAATGTCCGCCATCTTGTTGAGTTTGTCGCTGTTATTTTTTTTCCCCGCAGGAAGTCGCGTGATTAAATAAGCGACAAGCGTTGTATGCTTGGGTTTCCTTTCTTTCCTTTGGACTAGGTGCTCGTTGTATTCCAGAATTAACACTCGTGACCTACTGAATGGAAGTCAGACATAGTAGTTGCATCGATTGAGGTATGTGTGTATTCAAGGTAAATCAATATTATTACATTAGTTATTAACGAGGACGGGGCGTGATTTCTGTGAAATAATTAAAAGGACAGAATCTGAAGCTGCACTTTTTTTTTAGCCAAGTAGATGTTGAATCGCAATGCAAAAACTTGACGATATTAATATCCCAGGGGAAAAAAATCACAGAAGGAAAAATCCTTTACTAACAGAGTATGAAATGCGGGAGATTTGCTTCGCCCACTTACGGCAGCTTCATTTGGCGAGAAGTTATTTTGGAGCACAATTTGGCTGTTATAATCACAGTGGGAAGTGGGCTGTAAAGAACAGTTAAAGTAAGTTACTCGAAAACGCTTATAAGTTAAACTTAAATGGAACCAAGTTTTCGGTGATTATCATCTCCCCGTTTCTCCTTCTTCCAAATCTTTTTGAAGCGGCTTTAATACTGCTCGTGGTTACGTGGTAATTCAATCTATTCCGCCTTGATGATGTTTAAGGAAGGCACAAGTTTGTAAATTACGTACTTGAGAAAATGATTATTCCACTTCCTCGCTTTTATGGAAGATTTGTGTCTGAACATTAATTTTGTAAAAACGAATTTTACATTAAATTCCCTTCTTAAATGTTAAATTAATTTCAGCTCTGAAGATGAAAATTTAGGCCTAGCTTGTCACTGCCGTATCTTCGTTTTGGGTAAATTTCGGAAACGTTAAAATTTTTTTTGTTTGCTGATGAGAGTAGTTACATTTATTATCACAACTTTGTTTATGTATTTTGTTTAATAACAAAATTAATTTCAAAATAGTTGGACTTCATGAGAAAAGATTATTCGTCTATACTTGTCATTGCTGTACCTAATTTTCTTCAAATAACTGATGCATTATATCTAGACGTATCCACTAGCTCACTAATTAACCAAATTCATTAACATTACCAAGTGTAGTGACGAGTAGTTTACGAAGTTAGACGCTAGCAAATGCAGCGTATTCAGTGTCAACAGCATTCCATGAAGCTCTGCAAACAAGTTTTGCAGTGAATTTTCTTCCAGAAAAGAAAATATTCTTATATCTCATAGGATAGCCTACCATGTGGATCGTTCGGACCATGCTGTCCGATGCTGCAAGGAGCAGTGGATACGTGAAGACACCAACACACTGAGGACCAGCTCAGGACGGACGAATGTTCGCAGGAAGTTGCCTCGAATAAAGCCGACAAAATTTTTACTATCAGTGGGGAGCTGCATTGATATGATTCTACTAGATATATTCTGTATTAAATAAACAAAGATTCCTTCGAAACTTTAAATATTTGCGTATTTGACTTATATTTGTTGTCTCGATTAGTTTCTCAGGAAATTTAACGATCACTTCCAAAACACATCCCTATAAGTGTAGCGAATAATTCTGGTTCTAAAATACCTTTGCGGGGTCTTAAAATTAACGCTATTCAAAATACAGAAAGCATGTATCATAAAAACGATAGGTGTGAGGGGAAAAAAATAGTTTTGTATCTCTCCAACACGGGTAAAATGTATGGACTTGCTATTCTAAGAAATAGTTTACTTTCCTCGAGAAAATCCAGAAAATCTTTTGCACCCGTACGTAACTACAAGGGAAATTCTTTGATTATATGTTCGGCAAGAGCGTCTAAATATTGTGTCTGTAGTGCTTTGCTGTAAACCGTGAATCACTCTTTAAAATGAAGTATACAAGGCGAGGTTATAGTGAACGAAATTTCCACACTGTTGTCGTTACATGCACCGGATTTTCTTTTACGCTGTGAACGGCTACCATTGTGCAACCTGTGAATGAATTTTCCCTGCTTACGAACATCGGTAGTCCTACAGAAGGTAGGCACTAGCGTCAGGCGACCCTTCAGGGAGTCGTATATCCCCTGATTCGCCTGTCATCTTGAACGTACATATTAATTATTCTAATGCCAATGATTTTTATTCATTTTATATAAGAAAGGTAATCATTGCGCGAGAGGTAGCGAGAGCCGTATTCTCTTGCTGGCGCAGGGGTTGATGTCTGAAGGCGAATTGCAGATTTCTATCGGCGCTTTTCGTATTCCCGGAAGCAGGCGGGTGGAATGAAGGGAAGGGTGTTGGATATGCCAGCGGCCGCAACATTCAGCTAGCCTGAAGCTAAGTCTGCACACCGAGATGTTTTATCAGTTTGTTCTCACTGTATTGAGGACGTGGTGGACCGTGCAGACACAGGTTGTAGGGTGAGCCGATAGTGTTCTCCTGTAGTTTCAGATTCTTATTAGTAAACACTACCTTGGATTGATTTCAGTCGTGGATTACAGTGATCCTATCCTAGCCACGAGACGTCGGATATATCATGTTTGATTACCTATATATTTCATCTTCGGCAGACGCGCCGGTTCATACAATACTTCACACTTTGTATCGAGTGATACATATCCTCTCTAGTGTGCTCAGCGATACGTAATGTTGGAATCGGTGACTGCACTAATCACGAGGGTAATATCTCACACACAGTCGTTCTTCGTTGTTCAAGCGGTTTTCCTTCGGATAACAGTGTCATAACTCTGGGTTTTAAGACCTAGGCAAGAGGTGGTGAGTTAGTTTGTTGCCCATTTTTCTGATAACCGTTTCGGCGCATAATTTGGTAGAGGATAGAACAAATCGTAAAAAGAAAATCTTCTGTAGAAGTTTTGTAACGCGGTAACTGTTGCTATTGCTGCTTGAATGACTATTGAACATTTTCATGTTCAACATTTGGAAAACATCACTGTCCGTAACTACATGAATTTTAACTGTAATACAGATTGTAATATGTACTCTAGTATTTGCAACGGATTCTGGTAAGTAGTTCTGTGTTTTAACGTCTTGTAAGTTTTGAATTGGAGTCACCGAACTTCGCCTATTTTTGCTGCTACAGATTAGAGTAAGAATGGGCGCAATTTACAATTCTGCAGCACCGCGCAATAGAGGCGCGGAAACTGACCACAGCAAAGTTAATATTTACATGTAGGCCTAATTCACACGGGTGTTCTCGCCTTCGGGCAGGGTCACCATAGATGAGAGAAGGCTGGTGCCAAGAGGAGTCGCTATCATATTTGAAGGACATGTCCGTAGTTCCCGGCCAATCAGAATAATGGATGAGCTGATGATAGAGCATTTGCGGAATAAAGGCAGAGGAGTAAGCGGGAGCACCCTGAGAAAATCAAGCCATGGCAGTTTTAGCCACACTCCACACATGGTAGCCTCGAGCTAAAAATCCTCCTTGGCCAAATCTCCCCCTCCTCTTCCCCTTCCGGGTCGGCAAATCCCCCGACCCAAAATCATCCCGGCCAAAAATATCGTAAGCTGGAAATCTCCCCGCTTGAAAAATATCACTGGGCGAAAATTCCCCCAACCAAAAATCTACCTTCGGTCAAAAATCCCCCAGGCCAAAAATCTTACACCCCCGACCGTAAATCCCCCGACAGAAAATCTCCTTAGGCCAAAAATCCCCATACCGAAAGTCTCGCATCCCCATCTCGGGCCAGAAATCTCCCCCCTCCAGGGTAATACCCTACCTCCCGACTGAATATTCCCCTCACCCCGTCGGGGCCGGGGATCAAACCTGAGACCCTAGTGGTAGGAAACCACAATCTAAACCGCATTTAGTTAAATTACTTAAGCTGAAGATGAACTCACTGTATGTTTCTATAAACATAAACTTTAAACCATATTAGCAATAATAATTTGGTTTTGTATGTCTTGTTGCATTATTACAGCGTTTCCGAGAGTGCAAAATTATCTATAAACGCGACCCGTGTTGGCTTTGTGTATATACCGTAAGCTGTCTCCTTTGCAATTAAAAAAAGTTGTTTGCGCCAATAAAATGCGTGTTCAAATCAATTTGCAGGTGGAATTGATGCTCCCAGATATATTGCTAACGGAACGCATTTTACTATTCTGCCAACCAAATGAATAGTCGAGTCGATTGACTCCTTTTGCCAGGACAAAAACTCTGCGCCCAAAAATTGTCAGTTCGAAACAACTGAAATGTATTATAAACATTAATTTTGCTAAGTCAAGCAGACCTTCTTCTCGGGGCTAAACTGAAATGAATGCGCAAGTCCTGCTATTTGTGTGTGTTCGTGACGACGACGTTGCATGTCAGAGCGACATTTGGGCGTAGTTCGATCTGCAGCTTTCGTTTGGAGACGCCCAGTAGTAGTCTTTTTTAACGACTGAGAAGAAGCCCACAATGAACCATTACACCACAACCTGCTTGAAAGACTGTGTCCAGGCACGTAAGGTCGTGTCTTGTTATATACTCCAAAATTGAACTGCTTGAAAACTGCTTGAATCGACGACAGATGACTGGATACCAGTTAAATCTCAGTTTTCCGTGGAAAATCCTTCCGAAAAAAAAAATGGATATAAATGGTAAATTGTAAAAATAAGTATTAAGTTATAGTAATTGAAAAAAAAGTTACAAAACAAGTGAACCTAGCCCAGTGGTCGTACCAGTACTCGTCAACAGTTGACACGCGATATACGCATTTACGAGAATTCGTCATATCCGGAGGCCATGGTCTTGGATTACTTTTTTTTTTTTCTAAACCAAATTAGTATATGTACCAAGCAGAAACAAATACATATATTTATATGTACGTAGTGGGAAATGTTTCCGAAAGCAAAACTTTGTCGTTATGTTGGCGATACTCAGTATTTTGAAACATGTCGCCGTGGGAAAGTTCAGATGCAGGAATGAAAAAATTCGGATTTTCAAAAGTTTTATTTTGTACTGCATGACACTGGAGACAAGTAAAGTAGCTGATGGCCCTGACAGGCGAGGCCAGTGGGGCGCCCAGTTTACTGGGCAAGGGCCCCGGTAGCGCCACGCTTGCTGGCAAGGCTGCCAGGGAACAGCGAAAAAAAACTTGTCTCTTGTATTTTATTAATATTTTAACTAATTTATTTTATCGAATTATTATTATTTTTACTGTCAACAAAAATAATAATAATTTTAATGACACCGCAGGAGGAGCATGGTCTAGGTGGCAGCCTCCCCGTGGCTCCCCGCGTCAACTGACCTTTGGTCAGGCTAATAGTCACCGCTCCTCCTGCTGGAGATTCCCAAGCGTACAAACTTTTGTTTGGATTTTAGTACGATTTTAATAAAATATTTTCCTAAAGTACAATTTTATAAAACAAAAGTTTTACGTGAATAAATATTAAATGAATTTAATGTGTTGGTTTGAGCGTTACCTTGGCAGTGTGGAATACATAGTTGACAAATAGCAAGATATCAAAAATCTAAACAATAAATAGTAATTCAATTTATAATAACTGATAGTAGTAAATAGGAGACCCGGAAGGCCTGATGGGCTAAGTGGGTTATAGTGTTTTCACTTCTTTACTGCACGAGTAATGTATAACGAAACAAAATACATACGAAGTATTTACCTCTTTTATTCAACAAGTAGTTGAAATTTCAAACTTTCCATTTGCGATTCCCCCCCCC
>NQII01000328.1:834071-872512 GCA_002778355.1 Clitarchus hookeri | reverse complement strand
AAAAAAAAAAAAAGTATTTTTTTAAATCTACTTATGTGACTAAAAAATCTGGATAAATTGTCTCGGTCATGAGGAGAGCCCCCCCCCCTTTTTTTTTCCGTGGTAGCATGATGTGAAGTGCTGTTTTTATTTGTCACGACGTTCGCAGATTGCGACATATCCCCTTGTCGTGGGCCGAGTTCTGGATGGGACAGTGCGAGAGCAACGCTGTGTCGGAACCCCAGCCTCAAGCTGACCCCCCGACCCAGAGCCGCCGACCGCACGCGACGTGACGGGAGCATCGGGACAGTGGGGCACTCGGGGCAGGCGGCCTGACGTCACTCGCGCTGTGGGGTCGCCTCCGACCCGCAATATGTGGATCCTAATTTGCCTATAAACGTTTTGTCAACACAGCGGCGTTATGGCGGGCAAGCGGGAGCCCCATGTTGCGACGCAAATAGTAACACAGTGTGTACACGCAGCTAGCGGTGGCAGCTTCGCTTTATTGGCGAATAATAACCAGTGGGACGTAACTGGAATTTTTTTCCTTCCTACGGTCACCAATTGGCGAATGTTTGAAATTCACGGGAGTGAGAGTGTTTACACATGCTAGTTAGAATTGGCATATCATTAATACTGTTGCATGCGTCTGAGCGTTGCCAGTTTCGTGGATAATAGGGGCCTTAATAAAATAAAACAATCTAAATTATGTTCTTTAATTTATTTACAATTATACCAAACAGAACCCATAAGCAGCTTTTCCCTATACTGTCTACTACACTTCGCTCACTTTAAGTTCTCTGTGAAACCAGTAAACTACTGAGTATCTAATTACATTAATCTATTTTATAAATAATTATTCCTGCCAATGTTAACGGCGTAGTATCTGAATCAGTCCACTTGCACCAATGTTACAGTCTGTCGTTATATCTAACCTCTGCTCCGACGTTCGGGTTGATCATAAACATCTCCGCATTCGTCAGGTAGAATGTCGATGTCTCCACGATTCCCAAGCAACTGCTCGCCGAAATCCGACGGAACACTCCAACGCACCTCGGTCTCTCGACGTGTTGCAACTAACATCATTCGTTCAGGGCCGTTCCTTGCGCTGAGCGGCAACACCAACCAAGTGGAGGAGTAGAGAGATTTGGGCGGCTCTTAACATCGAGGTCGTGAGAGCCGAGGATGGTGAAGCGAGGTGAGTATGGAGCAGCATCGGAATGCAAGGGTGGGGAAAACGGCAGATCCCCGAGAAAATCCGCCGACCTGCGGCATCGTCCGGCACGATTCCCACATGCGAAAATCCGGGAGTGACCCCGCCGGGAATCGAACCCGGTTCGCCTTGGTGGAAGGTGAGTAGTCTGACCACTACACCACCGCGGTCCCAAACCAAGTGATTATTCTGTGATAAAGATCTTGTGTTCCGTTCCCTGTTTCATTGCTGGATTAAGTTATAGAACGGAACAACTACCGTGCGCGTGTTACGCCATGTTGGTTGATAGGAAATTTTGAAACTGCACGGCATGTAAAAAAACTTGGCACAACTTAACCTTACTTCACGTAAGTTAATGTTAACACAGCTGACTACACAAATACGTGTTCTAGATGCACGCCTACACTAATTAAGGCCACCTTTGAAGATATTTTAGATTGCTAACCTAACATGTATGCACGTTCCCGCAAGCAGTTCGCGCCAGCGTGACGTCAGCGCACGAAGAATTGGTGCCGCAGACCACGTGTGGTTGATGCACAAGACTCGCCGGAAGTAGAATGACGTAGAGTTACATGTATGTGCCTGCAGTAAGGAATCGGGGAACCTTCCTTGCGCATATTAGATGAAACGTAATTCAACCTAAATTTACTGAATACATGAGGGTTTTTACGATTGCTGATGTTTCGCCAGTCTGTTTGCAGATAATTTTTTACGAACTAGAGGTTTGGTCACATAGTCTTTTTAAGTGGCTGTTGTAACAGGGCGCATTCTTGGTTTTATGATAGCTAACAGCATGTTATTTTTTCGGAACCGCCACAGAGTGATAATGAAACAAGCATTTAAAACAGTTACAGTATTCGTGTCTTGTGATTATTCACCTTTTACACTCCTGGCGACTACAGTGGAAGCGAATTTTTTCCTTATAGTTTATTTACTTGCATTCCAGATAAATGTTGGTGCGGTTCCATGAAATTCTACTTCACGTTTGCCATTCATTACCTTCAACTGGCCACTTAAGCTGGGCATAAGAAGAAAGTAACGATTATATATATCTGTAGTCTGGTACCACGTTTATGTGTGTCTGCGTGGCCGAAACTGGAACCAGCGAGTCCCGAAGAACGTCGGGGTGATGGCGAAGAACAAACCCACCGAGAACTACAGTCGCGTCTCATATCCGTTTCATTGTCTAGGAATAACGGCGTGCCGCGGTGTTAAATCACGCCTCGGGGTGAGATTCGAGGAATATAACCGGTGAAAAGTGGGGTTGTTTTCTCTGGGCGAGAGGGGAAGAGACGGCCTGGCCCTTCCCCCGAGTGCGGCAATGGTATTCACATTTCACCGGCGACTTGAAATATAAGGCGGGCTCTATCAGGGACGCCTACAAAAACGGATATTTTCCTCCCGTGGAAGCGGAAAGCAAACCGGGAAGGGTGTATGCAGGGGGAAGGGGAGATGCGTTTGGGGAGACCTAGAGGTTGACACACAGCTTAACCTTTTCTGCCCCCGAGACTGGAGGCTGCGGCATCGTACGCCACCTCCGCCGCCCCCATACATCAGATAACCACCTCCTCCCCTCCCTCCTCAGTCTACCTATCATAGACAGTTGCGGCGCTGGTACGCGTCTGAAGGGCGAGTCGCAGCAACGCAGGCCCTTCCAGTCTACAGTCACTGCCAGAAGTTTGCATTTGTTGGTATTGTCCATTTCATGTAAGTGGGGTGAATTTTGACAGTTCTAGAAAAGTAGCACGGCCACAGTCAGTATATCATTCCACCACAGTTGTATTGCCAGTGAAGAAAAATGCGTTTCTAAACAAATGGAGTCGAAGAATGCACACTTGAATTTTCCTGGTGTTTCCTGTGATGGCAGGCACTGAAAGACTGGCGTTAGCTAACCTCCGTCCAGTAATCAATGTAGGATATTATAGCTAGGTTAGCATCCCAACCTATTTAATTTTTGTAATTGCCAAGTTTAGTTTTTTGAGGTTCTGTTTATTTTATTTCGAGGGGGAAAAGGAACCTAGGGAGGAGCCTTTAGTTTAACGTCTTTCGTTAGACGGCATTGTTTCGAGGTTCCTACGAGTTTGTGGCATTTTGAGTTGCATATTGTTTTGATGGAGCAGTGAAAAATTTTGCTAGTACGGAAGTAACATTCAAATTATTATAATTTTGAAAGTTTTAACTTCAATGAAAAAACAAAACGTGATACATACGTCGTTGTTCGTATTCGTACAGATGCAGCAATACACACACGTGCATTTCAATATTTATATTAACGGTTTATAAATACATTATTTACAATACACGGAAACTTACTGTTTGTACAATTTTGCAACCTCTTGAACACGTGTTTTTCTATGGAAATTCTTGCAAATTTAAATTCACAAAACTCACGTTTTTTCGTCACTCGCATTAAATAATTTATTTGCAGAATCATTCAGTAAAATCGACACTGCGCACGTTTCCTGAAACCAACGAACAGACTTAAAAAACGTAAATTACATTCGTGTAGTTTCATCGCGGACGGTGGTTAAGGCAAGAACGAACAGTTTTACGAAGCGGTTAACACGTTATTATATTTTATATTACATTTCACTCGATAAAACTCACTACAACGGTACCTACAACCAACTATGCTTAAAGAAAGTAAATAAACAAATTAATTAACTACCGATAAAATATTCCGACGACACCAACAAGGTACTCACATAAACACGATGAGAAAAAAGCACATGCACAACAGTAGCTATGCAACATGTCCCACAGCATGTTAATTGAACTTCTTCCATAGATTGCACTTTACGAATATTTTCATTTCATGAATAAAAATTTCGAAGATCGACCTCATTACGTCTGTAATCCACACACTGTAAAGCACTCAACATTTATGAAAACGTGAATGTAAATACAGAATCATTCTAAAGCTTGCGACTGTCAGTCGCATGGTACGAAGTTTGGAAGCATATATTCTAAATGAAATATTGATAAATCACGCTTTAAAAAATTCTCTTTTGCTGGCCATTATTTCAGCTTTAGCAAGTAAACAGTTTTCTTGGCAGCCTTCTTGTTGGAAATATGTTTTCCGTTATGTCCGTTATCAGATCTTTAGCCCTTACTGAGAAATAACCCGTGGTGGTAGTGACAGCATAAGTAAGAGTGGACGTCGGCGTTTTATGTGTTGGTAGGGTACACACATGTTACCCATTTTTATTGGATGAAAGTACACCAGTAAAAGAAATTAACTGCATTAAAAGAAGCAACTCTGAATAAATTTCGGAACTTAGTGTATAACTACCATCAAGAAATCTATACATACAGAATCTCCTGTGTGGCATGAGGAAGACATTTTTAAAGTGCAATATCTGTCAACTCCTAGTGGAAAACAGTATTATTTGAATATTTGACCATTTCGTTATTTGTGTGCAGTGCCATTTGCGGGACAAGATAGTATGCAATAATTTAGTTTACTATTGCCTTTCATTACCTACAGCGACTCAGTGGCAGTGGTACACCTATTCTATGACATTTCATTTAGATATGAAAAGTGAGTGTATTGGTGAATAAATGTATTTACGATCATAATATAACATATAAATAAAGCAAATATCTTCACAAAAGAATATATAAATTGACAACAAAAAACTACACATTCTCAGGTCAAGATGTACACCACAATGAAACTGGTACAGTCTGTATATGTCCTGTCGTTGAAGGGTATGTGTGGACAGTTAATACCTAGTGTGACGATCACTGTTATTTTTCATCTCCTTAATCTGGCACGGATCGAACCAACCTTTCACAATAAGAGAGCTCAATCTTATCCCACTCCATTTTAAGGGCAAGCGTGAGGTCATTCCGGTTAGATTTGGGATGTTTGCGGATGTTTTCTTACAACACACTCCACAAATTTGCAATGACATTGATGTCTGGGGACTATGGAGGGGTATTGCGTGCATGGTGGCAATCATATAGAGTAACCATATGCGTATCTTATGGGCCTTATGATTCGGGTCGTTTTCTTGGTAGAACGTGCAACAATCCCGCAAGTCTAATTTCTCTGCGCTCTCTGTAGGTTCTTTCATCAATCTGTCAAAATACACATCGTGGCCCATACTACTATCTATAAAATGGGGTTTCCCCACACCCGAAGCCGCCATACAACCCCATACTATCAGGGACCCAACCCCGCGTTTCACCGTCGGCCGAAGATTTCTTTCTGCAAGCTCCGTGTTTGGCTTACGCCACATACTGACCTTCCTATCCGATGCAAATACATTGAATTTACTTTTATCGGTAAATATTACTGTTTTCCAGTAGTCAAAAGATTAACAGCGTGATCTGTGGCAAACGGGAACCTGAGACGTTTGTTTACCTTGCTGATATATTGTTTCCTGCGCTCTACTCGATCACTCAAGTCCTAAGGACTCTCGTCACGGTTTCTGGGCAGGCCTTTTTCCCTCCAAGACGGCTTCTGCTTCCTTGGCAGGTTTTGGTGAACTTAATGCGGGATTCATCTTTGTTTGACGTTGTATCCATCGATCGTCTGACGCAGTGCATACTTTTATGGAACTAAGCTTCTCTTTGTTATCTATTCTACTGTACTGACGAAAGCGACGAACGATATTTTGCACAGTAGAATGATTGCGATTCACATTACCGATCTCATGCAAAATGACCAGCTTTCTCAACGCCACAGACCCGTGACCTCTTTCACATTCCATGTTTATCTACGAAATCTTACTTGAATGTAATACTGGCCTTCATGCATAGAAGGAAGGTACGCGTGGTTCAGAATGCGTGAGCCCGACATGGCACGCCTGGTAGGCCAATGGGGGGCATGCATTGGGACTTTCACTGTGGCGTTGAATCTGCAGCTGTTTTAATGTTTTCCATTTTATGCAGTTATAATCATAGAAATGATGTATCTTTATGGACCCTAAAAACTGGATATGTAATGCATTAAATATACTGGGTTACCAGTAATTTTCATTTAGAGGGAATAGTAATTTCCATTCTAATGTCCGGTCGTACTAGGCGTACCACTTTCCTTTAGAGTCACTGTGTGTGATCCAGTGGTCAGGACGTATAACTGGTGTGCTAAAGGTTCCGGGATCGATTCCCGGCCGGGTTGTAAATTGTTCACGTATGACGAATTTTCGTCCCTTATTTAGGGATGACTGTTTTGTCAGCAATGACAAACGCCAGCTTAGTGTGTCGGTATCCTCTGTGTTTGTGTCACACTCTACGTCCGCTATGATTTATTACAAGCACCCTGGGAGTCTACTCTTTGCTAGTGCCGACTGGCTGCACTAGAGTACAGGTCCACCCTCTCCACTTACTGTACTTAGTCAACACTGATGTAAGGAGTTGCACTGTAGTACATGCGTTAGTAGTAGCTAGTGCCACTATAGAAGGCACATCACACAGAGTTGACTCCTGATATGTTGGGGACGGTGGTGGATGGCAGGTCAAACGCGCTACCACTTTACTCTCGGGCACCAAGGAAAACCACTGAAGGGTAAAAAAGGATAGAAATGAAAATAAACTCAAATAGTAAAATGCATTAAATAAAAAAAAACGATCTGACAGAAAGCCATAAGTTAAAATAAAAGCACGAGGAATATCATTAAAATTAAAAGATAACTTAAACCCCTAATTTTCCCAGAAAAAGTACAGTTGCAGGATTTGATAGTCACGCTGTCACGCGTGGTTCAACCTATGGCTTGCAATGTAAAAAAAAAGGTTGTACATGAAGTTTTTGCCAAGTAATTTTCCACCCCTTTACTTGGAAAATGCTGGTTCACTTCCGTTATATTGGCTTTCTTATTAAAGTGAGATTCTGAGTAGCTATTATGTGCATGAAAAAAAAAACTAAAAATTATTGTCACTTTCATTTGATTTTCTAGTGTGCCGTCGTAGGCGTCCAAACCAGCATTGGGACTCATCACCCATCGTCGTCAACCCTTCAGCAATATGAAAGAGGTAACAATTTTAATGAATCTCTGGGGAGTGTGGTCTTAGCGGCGGGGGAGGGGGGGGGAGCGATATACTACCTCGCAGGTGTGGGTGACTGTGTCCCACACCCTTGTAGGTCGTCGAGTAATTGGACCAGGGTGGCTGCGATGTCTGACGACCCACGCCGACTCCGGGTAGTCGGTCCTCCGAGCAGTCTTAGGAAGTCTTACATCATCTGACCACAGTCTCGTTCGACGAGAAGTGAATGTGTGATCCCAGGATCCCGCCAGCGTTTCGGCGCACCCCCATCGGCCGTCGGGTCGGATTCTAACCCCCCCTCCCCCCGTGGGCACGTGCCCCTTCGTGTTTTCCTCCGGGAGCGGCGACGCCGTGGCATTAAGGCGCTTTCGCTCCGCGCCGTACACATGCCGTTCACAGTTACTTCCAACTTTTCTGAAGCCCTGCTAAAGTTCTACTTCCAGGATATTCCTCTGTCTCACGTAAAAAAAACTTAACCATATATATATATAACCAAAAGGGCAACGCAGCGGATTCGTACGCATTTATTGTAATATTATTTTACATAACTATTTCTTACTAGGCATTGCCAACACACATTTTCTCCATGTATTTGTTCATATTAATTATAACTTAAGTATTATAATTTGTTGAAAGAATAAGTGTAATTAAAAGTTCGTTTTAATAAAAAATGACGTACTTAAATGTTAACACATGCATAAAACACTTTCAATACGTGACGTATTTAGGAAATAACTAAACACGTTATACATGGGGTGATTTTTCAAAGGTTCGATTCAAAAAGTGTGAAGAAAACGCGAATTTACTAAAGTAACTATACAGTAAGATTTTTCTTCAAATAGTTAGGTGTGTCTAAATATTAAAATATAAACACCTCACAAAAAGTTTGGAATATACATACGGAATGCACAAATGTATGGAGTATTCGTAACGTAAGCATAGCAATTAAACGTAACCAACGGTACCAGTACAAAACGTGAAATTAACAGTATTTCTAACAAAATGTTTTTTCCAATGTCACGGATAAATAAATACGAAAGAACAACAAAAGTCACTTTATTGTGTGTCTGACTGAGGAGGGTTTCGTTCTTCCCACTGCAGCTTAGTACCGTGCATGGCCTCCACGTGCATCGTACAGGTCCCCAACACGTCGGGGAATGCTTGTGATCGATGTGTTGATGTCATCCTCCGGAAGAAGGTCCCATTCCACCTTGGCAGCTCTTATGAGACCTGTAAGTGTGTCTGGGGGTTATGGACGATTATTAGACTGCTGTTTTCAGCTTGTCCCCGGCATGTTCTATGAGTTAGTGCGCTCTCTGTTGGTCACAAAATAACTACGGAACTCCTACCACCCAAAATGCCATATCTCACAATATTAAAAAAAAAAATTGTGAGGTGCGTGTTTCCAGTAAATAGTAAGCGAAGAAAAAATACTTTTTTTTTAAAATGTATTTTTATTGGTTAACCACGGTAGGGAAAGTAAGCACTTTTGAAAACAACCCTTGAAAAAATATCACTGCGTATAACTTACGCGTATGATACAGAACGCAGTGGCAAGCTTGCTCTCAGTTAAGTTTCCAGCGAATTACAAAAAATAGTACGAAGACTTCAGATACTGAGAGAATACGTAAATTTACAGTTACTGAAGTCACTTCTCAACGTAGAGCAGAGATTTTGCTATTGTATAAAGTTTTAAATGGCATTTGTCTTGTAACATTTTGTGTCAATAATGTTTTGTAATCATAAGAAATACTTTGTATCAAACTTTATCTGGGATATAATGTTTTTTTCTTCGATAGGGTGCACATAGTTCCTTCGCAGTATTAATATTCATTTCATGACCGACATAACATCTTACCTTAAATTTGGTCAATTAATCTGTTTTTGTTGTTCTCTCAGTGAAGAGAACAGGATAATAAACCTTTTGAAGGTTGTTTGAAATTAAAATTTCCGGCATTAGAGGTGCTATAACTATTAAACTATCTAACCGAATTAAACCAACGTCGAATGTTGACAGTATATTTTAGAAGCATCGTATAAAGCACCTCTTTATTTTAGGTAATTTTGTAAGATAGCACCAAAGAAGAAAATAAGGTTTTTATGCTATATCTCGGGAATGAACCAACGGATTTCCACCAGATTCTTCACACAATTAGCGCTACGGTAGGCCATGTAAACTTAGTTGTTTAAAGTGGTTCAGGCACTTATTTTCAAAATGACGACCCTGTTAGTGTTTCACGTTTGTTAACCCTATCATTCAAAACATTAAGACTAATTATTGCCGAAGTAGATGCTCCGAATCCTACCTCTCTAAAGCAGATGATTGCACGCTAGCTTATGGCATGAGGATTTCTGGGTTCGAGACCTGAGTAACGCACGTGTGTATTTGTCTCACTACTGTTGGATATGTTTCTGATTATACCTCTAATGATTTTGCTATACACAAGAAGTAAATGCCTACCTACCATCTAAGCTTTTAAGAACTTCATTATAAATTATTTGCACCCATTCAGAGGAAAGTAGGCTCATTATTTATATCGGTAACTTCTTGTTCGATACTGTGCTTTGTATACGCCACAGCCAATCATCATTGTGGGCTAGTAATCTAGATATCTCTTTTTAAAATTTATTTTGTTTAATGCGTATTGTTTTAAAAGATCAGGGCATCTTTGAGTTGAATATATATTGTTTCAAATTGAAATATTTGCAGTTGCTCAAGGCACTAGTTTCAGGTCACTGCGCTCATTCGTCAGTCGGTAATATGGTATTGATTTTATATGCACTGAAACCACATGACTTTCGGAAATCACTAAAACACATTCGGCTTTTTTTTTTCATTTTGGTAGAAAGTACAATAATAAATAATTGGTTACCATTTGTTGTTTTCGTCTTCCTTCATGACCTTTTGTCTCGTTCAAATATGCAAACGAAACGCGCAGTTGCGTACAGTACCCTTAACATATGTATATATTTTTTCCTTTTATGGTTTCCTTTTTTTTTTACTTTTTATGAGTTCGCGGTGTGACAGCTAGACAACGGGATGATATAAGACCACACCCTAACCCTCTCCCATATGCGCGCGAATATCCTTCCACGTTTCTTTCTTGCCACAAAGACCGCATATCACAGCGCTGTCTCCAACGGCAGGCTGCGAAAGGGATGTTGCTCATCTCTCAAGGCCTGCCTTCGAGCGCAAGGTCTGGGTAATTCTGGACGAGATTCCTTCTACCCACCGCCTGTGGAACACCGAGTAAACATAGTTTTTTTTTTGTAGATCTTTAACGTATATCACATCTTGCCGGCAAGATACGGGAAACTGAACCTGGCGGGGTTAATNTTTTTTTTTTGTAGATCTTTAACGTATATCACATCTTGCCGGCAAGATACGGGAAACTGAACCTGGCGGGGTTAATTTTTGTCCTAGCTCTCCCAGAGACTCGACGAGAATAATATAAAACGTGATCATCCTGCTGCTTTGCCGCCCACCTTCGTAGCACAAACTGTTGAGTGCCGTGTTGTTGATGCATTTGCTTTGGGCTCAGTTTCGTATAAAAGCAAGAAAACACTTACTTTTGAACCGTTATTTTAATGGCATTTTTAGTGAACTAATACGGTGACATCAAAGAGAAAGATTGAAATAACCATTGAAATACTTCTACTGCGAAGTTTCTACAGGATGCACTGCACTCTTAATTTCGGTAAGGCGGTCACAGGTGTCTTAACTTACCGTACACGCTTAGGCTTCACGACAGTGTTGAGAGCAGGCAAAGCCTCAGGAATGGCTGCATCATTGAACGTCGAGTCGGTGAGTGACAAAAGAGATTTGGACGGCTCTTAACGTCGAGGTCTTGAGAGCCGACGATGGCGAAGCGAGGTGAGAATGGAGCAGCGCCGGAATGAAAGAGGTGGGGGAAACGGGAGATCCCCAAGAAAACCCGTCGGTAACCGAACCCGGTTCGCCTAGGTGGGAGGTGAGTAGTCTGACCACCACACCACCGCGGTCCCTAACGTCGAGTCAGTAAGTGGTTTTGGAGGTCGCGACAGTCACGGAGTTCACATCGTCTTGAGTGTTCACGTGTGTAGCTGCGCGGCGTAAAACTCAAATTTCAACGTGAAAACGTGTTTAAAATCAGGCCGACACATGGGGTATTAGGGCGGAAACGGCGATGTAACGTTTGCAGGGTGATCCATTCCGACTCTATAGCGTCGTGACTAATAACGCGATTGGAATCACCGTGATTTTCTTAGATCGGGTACACGACTACGATGCCATCATGACCTTAAATTGGCACCGCTCATGCGACGTGGGCGAAAATTCCCGGGCAATTTATCTCGCGACTCCGATGTGCTTGCGCGCCGGATTTGGTGCTAAACGAAATATCTCTTCTGTAGTCTATTCACGGTTTCCTCACACTTTTTGAAACAAACCTTTGCATACATCACTAGCGTTTTATATTTACTTATATTTGACCTATAAGTTATAATATTTNCTTTTTGAAACAAACCTTTGCATACATCACTAGCGTTTTATATTTACTTATATTTGACCTATAAGTTATAATATTTAATTTATAATTAATATGAATAAAACCAGAGAGAAAATAGGTGTGTTGGTAACGCCTAGTAAGAAATAGTTCTTATGTAAATTATTACTACACTGAATGCGCACGAATGCGGTGCATAGTCCCTTTGGTCCCCAAAATTTCCGAAACGGTTGCAGATCACGAAATGCTGTTTTCGCTAAATGAAATTACGTACGGGGGCAAGTAGTTTGCCGCAAAGNCGAAACGGTTGCAGATCACGAAATGCTGTTTTCGCTAAATGAAATTACGTACGGGGGCAAGTAGTTTGCCGCAAAGTGACTATTCGTAACACGTGTATGGACAGAAATAATTAAACTACATATGGTTTTTTCCCCTGGAAAATACATTTATATCAACGGCATCTGAAAGTACGTGCAAAGAGGAATCCAGTGATATAGCATATGCAATGGAAAGTAACACAGGAACGCCAAGAAATAATGTGCAAATATGATTAAGTTGTGGGTCGGTAGCATGGGGCAGTGGACATGTACTCACAGCTGTAAGCAAGCAACACGCGCCGTGACTCATCCTGTCGTGACCGCTTCCTAATAGCAGCGCAGCACATGTCCCCGTAATCTGTAATGGCAAGTTGTATTGCAGTGTGTGGCTGGACGTACACACTGAGTTCACGAATGAAGAAAAACTGGACGCTCTACTTATTTACAGTGAGAGTGGCAGAAATGCCAAGCAAGCAGTCCAAATGTTTGTTGAAAGGTATCCTAATCGGACGCCCATCTCACGGCAAACGATGCGAAGAATTTGCACACGTCTCTTGTCACGAGATTATTGGAATTCCACAACACGAGTGCGATGAAAGAATGCTACGGACGAGACGCATCAACACCATGTGGTGGCACGTGTCGATGCAAACCCCCACATGGGCATGCGAGAACTTTCCAGGTTCGTAGGAATAAGTAAAACAAGTGTGTTACGGATACTGCGCCAACGGAAATTCCATCCATATCACGTGGCTCTTCATCAGGGATTATATGAAGGTGATTTCCAGCAGCGTGTTCAGTTCTGTAGGTCTGTTCTGATGTCTGTAAGGGATGACAGCAATGTTCTGAAGAACATACTATTTACCGATGAAGCGATCTTCACAAACAATGGGCGCGTAAATTTACGAAATATGCAATACTGGGCGACTGAAAATCCGTGTTGGCTCCGCCACGTGGAGCACAAGCGACAGTGGAAAGTGATCGTGTTGTGTGGCATCGTTGGAGACTACGTCATAGGGTCATACTTCATTCAAGGGACAATGACTGGCTGTACGTATGTCCATTTCCTCAGAGAGACCTTACCGGCATTTCTGGAAGACATACCGCTCGACATACGTCGTGATACGTGGTTTCAGCAGGATGGTTGTCCTGCGTATTTTTCTTTGGTGGCGAGGTAAGTGTTAAATAAAATGTTTGGAAACAGATGGTTAGGTCGTGGAGGTTTTGTAAGGTGTCCAGCGATGAGGCAGACGGGAAATACCATCTGCTGCACGAGACCCGTCAATGTTCGCCACCTCTCGTCGAAATGCTGTGACGTCACTGGCAACGAACCGTGGACAACCTCGGAGACTTCCTTGAAGGATGTTATACAGCTATTACACGTACGATACGTACCAGTTCAAATGAGTGTATACAGTTTGTACGAGTATATATCAATTAAACGGTGATTTAAACAAGCCATGTTTGTCTTTGTTCCTTGCCGAAGATTCCTGCATACATGCCCCATGTGATGTCACCTTCGAAACGTACTTGTCGTACACATTCAACTGTACGTAGTACATTTTCTGTGTTGAGTCTTTTTCNTGTACGTAGTACATTTTCTGTGTTGAGTCTTTTTCGGGAGATAAACAATAGTTGCCATGACTATATATATATATACATACATATATATATATATATATATATATATATATATATGGTATATATAAGCCATGAAAAAAGTGCGACAGAGAGTATTACCCTTTTAACGCAGATATTTACGCAAAACCCACGACCGCGTTCCCCGACATAGCCACATCCTAATTTCTTTTGTTCAACGGACTTACTGATTTCCCTTCCGAGAAACATTACGTGTTAGTGAGATTTACAGCGTGCATGCGAATGGAATTCGTGTTGGAGGTTTTTGTTAGTAAAGAATATAGTTCTGGAACTAATGTGAGATTTTTAACGTTGCCCTCTTTCAACAGGTAATTTTCGAGAAACGTGTGATATGCTAGGAGGTATCAAAATCGCATAGTGCATATAAGCAGCTTCTGTAAGCAGCAGTTCAAAATTTCATCTTGTCCCAGCCGTGACTTACTGTATGTTCTAGTTTGGTGTTATTTTCTGTCCGTGTTGTGCTCTACGTATTATTTACTCTCTCCCCCATTTTCCCTAGTTGATCGCACCAAATTACTTTTGTACTTTGTTTTTAACGTACTGAAAAGTTTTTGAAAAAGTGGTATGTACGAGTATATGGTTTTCCAAGTTAGGCTGTCTCGAGGAAGAATTACTGGAGTGTAAACGGTTACGAATTCGTTTTTAAGTCAATTCATATTTGAAAGTGGCTATGGTCGTAGCTAAATAATGAGCCATGATTAGGTAGAGCACATCAGTTTTAGATGGGGTTTATTGAACATAAGGATTATAAAATAACTATTTACGTGACTATTGATCGGGGGAGCTTAAATGGAATACCAAGATGCTAATTAATTATAATAAGTTTNACGTGACTATTGATCGGGGGAGCTTAAATGGAATACCAAGATGCTAATTAATTATAATAAGTTTTATTACCACACGCCACTACTATTACAATCTAATAGGAAAGTCCCCACCTTGTTCATGTTGCCGGAGGCTGATTTTAGGAGGCGGTTTACGACGGCCGGATACACCCATCTCCACGACTTCTTGGTCCGCTGCTGCTCCGATGCCAAAGGCGTCGCTTACAGTGTTACGTTGGCCTATATCGGGCGCGTTGTTTAATATTTTTGGCCCCGTTTACTGGCTGGTGGAGGGGGTTTTTGCAACTGTCTTTCGCAAGGTGTTATTGGAATCACGGTCCTGCCCTGGTTCAATGCTTGAAGGTGTTATCAGACAGGCCGTTCAGCTAGGCCTGATCACTTCATAACAAAACACATAATTACGCACTGTCGTGGGGTGGTAATGCTAGCTGAACTGCTAGTGATTTCATAACGGCAGCAATAAATTCTTCTGAAATGAATATGGTGCGCTCCTTCCTCCCACCAAGTAGAACCGGGTCCAATCTCCGGCCGGGTCACTCCCGGATTTTCGCAAGTGGGAATCGTACCGGACAATGCCGCTGTTCGCCGGGTTTTCTTGGATATCTCTCGTTTCCCCCGCCATTGCAATCCAGCACTGCTCCATTCTCACCTCATTTCACCGTCATCGGCTCTCAAAACCTCGCTGTTAAGAGCCGTCCAGATCTCTCAACCCCTCCCCCTTTTTCCTTATTCTATCATCCTCAGAAAGGCGTGGTGGACGTGGTAAGTGGCGATTATAGTTGATTGGATCGTAATTGCGCGTGGCTCATCAGAGGTGACCCAGGGAGATGAATATTTCGGTAGGGCGTGTCCACCTTTTCGCTTATCACAGTTAAGATGGTTGAATACCACACCTTCATTTTTATTTACCCTTTGTAACAAATTTTACGAATTCACTATGAAATTTTTTTTCATGTTAGCTTACAGTGCGTAGCACAATAGATTTAAGTATGTCCCAGTAATATTTCTTTCGCATTAAATTGCACACACGTAAGTTATTTCAAGTTATAATGATGCAGATAAGAAGAGCGATAGTAGCCACACACGTATGCTAGCAAAGGCGCGTGTCTAAAANTTTCAAGTTATAATGATGCAGATAAGAAGAGCGATAGTAGCCACACACGTATGCTAGCAAAGGCGCGTGTCTAAAAATTTTTTCTTTTTCTTTAGATTTTTTATGTTTTTAAGAAATATTCAAACACGAAGAGTTTTTTCTTTGCTATCATAAGTATGGGAAATTTATTTGAAATCAGACTCTTAGCGTGACCAAACTGGAAAACAAGGAAAATTGCACAATGCATTTTCAAGAAGTTTCTTTAAAATATCGCTATGAAGTCAAACATTATTTTTTAGCTGTAGTCATAAAGTTTTGAGACTTGACACNGAAGTTTCTTTAAAATATCGCTATGAAGTCAAACATTATTTTTTAGCTGTAGTCATAAAGTTTTGAGACTTGACACAATTCGTAAATTTAGAATTGCCCTAATTCTGTGAATTGGTTTTTAAAACAGGGTTTTTTTTGGCTTCTGTTTTAGGCCACTGCTTGTAACATAACATGGATACATGAAATTTATCAAGAGTATGGAAATTTTTTTTGGATGCTTGAATAGCCATTGGTTATTATAGCCAATGTACAAATGAACCAGAGAGAAGTAATACTAAGATGAAAACTTGTCATCTGCAACTATAGACCAAATATGAGGTAGTATGATTTTAGTCTCCTGCATATACAGGATGTATCAGTACAGCGGTTACATAGAGTACACCTAGACGATCGGAAATCACATAGCAATGCATGGTCGGAAACGCCTTCCTGGCGCGGTAGTGACGACACAAAACACAAGAAAGGAAGGACACGAACACGAACCTTGATTTCTTCTTCTGCATTAGTGTTTTTTGCAGTTTAAACTAACTTAGTGTAGTTGGTGTATTCGTGGGTGCTTTTCACACGCGCATGCGTAGTAGCCACGGTCATTACTGTGCACGGACGCTACGTTTCTGCACGTCTACCATGCGCACTCTACCCTAACATTCCCGCTACAACCGTAGCAGTTGTTTACTTTTCTGTGACGCAACGATAGCGACACGAGGACAACCAGGTTTGAATCACCGTGACAAAATAAGCGCTATTAACTGTAGAGCGACGTGACTGCGACGATATGGTGCTGACTGGCCCCTTGCAACAGTTTTGTATGCAAATTAAACATGTCGCCCGTGGCCACAAAATTNAACCAGGTTTGAATCACCGTGACAAAATAAGCGCTATTAACTGTAGAGCGACGTGACTGCGACGATATGGTGCTGACTGGCCCCTTGCAACAGTTTTGTATGCAAATTAAACATGTCGCCCGTGGCCACAAAATTGAAATTGTTTGCACGTCCGTATTCAAATTCGCTCGTGACTTGGAAGTCGTTTGTTTGTTTCTGTTCTCACGAGGGTAATTGTGTTCACCGTTGTGCTTGTCTGCAGTTTTATTATTTTGGGCATTCTGATAGGTCGCTGTGACGTCGCCTACGACACAGTGACAGCGAATGTCGCCCGACGCCTTATGTCATCAGCGGTACACACATGATTGGTTGTTGGGTATTTAGTTCTTACGTTTTAGGCGTTAACCCGTGTAAATAACTCACACTGGTACCCTGGGGGGAGGGGGAGAGGGGAGTAAAATGTGTTGACCCAGATGGGGGGAAGCAAGGAGTGGTTTCGACATCTCTCTAGTTAAGTATTATTTGGCAGTACTTTGCNGTTAACCCGTGTAAATAACTCACACTGGTACCCTGGGGGGAGGGGGAGAGGGGAGTAAAATGTGTTGACCCAGATGGGGGGAAGCAAGGAGTGGTTTCGACATCTCTCTAGTTAAGTCTTATTTGGCAGTACTTTGCAACTACCGTTATCTTTGTGAAGTCACTAGTAATGTAAAGTCTAGCGCAGATAAAACAGTGGTTTTATGTATATTACAGATGCTATCATAATATTCTTTGAAGCTCCCCCCTCCAGTCTATGTCACTAAAAATGGGTGTGTTTGTTGTAGTCCATTCACGGTTACTTCCAACTTTTCAGAAGCCCTGCTAAAGTTCTACTTCTAGAATATTCCTCCGCCTCATACAAATAAAGCGTAACCGTGTCTAGAAATATTACACCATAGGGACAATGCACCGCACTCATGCGCACTCAGTGTAATAATTTTTTTCATACGAACTATTTCTGAGTAGACATTACCAACACACCTTTTTTCTCTGTGTTTTTATTCATATTAGTTATAAGTGAAATATTGTAATTTATAGACAATATATAAGTAAAAGAGTAATTTAACCAAAAATAAGGCACTTTAATGTTAAAAGCAGTATAAAACGCTTGCGATACTTGGTTCAGAACCAAGCACGTTATACATGGAATGATTTTTTGAAAGGTTTGATTCAAAAAGTGTGAAGAAACCGCGAGTAGACTATAGCAAGGTACTTGTCCAGTATGTTCTATGGCAATGGCGCAGCCAGAAATTTTCTATTGCGGAAAGGGGTTTCGGGTCGGAAGGGGGCGATTGCACTGACTAAAGGGAAGAGAGGATGTTAACACATGCGTTAGCGGTGCTGACGCATATATTAATTACGACAATTAATGTCGGATAACTCACTTCTCAGTATAATAAGCTGTATTGCAGTTATGTAAATTAAATTTTTTATCACAATTAAGTCTTATTAACAGCTTATAAAATACTGATTGATGCCATTTTTAGTTACAGGTAGGAGANCAACTACCGTTATCTTTGTGAAGTCACTAGTAATGTAAAGTCTAGCGCAGATAAAACAGTGGTTTTATGTATATTAGAGATGCTATCATAATATTCTTTGAAGCTCCCCCCTCCCGTCTATGTCACTAAAAATGGGTGTGTTTGTTGTAGTCCATTCACGGTTACTTCCAACTTTTCAGAAGCCCTGCTAAAGTTCTACTTCTAGAATATTCCTCCGCCTCACACAAATAAAGCGTAACCGTGTCTAGAAATATTACACCAAAGGGACAATGCACCGCACTCAGTGTAATAATTTTGTTCATAAGAATTATTTCTGAGTAGACATTACCAACACACCTATTTTCTCTGTGTTTTTATTCATATTAGTTATAAGTGAAATATTGTAATTTATAGACAATATATAAGTAAAAGAGTAATTTAACCAAAAATAAGGTACTTTAATGTTAACAGAAGTATAAAACGCTTGCGATACTTGGTACAGAACCAAGCACGTTATACATGGAACGATTTTTTTAAAGGTTTGATTCAAAAAGTGTGAAGAAACCGCGAGTAGACTATAGCAAAGTACATGTCAAGTATGTTCTATGGCAGTGGCGTAGCCAGAAATTTTCTATTGCGGAAAGGGGTTTCGGGTAGGAAGGGGGTGATTGTACTGACTAAAGGGAAGAGAGGATGTTAACACATGCGTTAGCGGTGCTGACGCATATATTAATTACGACAATTAATGTCGGATAACTCACTTCTCAGTATAATAAACTGTATTGCAGTTATATAAATTCAATTTTTTTATCACAATTAAGTCTTATTAACAGCTTATAAAATACTGATTGATGCCATTTTTAGTTACAGGTAGGAGAACGTCACAATCCCTTTATCTCCCTCTTCTAGGAGCTCTGCTAGTGGATATTGCGGGTTTTCTCGGGATCTCCAGTTTCCCCCACCCTTGTATTCTGGCGCTGCTCCATACTCACCTCGCTTCTCTTCCACTTACTCATTCACGGAGTTGTGGCACGGTCTTAGTAACAGATAGGCATTGACTAATTTTGGTGCATGAAAATAAAATATTGTGCCACTCAATCACAATTTAAATCTGTATTTTTTTTTTTAACTTATTAGCATTTTCAAGTAAAACACTTTTATTAACCCGTTCAACATAAAAATGTTCGGCTTNTTTTTTTTTTTTAACTTATTAGCATTTTCAAGTAAAACACTTTTATTAACCCGTTCAACATAAAAATGTTCGGCTTTAGTTGAAGTTTTGTCATAATTTGTGACGTAGGCGTGGGTGAAATATTTAACGAACTCTATGCTGCAAAAGGACGTGGCGGGAAAGCTTCCATATGGCATCCGTCATTCCTTAACCGCTGACGAAACTGTAATTATCCTCCACAGCTATTCAGCCGTGATATACTGTATTTTATTACAGGGGTGCCTCGTATGGTGACAGCAAGAATTGTAGACATAAAAAAAATGTTTACGAGACAAACCCTCTTCTGTTAGCCTAAGAATCCATCCGGCTGACGACTGCTTCCAGCACAACCATTGAATATTTGCTTTCAAGTGTTAATCGCTGCTGCGAGTTATGTTAGTCGTCATTCGCCCTTACAGTCCCGGAACGTAGGACAAAAATTTCACTTATGCTTTCTCTCCACGTGATAATTGTGGAAAAACAGATTCTTTCAATAAAGAACAGTTATTTATTTTTATTGGACTGGAATATTATAATCTGAGAAGAGTGGATGTTGATCCTATCGCATATTCAGCGATAAAAAAAACCGGATTTGGAAGCGTTTCAATATAGACGCTTCTAGCGTATTTGAATATAAAACCATGTTACGCCTTACGTAGTATTGACTTCTCAATATTTATGGTTTTAATAAACTTTTGAACAAAATTTTAAAATAAAATTTTCCCGTTAAATAGCTGATAATCGATGAAATTCGCGTTCTGCGATANAACTTTTGAACAAAATTTTAAAATAAAATTTTCCCGTTAAATAGCTGATAATCGATGAAATTCGCGTTCTGCGATAGATGAATGGGTCGGATCTATTCAAAAATATGATTGGATATATTAAAATAATATGGTTGCACTGGTGTAAATAGCTTAACGCTAAACGTCGGGAATTGTTCGACTGATATCACAGTGACTGAAATTCACTGATTTATTCGACTCAGCAATTCAGTGGNAACTTTTGAACAAAATTTTAAAATAAAATTTTCCCGTTAAATAGCTGATAATCGATGAAATTCGCGTTCTGCGATAAATGAATGGGTCGGATCTATTCAAAAATATGATTGGATCTATTAAAATAATATGGTTGCACTGGTGTAAATAGCTTAACGTNGTTCTGCGATAGATGAATGGGTCGGATCTATTCAAAAATATGATTGGATCTATTAAAATAATATGGTTGCACTGGTGTAAATAGCTTAACGCTAAACGTCGGGAATTGTTCGACTGATATCACAGTGACTGAAATTCACTGATTTATTCGACTCAGCAATTCAGTGGAGACTCGCCATTTTGCCGAAGATAATTACGAAAAAGGAAAATAAATTTAACGTTTAAAATAAAAATGCAATATACACACAAAAACTGAAGACAAAAATTTCACCAAAAATCGTACACAATAATTGTGATTTTTATTGCATATTTATCTTGTATGGTTTTTTTTTCTCTTCAGCTCCGGCAACGGAGAAAGTCCAACGAATTGCTCAGTCGAATTCATGTAACACTTCACACGCGTATGCCACAAAACTTCAAAAAAATTTTCACAGATTTGCCTGCGATTTCTGCTGGTTTTAAGTGAATTCCTCAACTCTGACGTACGGATTCCTGACGCAGTCCCCTGACTTCTTAGTCAGTAGGCTATAGTCTATTAGCGGTATCTTCACACTTATTAAATCACAATTTTGAGAAATCACTTCATGTATGACGTGTCTGGTTTTTTCCTAAATATGTTTTGTATTACAAGCTTTTTATACGCCTGTTAACATAAAAGTATCTTTTTTTTGGTTGAATTAAACTTTTACTTGTATTTCATGTATAGTAAATATGGATAAAAACGCAGAGAAAATGTGCGTGTTGGCAATGCCCCGTAAGACACAGTTCTCAGGTAAATTGTTATTACATTGAGTGCTCACGGACGTGGTGCGTTCTCCCTTTGATATGATATTCTAGACTTGGTTAAGCTTCGTTAGCACGAGGCGGAGGGATATCTGTGTGGGGTGTGGCGCGCCGATGTGGCCGTGATGCATTCTCGGAAGCGAAGAGCTAGGCGAGAGGCGGCACGGAGGAGCTCTCGTTTGTCGAGAGGTGCCTGGCGAGCCAGCTGGAGCGTGTTTGGTAGCACGTAGCTGCGTCTGGTTGGTAGCGCGTAGTTGCCGTCGGGTTTTCACACGCGGCCTTGCTTTGTCAGGACAACGCCGTAAGCGGGCTGATGAGCCACGGGGCTCTGACGTGGTTAGTTGACAACCTTTTCAGGCGCAAGTCATTTCCTGCGAACGCGTGGCGTCTTAAGTGTTCGTTACGTGAGTTGCTCCACGTGGCAAGCGTGGGCTGAATGAAATAAGGGGAATCGTCATAAACCGCACTCTTTTTTGTTCCCGTCCGCAACATTAGCAATATGAAATTACATTTCGATTATAAACAAAAGTGAGTACAGTACGTTTTATAAGTTTTCGGTCATCGCTCTCTCATAAAACGCTACCGATCGTTAATTTAAATAATTCTTGTTTAGTTATCGACAGGTAAAATTATTTATTTTAAAAAATCGGTGACTTGTTTTGAGTTACTCGGAAGTGTGCGCAGTTTCGGAATTTTACTTTAATAAATTATATACAATACCTAATTTATGTAAGAATTACATGTTATATTTATTATTATGTATCACTTCGTATATTATTGAAACCACTACACTAATTAACAAAAATGCTAATTAAAAAATTTGTACAAGCAGTATACATACATAAAGAGAAAATTAAATAATTATAATTGTTATCATTATTACTTAAATATAGAATTAGGTACTTATCAGTATCCTATGCAATCGACCCCTACAAGAGATATAAGATACTTCCCTTATCATGTTCAAAATATATAAACCAAATACCGTTATATGTATAGATATACGAATTTAAAATAAACACAACAAAGATTAATTTTTACAAAATGTACAGTAACAAGAAGTATGAAACATAAATCAAATCAATATAACCATGACACATTAATTATGTCAGTTACGTTAGTCATTTGCCTAAAACTTAAACTTGAAGTGTTTACAGAAAGACAGACTTAACAGCAAAACACTAGAGACAGTATGGGATCCCTTTTATCGTTGTATATAAATTTATGGTGACCTAAATTATGCGCATGTACGCCTTTGCACCATCACTTATGAAAGAAACAGCCTGCAATATCTTCATAAGACACCTGAAATATTTTTGGTCCCTCAAGAATAAATTATATTTGACCTATACTAAAGTACTGAAACATCATTTCATATAATTTTTGTTTAGCGCTCGATTTAGTAGTGCCTTTAAAAGATCTAAATTTTTCTAAGAGCATCGCCTTTTCTTGGATTACTTAATTATTTCTAACCATAAGTTTTTCGGTCTCGAGTTTACGCTGCTCATTTTCTGCCTCAAGTTCTTTTATCCTGGAATGTAAAAAGCCAAGTTAGCATATATAGCAAGCATTTCAAATGTGAGAGGCTCTTCAGTTACCGAAACACAACTTTCCGTTTGTGAAGAAATAGTTTCAGTTGCGTTATTAGAATGTGAAGACCCGACTGTAGAAGGGGAGGGAGAAACCCATAGTAATTCTCGAACTAGGTTTTCCCTGTCTCTTATCTCTCCTCTTTCTTTATGTGTACTAATTGCAGATATAATATGACCCGGGACTTTCAGGCTGGGAACAGTATCACATTTTATTTTTCGGAACTTCAGAGGTGCGCAATAAAGTATTTCAGTTTTTTTTTTCGTATGAATCTTCTGTAAAGTGGACAGAGCATATTCTCGCTGAAATAACAATCCATTATGTTAACGAATACAAATCTATATAATGAGTACACTTACATTTAAAAATAAGCACCGTGAAATATATATATTAACAGTTACTGTACTACGTATTTACTTACATTTTTGTCTTGTACAGCCAAGCAAATAATATCCACAGCTAATGGATACTGCTCTGATAATTATTTAACTATAAACAAAGTTACATACTTTACATTATTTGCATATTTTACATAAATTACTTTCGTTCAATGCATTGTTTTATAAATACATATTTCCAGTTATCTGTATTGCACACGATAATTGAACGAATCCATAGGAATTTACAAGTTACTTAAAATTTTATGGTAGTATATATTGTTTTACATACGTCTCTCGTACATATGCGAATAATTTCAAAATGCGTACTTGGAAACTAATAATCGAACTACTGTAACACAGCTGTTCCAATATTGTCTGTTTGGTATTTAGTAACCAAAACTATTCACAGAAAGAAAAACATAATACGAGAGGGATTTTAAATCCTCATTTGGAAATCTTACAAAATAGAATGCCGGACTCGTGGGCACTGTCGCCAAACACCTGCAAAGTCTTCGCGCTTACTTTGAATTTTTTTCAGGGCCTTATACATTTTATAAAACAAGGATCGCTAAGATATCACAAATTGTGGGAGTATGGAGATTATTTATTTTGTATGAAAAGTACAGAGATGAAGAGACTGTTCATTGTTACAGTTTGTGCGTATTAAATAAAACTATGTAGCAATACTATTGCAAATCACATATGTAGCTATAAAAAAATGCAACAATGCATTGTTGCGAAATTGAAACCTTCGTTGTGCAAAATCAAATTGTCACATTTTATAGCTATTTAGTCTGATCCTACTAGAATTTAGTTACATGTGAAGTACGGAGTGAATGTTTTGTTATAGTTTTCTTATGGCGACTAGTGCTGCACTTAGTATAAGATTTTTATTTCACTCCATTAAATAGAACATTTCTAAGCAAATTGTGGAATTGTTCTGTTTCTTTCACAATTTTTGTATTTTACATTGTGCGTGCATGCGCGCATTCTACTTCTCCCAAACTTTCACACAAAAATGACGCCGAAGCCAAATAACACGTGTCTAACTGATGCTGTCTTGTGGCCGCGTCTGCCCGCGTACAACCAAGCTGACGTCACGAGGTAGGGGTCGGAGGGGAAGTACATGCGCAGGGTTCCACCTTTGTTTCTTCCCACCACGGGTTTAGAAAAAAAGGGGGGGGGGATCGGGAAACCCCCCCTAATGAAAATAAAATATTGTAAAATAGAATTTATAAATAATTACAACTTTAATTATTTTTAAATAACTTATAATAAGAAATATGTGACTCCCCCTTGAACAAAAAGGATGTTTATAGCATTTTGTGGTTCCATATCTGTATATTAGCCCATTGATTGTAAATAATTTTTTGAACTCAACATAAGTAAACATCATTTTCAATTTTTTCATGTGAGAAATTTGCAATCCACCTTGTACACGAATGAGGTTTCTGCCATTTTGTAGTTCCGTGTCTGTATATTAGCCCATTGGTTGTAAACAATTTTTAACTAACAATTTATAATATTGTAGCTTTCATATTTTTTCCGAAAATATAAATTTGAAATTTCTTCCCCTTCCCGAAGTAAATTCCTGGCTACGCCCCTGACCAACCCCGTTACGTAAACACAAGGTAGACATGCATGCCCACTAACGAGTGCCTCCTCATGATGCCACCCAGTACAAGTCGCCGTGCATGCCAGTCGCCGAAATTTGTTTCTTATAACAGTAACCCACACACGCACTTCAGGAAGTTACACTGTCTGCGGCTTATTGCGTGTTCTTTCAGGGCGAAATCACACAATCACATAATCCCAATTCATTTTGTATTTAATAAGAAAACAACGCATTGAGGCCACGTGGCGTGAAAACTACACGGCACTACTACAGCCTGTTGGCAAAAGCTTTGTTACTGTTCTTCTTTGAGCCTGTTATGGTTTACTCAAGAACTGGCTTTGCCGCGGTTCTATCCACTATTAATCATCCTTCTGTAAAGTAACGCCTTGAAATAGAACTATAGTTATGCATGGTACAAATATGTCAATTCGTACAATTATTCGTACTAAACAAAAATTAACCCAATTAATGTTGACACTTATTTAACGTTACATTTTTTTATGTGACGTTATGACACGCATTTCTGTTCCTTAACCTTTGCAAAAATTAGTGTATATTCTTTATCCAGTGTTTGTTACTTGAATCATTGTTTGCCTATCAATTTATGCAGATACGGGAAGGATATTCTTCTGACATTTATTTCAAAAATCAACTGTTGTGAACCAACTATAAAAGTGTGGCGTGAACTCTTAAAATAAAACGCGTGTAATGTCGCTCCACATCAGTTAAAATAAATTAATTGAGTCTTGCTATGAGTGTTTTCGACAACAGGAATTCACTCTTAATGGTTTCTGTTGAGTTCAATCTTTGATTCCCAAGCGTACCCGCTGATTTGCCAGTAAGCGGATGCTCACAGACTGAATTTACAGTGAGTGGCATGTTAACGATTGAAATCTTTGGTGGCTCTAATGGTAGTTGCATCGGTCGCAGGCCTTAGTCTTCTTAATAAAATGTAAACTTGAAAATTCTAAATTTTGGCAGATTTTATTATATTACTTCCTGTATGCAAAGTAATGACCCCTGTGTCTGCCAGCATTCTAAATGGGCAGACATTCGATACTTACATACCTCGATACCGCTCGATCCTAGCAAGTATCGAATATCGTTACATGCAGATAGATACATTTATTCGATGCTTGGAATGTTATATTATCAACTCACGTGTATAGCTTGGCCCGCCATTTTCCCTAATGTCACAAAGCGACACCGTTCATATTCGTTCTGCAGTTNTGTCTGCCAGCATTCTAAATGGGCAGACATTCGATACTTACATACCTCGATACCGCTCGATCCTAGCAAGTATCGAATATCGTTACATGCAGATAGATACATTTATTCGATGCTTGGAATGTTATATTATCAACTCACGTGTATAGCTTGGCCCGCCATTTTCCCTAATGTCACAAAGCGACACCGTTCATATTCGTTCTGCAGTTTACTAGTTTTGGAAAACCGGTGAAGTGTCCTATTTACTGAATGATTCTGCAAATTATTTCGTATCGGTGGCAGAGAAACGCGTATAAGGATTGCAACATAACATGTATTCAGGAGTTGCAAATAGGAATTACGAACAGTAAGTCTGTGTGTATTGTAAATAACGCATTTCGAAACGGTTATTAGAATGTTTGAAATGTGGCCTAGAAAACCGCTATTTAAACTCTGTTTTGCAGCGTAAAAATAACACGTTTACTGTATGGAAAATGAACTTCGCCATAAATATTTACGTCGCGAATGTGTTTAATATTCGAATGGGCACGAACTGCATACTTATCGCGTTTTTTCTTTCGGTGAGGTTAAAACTGGATAGGTTAAAATAATTTGAGTGTTACTTCCATACGAGCAAATTTTCCACTCGTCCATTAAAACAATATGTAATTCAAAATGATCGTGTCTCGTAAGACGAGGTCCAAAATAACGCCGTCGCATGAAATACGTTAAACTGAAGTCTCTCCCAACCCCATCCAATCTACTGGCAATAAAATTAACGGAGCCCCAGCAGTATGACTTTGCCATAACAAAAATAAGGTAGGTTGGAATGGCAACCTACATTGATCATAGCACTTGTTTACATTCATTGTTTTCTTCATAGACACAGCAGCTGTAGCGCAAGGATACGTTGTGGTCGTGCTACGTTTCCAGAACTGTCAATATTTTGTGAACTTAAATGAAACGGAGCATAACGTCACATGTTTCGTTTATTACAAATGAGTTGATAATTATGTAGTTGCTGAGTTGGAGTCAGATAACGCTTGGCATAACTAAACCATTTGTGTATATTTTAAAGCTACGGTAAAAACAGTTTTATGAACAGCGGATACTGATCAGAATAAGGGTGTCGGAGACGCATTATGATTGATGAATAAAGCTTTAAGTGCAATAGGTTAAGTTCGGTATTCTGAATGCAAGTACATATTTAGAATTTTTACTTGTCATCTGTGCTTACAACCGGTATTTAATATTTATTTTATGTGTTTTACGTGTGTACAATCTGTGAAAACGACCAACGCAAAACAACAAACAGAATAATAAATTTGTTTTACTTCCGGTAGCAGAAGAATTGTCATTGTTGTTTTTCATCCGGCGATAAACAATTCCCACATTTCGTCTGTCTGACTTAATCTAGAAAAAATTTAATGCCTGTTTTTTTTTTTAAATAAAAATTTGTAAGCTTTCTTAGTACGAAAATTGAAATGCCTGACGTGTTTTTTTAGTGTCGTATAAATATTTTTAACTTTTTAACACTGACAGGCTTACCATAGATGTTAAGTTTATGTAAATTTCAAATTTGTTTCCATCATCTGTAATATTACCATGTGTTTTTTTCTTTGATTTTAAACTTTATCAGAAATTTAGTTGAAAACAATATAAATGCAGTTTACAAACATTTGAATGCATTATTGACATTTTTTTACTCAGAGTATCGAGTATCGAAAACATGGTATCGTCCCACCTATAGTGTGTGTACGTGTATTTTTTAAAAGTTCATTTCGTAGGTGTTTGAAGAATAAACGAGGTAGGCCTGTACATCGCAGTACACTGTGCGCATGATGCTGGCGTACTCCCGAAAGTCGAGCTGCACCTCATGAACGAGACGAAAACAACAAGAATATGGTTTTTAATGGTTTCATCCCCCAGGATTTTTGATCTTATATTTCAAATATATGTATTAATGATCTGTGTTATTATATTATTCTTTAAAAGTGTAGAATTCCCCGTTATACCTACCAGGTGTTACTCCATTAATTATGGGACCGCGGTGATGTAGTGGTTAGACTACTCGCCTCCCACGTAGGCGAACCGGGATCGATTCCCGGCGGGGTCGTTCACGGATTTCCGCATGTGCCGCTGGTAGGCGGGTTTTCTTGGGGATCTCCCGTTTCCCCAGCCCATTCATTCCGGCGCTGCTCTATGCTCACCTCGCTTCACCCTCATCGGCTCTTAAGACTCACTCACTCCATGCGTGATATTATTGCTTCCCATTGCGGTACCCAGTACGAGTCCATCTCTGCCCGACCTTGCGCGTTACAGCAGACAGTAAACGGGGCCAACACAAGGTTAGTCGACGCTCCTCTTTCCTTTCCATTTACACCTGTGGGGGTTCCCAACAACCAGCAAGGCCCGCACAAGTGACCGAGACGGGACGGAGAAGAACAGCTGATTGTCTGCTGGAAGACGCCACTGCGCGTGAGGGNTGTCTGCCAGCATTCTAAATGGGCAGACATTCGATACTTACATACCTCGATACCGCTCGATCCTAGCAAGTATCGAATATCGTTACATGCAGATAGATACATTTATTCGATGCTTGGAATGTTATATTATCNACCGCTCGATCCTAGCAAGTATCGAGTATCGTTACATGCACATAGATACATTTATTCGATGCGTGGAATGTAATATTATGAACTCACGTGTATAGCTTGGCCCGCCATTTTCCCTAATGTCACAAAGCGACACCGTTCATATTCGTTCTGCAGTTTACTAGTTTCAGAAAACCGGTGAAGTGTCCTATTTACTGAACGATTCTGCAAATTATTTCGTATCGGTGGCAGAGAAACGCGTATAAGGATTGCAACATAACATGTATTCAGGAGTTGCAAATAGGAATTACGAACAGTAAGTCTGTGTGTATTGTAAATAACGCATTTCGAAACGGTTATTAGAATGTTTGAAATGTGGCCTAGAAAACCACTATTTAAACTCTGTTTTGCAGCGTAAAAATAACACGTTTATTGTATGGAAAACGAACTTCGCCAAAAATATTTACATCCCTAATGTGTTTAATATTCGAATGGGGACGCACTACATACTTATCGCGTTTTTTTCTTTCGGTGAGGTTAAAACTGGATAGGTTACAATAATTTGAGTGTTACTTCCATACGAGCAAATTTTCCACTCGTCCATTAAAACAATATGTAATTCAAAATGATCGTGTCTCGTAAGACGAGGTCCAAAATAACGCCGTCTCATGAAAGAAGTTAAACTACAGTATCTACCAACCCCATCCAATCCACTGGCAATAAAATTAACGGAGCCCCAGCAGTATGACTTTGCCATAGCAAAAATAAGGCAGGTTGGAATGGTAACCTACATTGATCATAGCACTTGTTTACACTCATTGTTTTCTTCAAAGACAGAGCAGCTGTGGCGCAAGGATACGTTTTGGTCGTACTACGTTTCCAGAACTGTCAATATTTAGTGAACTTAAACGAAACGGATCATAACGTCACATGTTTCGTTTTTTACAAATGAGTTGATAATTATGTAGTTGCTGAGTTGGAGTCAAATAACGCTTGGCAAAACTAAACCACTTTTGTATATTTGTAGTTTAAGAATACGCAGTTAAAGCTACCGTAAATACAGTTTTATGAACAGCGCATGCTGATCGGAATAAGAGTGTCGGAGACGCATTATGATTTATGAATAAAGCTTTAAGTGCAATAGGTTGAGTTCGGTATTCTGAATGCAAGTACATATTTCAAATTTTTACGTGTCATTTGTGTTTACAACCGGTATTTCATATTTATTTTATGTGTTTTACGTGTGTACAATCTGTGAAAACGACCAACGCAAAACAACAAACAGAATAATAAATTTGTCTTATTTCCGGTAGCAGAAGAATTGCCATTGTTGTTTTTCATCCGGCGATAAACAATTCCCACATTTCCTCTGTCTGACTTAATCTAGAAAAAATTTTATGCCTGTTTTTTAAATAAATATTTGTAAGCTTTCTTAGTACGAACATTGACATGCCTGACGCGTTTTTTTTAGTGTCGTATAAATATTTATAATTTTTAAACACTGACAGGCTTACCATAAATGCTAATTTTATATAAATTTAAAATCTGTTTCCATCATCTGTAATATTACCTTGTGTTATTTTTCTTTGATTTTAAACTTTATCAGAAATTTAGTTGAGAACAATATAAACGCAGTTTACAAAAATTTGAATGCATTATTGAAATTTTTTTACTCAGAGTATCGAGTATCGAAATTATCGAAGGTCTCGAGCTGAGAACTGTATTGAGTATCGAGTATCGAAAACACGGTATCGTCCCACCTATAGTGTGTGTGTGCATTTTTTTCAAGTTAATTTCGTAGGTGTTTGAAGAATAAACCAGGCAGGACTGTACATCGCAGTGCACTGTGCGCATGAGGCTGGCGTACTCCCGAAAGACGAGCTGCACCTCATGAACGAGACGAAAACAACAAGAATATGGTTTTTAATGGTTTCATCCCTTAGGAGTTTTGATCTTATATTTAAAATATATGTATTAATGATCTGTGTTATTATATTATTCTTTAAGTGTGTAGAATTCCCCGTTATACCTACTAGGTGTTACTCCATCAATTATGGGACCGCGGTGATGAAGTGGTTAGACTACTCGCCTACCACGTAGGCGAACAGGGATCGATCCCCGGCGGGGTCGTTCCCGGATTTCCGCATGTGCCGCTGGTAGGCGGGTTTTCTTGGGGATCTCCCGTTTCCCCAGCCTATTCATTCCGGCGCTGCTCTATGCTCACCTCGCTTCACCCTCATCGGCTCTTAAGACTCACTCACTCCATGCATGCTATTATTGCTTCCCATTGCGATGTGATATTCGCCACGCTTGTCTTTACGACTTTTGCGACTTTAATTTGCCAGGTGAAATCTTAGACATGTACCCAGTACGAGTCCATCTCTGCCCGACCTTGCGCGTTACAGCAGACAGTAAATGGGGCCAACACAAGGTCAGCCGACGTTCCTCCTCCCTTTCCATTTACACCTGTGGGGGTTCCCAACAACCAGCAAGGCCCGCACAAGCGACCGAGACGGGACGGATAAGAACAGCTGATTGTCTGCTGGAAGACGCCACTGTGCGTGAGGGCGTTACCATCTTCAGCGCCGTCGACGTCACTGCACGGCCAAGACGTCGAGACTGCCGCCACCTGCTCCACGTCGCCGCGCCGTCCACAATGGACAATGGACTGCGCCGGGTGCTGTCGGGTGACCCCTGGGCACGCGGCACGTCGCCGCAACTCGCCGAGACCTAGAAGCCACTTTCCCCGACTCCTAAACATGGATCGTCGAAAACACTCCCTATTGTTTCCCGTTTGAGGTGGCGCTAGGGATGGGGTTGCTGCTGAACGGAGCCGGCTGTCGTACTCTAGGGAGAGACTTTGTCCTTCCCCGACCAATCCAAGGGAGTGCATGAAGTCAGATCAGGCGGGGGCGTTGCAGCGATGCATTAAAACGGAGGATGAAACGGGAGCCAGGATGTCACGAACTTACCATTTTGGTTCAAATAATTCCCTCAATTTCTTTACATGCCGGAGGCAATTTGTAATTAATTAGGAATTAAAGTCTTTCTTTTAGTGTTCTGTCTGTAATGGCCGAAGCTTGAAAGGTCTTAGTGTCTGCAATATGTAGGCATGTATCCACTGTACCATTTTGTGTGGCATCTTACCTTTTCCACTCTCTGTATCTTCGACATATTTATATATTGATGTTTTCAGCGACAAAGCTCGTTTTTTCTCCAATTTATTCCTTCATTCACTTAAATAATTTTTGTGCCAGTAAGCAAATTACTTGGTCAACTTAATGTTTGTATTTATTTTGGACAGTGTCGTTGGCACCTACTATGTAATTGGCAATTTTAATCAATGTTAACTTTTGAAAGTGTATTTGAAAATATTGTGCTTTATTTGTCATTTCTCTTATCACGAGAATTTTTTGTCAGCTTATTCTAATAATTAATTTGTGTGTGACTCGTTCTAACTATGTATGTGGTAAATACTGGTTGGCATATCGAACTATCGATATAGTAATCTAGAGCGAGTGTTCCATCGCATGGTTTTAGAATGCGCTCACTTCCTCCTTCGATAATTTTCAACATGGCTTGAAGTGCTAAGTTTTTGGGCTAACTTTTAAATGTGCTTTCTGCTTTACATTTTCACGGTCGTGTTTTGCACTAATTAGTTCAGGTTTTGAATGAGTTGTTCGCTATAAATTTTACAGTTAGCGATAGTAGCGTTATGTCTGCCTTTTCGTGACGCTGTGCCTGGTAGCTGTGGACTGCGATTGATGTCGTGGCGTCCAAAAGCCAACATTTTAATGCACAGATACGAATTTACTTGTTTTCCTTTGCATGCGCGTGGAACACCGCCTCAATTTGGTAATAACGGTGTTCTTCTAATTATGTAGTACGAAACGGCCGTTACCGAATTTCGGCCACCTTGTGAACTTATCGCAAACAAATTGTAACTTGTTGAAATTGGTTGATACTAAAATACTCAAAAGATTAAAAGAAACAATAACCAGACAAAATATTTTTAAAAATATTTTCTTCATTTAATGTGTTAATATGTAAAACAATTTTTTTTCTCTGTCAGGGTGCACCTTGACAGAAACATTAATTTAATGCAAATTTTTTTATTTGCTTGTTATGTGTATTATTTGTCAAAACTATACTTTAATTTATCATTTGTTGTTTAAAAATGTGAAAAAAAAACATGTGAAATTTCTTTTCATATATAAATTTTATTGACTGACCCGCCATAGGTGTTTGAGGAATGAAGGGGTTTGGGGAGGCTGTAAATAAAGCCTTTTGTTTTTGCTTGTGTCTTACACCTGGCCATCCGAAATTAAGATCCACGTAGCGCATCATAGTCTTTGAGCGGTCGTGTGGGCACACCGCAGAGGTTATCGTTTGTGATGTGCCGATGCACCTACTTGGGCTGGTGGCGCACCACCACACCTTAGAAATCTCCCTGCCAATTAATTTTTTTCAGCGGCAGTAAAAGCCCATTGTACTTTACAATCGACACCACCTCGGAATTCGTAAGTTTTACTTCAGGCAGTATCTAAAATGAAAGCAGTTTTGCTATGATAAATTTTTCTTCAGCCCCCTCCAAATATTTCCTTAAGTCCCTTAAATTTCCCACGAACTGTGTTCGCAAATTTTATTTACCTAGAAACGAGGGAACGCCGTAAAATATTACAAAACTATTGTGACAGTCGTTACAATTTGTTTGTGAGAATCCTCGCCCGAAAATCTTCAGGCTTTCTGGGTGAGGATGGAAACGGTAATCTCGGGTAGGCGAGGCAATTGCTTGTTCCAGTTTACAAGAAATGCAGGAAAATCTATTGACTCGTGTCATACAATGACTTTACATGACATTTCCTTAAAGCATTAGATTCATTGCAGCGCAAACTTGCATTTGCTGTTTTAGAATAGTAAGACGTAAAGTTAACCAATGTTATACGATTGTATGTATGGTTGTCTTTTCTGGTTTACTAGAGTTTATTGGGAGGTAGGAACTCCATGTTAGGTAAATAAAATTACTAACTGAAGTTCGTTGTGACGCCGGTAGCTAAAAACGTTTATGTTCATGTGATTGGGTGACTGAACTGTCTTGGTGTTGGAACAATTCAGAATTTGAACACCGAGCCGGGAATCCTTAGTGACGTCATATCGCCTTCGAATTTATTTATAGAACCATGCGAAATATAAATTTTGTGTAACTTCCATACATATCTTATTTTTCTAGTGGAAATGTCTTTACACTGAANGAACCATGCGAAATATAAATTTTGTGTAACTTCCATACATATCTTATTTTTCTAGTGGAAATGTCTTTACACTGAAAAAATAAGATATGTATGGACGTTTCACAAGAATTTATGTGGCAAAGCGAAATCAATACGTAATTAGTACAGTGAGTGTTATAATACAGTGAAAAGTATCTTGAGCCAAAACACAGTATATTGCTTCGTGGAGTGGCACTGAGGTGTCTCCAAGACGCCACAGTTCGGGGAGTGAGCGAAGGCCCGGGGAGAATTCATCGCCTACCCGACCTGTGTGCTGAGGAGTCGGCACAAAGGAGCACCTGTGATCCTGCTGGCGTGGCGTTGACTGGAGCCATGACGTCGCACGGGGAGGTCCACAATGGCATGTTGGAAGTAGCTGCGTGTGTCCGGAGAGGGCTACCCCGGTGGGGAAAGCCCCATTGTCCATTGTGCGCGTGCGTTGTCCAGGTGTGTGGCCGGGCGCAGCGGACGAAGACAGCGTGTTACGTCGGGGAGGCGTGAGCGTGGACATGCACGCCAACGGCCCCTGCGCGTGCGGACCTACTGCGAGAGTGGACATCCCCAAGGTTAAAGGAGACTCATCACACACCGATGATCTCTACTTCGCCCCTTATCGAGCGAGGCGGCGCCGTGGTAAACCTTCGGGTTCGCGTTTGGGAGGACCTGGGTTTCTTGACCGACTATCCTGATTTCGGTTTTCNGGCGCCGTGGTAAACCTTCGGGTTCGCGTTTGGGAGGACCTGGGTTTCTTGACCGACTATCCTGATTTCGGTTTTCCATTGTTCCCCGTAATCACTCCAGCCGAGTGCTGGGATGGTTCCTTGCCGATTCCTTGCCCCTGTGCCTGCTTCTCTGAACAACTTGTTCTGTCTGTAATGACATCGCTTTCGTCGAGACACCCACGTATATAGTCTATTCGCGGTTGCGTCACACTTTTTGAATCAAAGATTAGAAAAATCATCCTATGTATGAGTGTTTAGTTGTTTCCTAAATACGCCATGTATCACACGCACTTTATGGATGATTTAACACAAAAGTACCTTATTTTTGGTTCAAATTAACTTTTACTTATATTTTATCGGTAAATTATAATGTTTAATTTATAATTAATATGAATAAAACAGAGAAGCTAGATGCGTTGGCAATGCCTAGTAAAAACACTTCGTAAGCAAAATATCAGTACTCTGAGTATGCACGAATGCAGTGTAATATCACTTTGGTGTAATTTTCTAGACTAGGTTAAGCTTTGTTTGCAAGAGGCGGTGGAATATCCTGGAAGTGTATAACTTTAGTCTCGGCATTTTTTAGTGTTCCCACAGTAAAAACTGGACATATTAAGATGGGTACTCTGGAGCTTAGTCCATGGGTTATACATTTCCGATATAAAGTATTCGCGTACTTTTTCTTCTTGAAATGTCCTGAAGTCTGCAGCTGGGTGTGGTGTATGTGATCACGAGTTGATATCAGAAAGTTTCTAAACTACCTCTATTTATACGCAAGTACTTTATTTATCTACGTTTACTCACTATCACCTTTAAAATAGTTCCCTTGGACAGAATTACTGCGCTCCCAGCATTCCTGCCACTTTGGAATGGGTGCTTTTAAGTGAATGGGTGCTTTTAAGTCTTCTTTTCGAAGCTTGTCAAACAAATTCTGCGACTTGCGTTGTATCTCCACAATGGTGGATCACTTCCGGTGACAAAACTTGGGTGTACGGGCACGACCCTGAGACGAAGCAACAGTCTTGACATCGGAGGATCCTATAATCCCCACGACCTTAAAAGGCACGGCGGGTCCACAGCTCGACCAAGTGCACGCTCATGGTCTTTTCCGACGTTCGCAGCATTGTACATCAAATTCGTCCCCAGTGACCAGACCGTCAATACTGCGTTCTACTGCCGGGTCTTAATGTGTGCAAGGAAGGACATTCGGCGAAACATCCGGACTTGAGCCGCGCGAGAAGCTGAATGTTTCACGACGACAATGTACCCTGTCGCATAGCTCTCCTCACACTTGAGTTTCGCCCCGGAAACAACAAGGTCCTGCACCCGTACCCTTCCTGCTGACTTCCCCTCTTCTCCAAGATGCTCAAAGGTCGCCGTTTTGATACCATATGCATAGATCCAGCGCGAATCGCAGAGGTTGTTGGACATGCTTCAAGACGATTTGCAGGACACATTCCAGAAGCGGTGGGAATGCTGAGAGCGCTGTATTGCTGTGCAAGGGAACTATTTTAAAGTTATTTTTTGTGGGAGTGCATGGAGCACAACACTGGAGCTACAGTGATATTGCCAAAAGCCAGAAGTCCTAGTTGGATGTATATTAGTTACAATGAATGTGACGTAATAAGTAGGGCCTACGTTTCCTCCTACAGCTAGGACTGAATGCCTTAGTAAGTTATGCATGTATTATAAATCAACAAATAACAAATGTTTTGTGACTTCGTCCCCCCCCCCCNTCGAAGAAATTGGTTTATAAATCGGCACTGGAAAATGTTAATTACGGGACGAGAGGAATATACTACAATATATAATTTTATATATGAAAAATAATTCCTTTCAACATCTGTGTTTAGCAAAAAATTAAAAGGTTGAAATATATTGAGAACTCAACGGTAGCACGTTGGTGGTTTAAGCCACTGAGGTCGTCTGTAAATTTATCGTATGTATTACAGTTTACAACTTGAGATAAATAACTAAATGTTTTATGTGACCGACTAATCCATTTTCATGAAAAATTGAGTGTATTGGTTACAACAGCACTAAAAAACATTTCATGTGTACAAAACATGTCCTTTTAATAAAATTAATTTGAATATTGCCCATTTCATAATTTTTTTTTTTCTTCAAAAATTAGTTTATTAAAAATGTTGCCGTCCCTAAAATCTGCCACCGAAGGCACATGTCTACTAGGCCTATCATAAATCCAGCCATTTATGTATCTACATGTATAAAATAAATTTTTTCAAGTCATAAACCCAATATTTTTCCGCATCGTGGGCGCACCTCTTAATCTGAAATTGTTTTAGACATTATCATAACATGTACAAGCACATAAACAATATATAAAATTGTTCTACGTAATTATAACTTGAACTAGAGACCTCAGTCTCATGGGGATAACCATTATCTGTATTATGGTTCGCAAACACAATTTATTGGCTGCTAATTTGAACATTAATCTTTCAGTTTTCTCCTTAGACGTTCCATTGTCCATTATTGCACTTACTATAGTAGTAAAAGTCTGTGCTCTAAACTGTTTACGAGTTTTGCGCATCATGCAACGGATAACATGTTGAAAGCAAAGTAACGGTAGTAATATCGTCTTTATTTATTAGTATAATTTAGTAGGTTCGGGGACACGGATGTAAGGCGGGAGTCACCGGCAGCCAGCTTGTTTCCGGCCGCCATCTTGGACTTTACTCATGCTGTATCGTTCCTTATCGNCCGCCATCTTGGAATTTACTCATGCTGTATCGTTCCTTATCGACAGAGACATATTGGGAGATGGAACGTGAAATCATATACATTTTCAGTAACATGACAGTTTGAAACATTGCAGCCTCCAGTTAGGCGATAGTGGGTTAAGTGTATTGATTGTTATTGGAATTCTCGAATTATTTATTGTATTTATGTATAATGGGATATTTTTAAGTACATGATGTTGCTTCACATCAATTGTCATTGACATTGTGTTGAAACGTACTCTACTTTTGAACCTTGAAAAGTGACTTATCTATTGTTTTAGTTAAAGTTGGGGCTGTAATAGCAGAAATGATAAGTTAGTTTATAACTTTTGTTTAATATGTTTCTGCGATAATTATTTGTACATATATAAGGACATCCAAGCAGTATTATTTCCTCATGCAAGTAGTGAGGTTGGCGGGATCGTACCCAAATTACTGATAAAACAGTCGACGAACAAAACAGTAACCTATGTACGTATATCGCTGCGAGTCTTGTGTCAACACGTAATACAGGCTTGGCTTGGCGTTTCTGTTCTTTATTAATTCTCTGTTTTCATTCTTAGCGCAATAAATACTACATATCATAGTATGTACATTTTACACTACATTGAGTGATTTAGTGCGATAATTATGCTCTACATTGACATACTTTTGTCAGTAGGAAGGTATCGGTAATCAAATGTGATGCATAACGCATATTGGAAGTATTAGAAACGGCGCTGTCACAAATTCCCCCTCCAGCTTAAACCAATGTAGGGCCTTCCGGTCGACATGTGTTACCCATTAACACGTGCCGAGGTTAAGCTGCGGTGGGGTAGCACTTTCCGCCCACGGGCCTCCTCCCCCACCACGCCTAGCAAATGTACATGCCAGAGAAAACGGCAGAAGGAGAGCTGACAGGGTAAGCTTTAGGGT